>OW240919.1:30393760-30507511 GCA_933207985.1 Pelobates cultripes | reverse complement strand
CTCCCCTCCCTCCCATCATCTCATCTCCCCCCCCCATCAGCTTCTCCTCACCTCCCCTGCACTGTAGCGTGGCCGAGCTCCTTTCCGGCCCGCAACCCGGCGGGACTGACAGGAAGTGCACACTGAGTGTGCACTTCCTGTCAGTCCGGCCGGGTCGCGGACCGGAAAGGAGCTCGGCCACGCTACAGTGCAGGGGAGGTGAGGCAGTGCAGCAGCCGCCTGAGCGCTCTCTATAGAGCGCTCAGGCGGCTGCAGAATTTAAAGGGCCGGCGTTGGGGGCGCAGGGCGCCCCCTCCTATATGGCGCCCTAGGCGGCTGCCTAGTTCGCCTTATAGGAAGCGCCGGCCCTGCGTGGCAACACTCCGCGCGGCACGCAGACCCTGAGACTTACACTGTGAGCTGAACTGGGGAGCTGCACAGAGCTGACAGCCCATCCACTGGACCACCAAGGAATGTTACAGCCCCCCTCCCTGCTTGTTGCCTGACCAAAAAAAAAATATTAAAATAATTTAAATAATAATATTCAAAAAATATTAAAATAAGTATATTAAAATAATATATTTTTTAAATAATAAAAATGCCTCCCCCCACCCAGTTTACACACACACACTACACTACACAAACACACTCTGCATTCACAAAAACACACACTGCATTATACATACACACACACACCTTGCATTAGAAACACACAGAGTGTGTGTGTATGTAATGCAGAGTGTGTGTTTGTATGAGTGTGTATGTATATAATGCAGAGTGTGTGTGTGTATATAATGCAGAGTGTGTATATAATGCACACAGTCTGCATTATATCCACACACACTCATACAAACACACAATGTGCAATATATACACACACACTCTGCATTATATACACACACTGCATTCATTATATACACACACACTGCATTCAAACAAACACACACACTCTGAATTCATTATATACACACTACACAAACACACACACGCACTGCATTCATTATATACACACACTACACAAACACACACACACACTACATTCATTATATACACACACTACACAAACACACACACACTGCATTCATTATATACACACACTACACAAACACACACACACACTGCATTCATTATATACACACACTACACAAACACACACACACTGCATTCATTATATACACACACTACACAAACACACACACTGCATTCATTATATACACACACTACACAAACACACAAACACTGCATTCATTATGTACACACACTGTAAATAAATATTCGATTAATGTAATTTTTTATTGGGATCTAATTTTATTTAGAAATTTACCAGTAGCTGCTTCATTTCCCACCCTAGGCTTATACTCGAGTCAATAAGTTTTCAGATTTTTTTGTGCTAAAATTAGGGGCCTTGGCTTATATTCGGGTCAACTTATACTCGAGTATATACGGTAGTATGGCGCAACCTTTTCTGTATTTATCTTGTCTATTACATTTGTCAGTAGGGCTTAGAGGGAGCACCACTTCATGTTTGCTACCCCTTAAATAACATCTTTATAGTTTGGGTTTCTTTAGCGCTGTTTCCCAAACCCCACAATTTTTTTAGGTGGATGAACAGATGGATGCGCCGACAGACAAATGGGCTCACTCATGTAAATACTTATCAAATAGCTACAATTCACAGCATGAAATATTTCATTCCTGAATATTGATTTTCAACCCGAAATGCCGCAGATGCAAATGCCTAATAAAATGAATTAAATTACATTAAAGGTAATGTCATCAAAGGTATTCTGTGATATGAAAGTTGCTGGAAAAAGCAATTCATCATCAGCGAAACTGGAAAAAGAAACCTGGAAAAGGAGTGGGTTTGCTCACCAAGGGGCTCCTTAGCCACCCTCTCGACAGGCTTCTTTGGTAGACCCCCCTGGCAGGTCCTTAGCCTTCAGGATCATGAAGGCAGTGCTGCCAAACCACATGGATCTAATGTTCTGAGCTGGCCGGGGATAGTCCCCATGTACAGGACACCAGGAACTAAAGTGGGATAGGACTCCGAAACCAGAACTGTTGGGAGATGAGCAAATGTTTTTTGTAAGGGAGAGGGTAGGAGACCTACTACATGACTCTCTTGTGTATCCTGCAAACATGGAGTAAGCATCAGAAACATAGGGGTGCTTGCGGATTCTGCTTCTACAGTGAGTAGAATTTAAATCTAGTTCTGAATATTTTCTCCAAGACCTTTTAATTTACCATAACTTGAATTTTGTTAGCAAAGACATCATGCATGTCACGATGTGCACCACTCAAAATATAGTCTGTGCATTTAAATTTAACGTCTACTAGTCATGAGTATACTGAATTATGTTCTATTGAAAGAGCACACAAATCACCTATACATAGAGCCAGCACAAAAGCTAGCAAAAGAGGGGGGCGGGCCTGACCGCGGAGCAGAGTGGAAGCAGGTTGCAACACCTCCTGCGATACACAGCAAATCCTGTTAATTTTCCATGAACAGAAACTGGCTAAACCTTACCATCAAAAGACAGGGGACCTAAAGACGTACCTGGAGATGCCACACAAGTGGATTCAACAGCCAGCTCCTCTAGGACAACTCCTGCGGCCTAGATGCATGAGCGATGCGGGTGAGACAGCTGCGCGCCCAGCACCACAAACCTTGACTGATCTTACTAAGAGCCTCCGTTCCCCCCTCTATGGACCGGTGGGGGTTATCCTGGTCCCCACCAATCGGCACACATGTGGCCTCAGGCCCCTGCGGACCATTATAGTTCACACTCCATCTGCACTGGGCCTAAACTGGGCACTAGGCCCGGCAAAATGGCGGCTGCCACCCACACCACAATGCCTGCACCCTCTCAGCCATTGCACAAGCGTCTGGATGACATATTTAATTGCTTCTGGGAGAAACTGGAGCGGCGGGATACACGGCTCCCTCCTCACCATGGCAGGGAAGTGGAGACGATCAAGGTCACGGGGCAGAGCAGGAAAAACCACTGGCAAAGCGATATGTCAAGCACCCACCCAGGCTGGAGGTCACAAGGAGACCCCCTCTGAGACATCAACCACAACGTCGGAAGGCCGTGGGTGGCGGACAACCGCCGGGACCCTCCACAGTGCCCATACAGGGAGAGACCCGGCCTCATTGAGCCCCCGAGTCTGTGTACAATGGATGTCAACCTCACGAGAGGCCTGGGGATGGGGAGAAGCAACCTGCCAATCAAGACTCTTCACCACACTCCAGTGCCTCTAGGTGCCTGCTCTTAGACTGCCAAGCAAAGGTATCGGATGACCCCGCCACACCATCCACGGAGAACGTGACTGCAGGGAAGGAGTAAAGAATGACTCACTTAAGTTCAAACTTAATGACTATTTCTAACTAGCTTTTACATGTGCCTAGCACCCTCATGTTTAGGTGACACACACTACTCTCAGTAAACCCTGTCTAGAGACCTATGCCGCACCACTAACGATACTCTGCACAGTGTCCCAAACAGGTTGAACAAGGCAGCATTAGGCAGACTAATTTATCAGCACACACATGTCATGTATAGTGAGCTAACTCATGTGCCCAATGCACAGCTTATATGCGGGACATTATAGCCTCTCGGTCATTCCCACAGGCTGCTGTAGCCCATGGTCCCTACTACACAGGCCCTACACCCTCATGCAACGTTATCTTTCATTTCCTGTTTATTGTACATAAGAAGTTTTCACAAGTGAGTTTTCTTTTAAATTCCCAACCACTCGGTAGCCAGCACTGAGCTACGCGTGGGCCGCCTAGGTGGATACAAGCTTGTAACCCTAATGGGTCTGCCTTTAAATTTCCATCCGACCCTACTGGCCACTTGTGGAGACTAAAGCAACACGCGGACACCCTAAGTTTAGCGTTCATATGTCCTTAAACTGATTTGAACCATGTCTAAGCATACTACAAAATTTAAAAATGTGCAGCTTATGCAAATGCATATTACCATGTTAATTTTGCATGTTATCTTTATGTTTGTGGAAGCTGTTGTGGCTTACCAAGCATTATGTTACTTCTTCGCATGCTATAAATAAAGATTGAAACACAAAAACAAAGCTTAAAAAAAGCTAGCAAACGTTTAGAAATCACAGTGCTACTCCCATTAATGGAGTAAAGTGACTGATATAATTTTATTCTGATGCAGATGTACTGACAGTGAAGCCAGCATGTTGGTGTCATGGAGGAGGATTGCACTGCTTGGGGAGATATCTTCATGTTGGGCCAATCAGTTTACAGAAGATCAAGAGTATGGCAGGACCGGATGATGGATGTTACAATAGTGGACATTTAAGAATGGAGGCTCTGAAATATGGCAAATCAGGTAAGATAATCACACATCACAGCAACTTAGTACCTCCATGAGCAAGCTGCCAGAGCCCAAGAGGTTCTCAATCAAGTTTTCAGCAATTGAGCAGCTACTCTATTGGCTGCCATGCCCTGCACAAATAGTTACACAGAGATCAATTAGAAATAAGTGAACACGCACAGTTATCCTCTTATGGACAGCCATAGGAGTCATTGAATTGGCCTCAGACAGTTCCTGGTTTATTCAAGCATCAGATAGAGAATATAAGATCCGTAGGAGAACTTGCAAGGAAAAAGACGTATTTGTAATATATTTTTGTACTATTGCATTTTTGTAAATTAGCTATACAGTGGGAGGGATGATGATTGGAAATGGAATGCCATTGCAACATTCTATACGAATAGTAAATTAAATTGCGATTTCCTTTAACATTTGTACCATGACCTTAAGAAGAAAGTAATTGTAAAAATAGATTTCAGCATTTGTTTTTTACAATGTTGAAGTTGAAGTGCAGAGGCTAGTCCAGGGTAACGTAAAGCAAAATAAATATGTAAAAAATGATAAGTTGCACACTAACGTGTTTACACTGAGTACAATGTGTGCTGTACTCTCTGCATTGTACACATTATTTATGAAAGTCTCTTGAAAGCAATCCAAACATAATTTTAGAAATGAGACTGTGCTCACATGTGGAACTTAATGAAAGGCATATTAGAAGAAAGTGAGTTATCGCTATAGCATATCTTGCCAGATTTTCTTCTGGTATGAAGGTACTGGCTGACTGGTTTTTGATGATCTTCATTCATCACATTCCAAGTTTGTTTGAACATCAAACAGTTGTCTGAAATATTCACTGAGCTGCAATATACAGAACTTGAGTAACAGAATTGGGCACTAAATGTCTTCATAAGCCGTGCTTCTGTTCCTCTGCAATGTGGCCTACAGTCAGGGCCGGTGCAAGGATTTTTGCCGCCCTAGGCAAAGAAAAATTTGCCGCCCACCCATATGCTCTGCCCACCATGTGACATCACAATGCTCCATGTGACATCACAATGCTCCATGTGACATCACAATGATTTGCTATAATAGCCAATGCCAGTGCTGCACACAGTGTATTTTCTCTGAAAAGGCAGTGTGTTTACATTAAAAAGTCTGCAGGGACAGGCTATAGACACCAGATCAACTACATTAAGCAGTAGTGGTTCTGGGGACTACAGTGTCCATTTAATGTGAGATAAATTAGAGATTAGTGCCACTAATAATATACTGGATTGCCTACTTACCACCAGATGAGTACAAGAGGATGATGATGGGCTCAGGCTGCATTCTGGCTCTACTGGTCTGGTGTTAAAACAGGCTCTCTGGAGGCAGTGCTCACAAAAATCAACAAACAAGAAGCAGCTCCATGTTTTGGGGCCCCTTACACGTGAGTATCCCTACAAATCCCGCCCATAAACGCTATGCCTACAAGGCCTAACCATGAGATCGCACCCAGGGAGTGGAGTGTATGTGTGTAGGGGATGTGTTATATGCTATTGTAGAGGGTGTAATGTGTGTGTTCTTATAGAATGTAGTGTATAGGGATACCAGATTGTGTAAGGGATGTAGTGTGTGTGTATTGAGGATGCAGTGTGAGTTTGTGTGTCAGGAATGCATTGTGTGTTTGTGTTTGTGTGTGTGTGTGTGTGTGATGCATTGTGTAAATCTGTATTTGTATGTGGTAAGGGATACAAGGTGTGTTTCTGTGTACGTAATGTAATGTAGTGTGTGTGTGTGTGTCTGTAAGGGGTGCATTGAGTGTGTGTAAGAGATGCATTAACAGAAGCAGTGTGTGTGTGTGTGTGTGTGTAAGGGATGCATTGTGTGCTTCTGTGTATGTGTGCAAGGGCTGCATTGTGTGTGTGTGTTTGTAAGGTATGCATTGTGTGTGTGTATAAGGGATGTATTGTGTATGTATGTAATGGATGCATTGTGTGTTTCTGTGTTTGTAAGGAAAGCATGGTGTGTTTCTGTGGGATTGTAGGATGCATTGTATGTTTCGGTGTGTCTGTGTGTGAGTAACGATGCATTGTATGTTTCTGTGCATGTGTGTGTAGGGATGCATTGTGTTGTTCTGTGTATGTGTAAGGATGCATTGTGTATGAGTGTAGTGTGAAAAAGAGGGTTTGTGGGGTATGATAGTGGCTGAGAGGGGAGCGGCTCTTTTTATTTTTATTATTATATGTGTCTGTGTGATCTCCCCTCCCCACCCTGTCCCTTAGTGATCCCACAGGAATGTTTGGAATTGGTGGCCTGGTGTCTTTCAGGGGAGCCTGGTCCGTCAAAATGTCCTATAGCATTCGACTAGAGACTAGATATGTGCATTCGTTTTCGTACGAACACAATTTCCTATGAAAATTCTGGTTTTCTTCGTATTCGAAACGTAAACGAAAGTCCTACAAACAAAATATAAACGAAACAAAAAGGGCAAATGCCGAAAAAAATATAAACAAAAGGGCAAATGCTGAATGCATTACCTGTTCATTTCGTATTGTTCGGTTAATAGACTCGGTGCTGCAGGGGAATCAACCCCCACAGCACAGAGAAATAACAGTGCACATGCGCGGAAAAAACAAGGAGGGAACCGGCAAATATTAATTACAACCCCCCTACCCCTGCATTAAAACCTTTGGAGGTTACTATGACCCCCATATTAATAAATGGGAGGTTAAATCCTCCTCCATGCAAATTTAAAAGTACTAGTGATTGGGCAGCTATTGCTGGCCAGTCACTAGTGCACTAAGGAGGGACCTGGCACAGGTCAATGATAGGTCTCACATTTACCTGTCACAGCACTCTGATTGGTTGGCTTGAAATCCAACCAATCAGAATGCTCTGAGTCATTTTATCCAGCGTGGGAAAGTTCTTTGGAATTTTCCCATGCTGTATAATTTGACTCAAAACTCTCTGATTGGTTGCTTTCTTTTTTGAAAGAAACCAATCAGTGAGTTATGAGTCAAATTACACAGCATGAGAAAATTCCAAAGAACTTTCCCACTCTGTGTAAAATGACACAGAGCACTCTGATTGGTTGGATTTCAATGTAAATATATTGCAAGGTAAATGTAGAGACTTACCTGCCAGACTTACCTGTTCATTTACCTGTCAGAGCATTCTGATTGGTTGACTTAAACCAACCAATCAGAGTGCTCTAAGCCTAATTGCAGGGCTTGGGAAGGCTTTATAAGCCTATCCCCACCCTGCGGAGCTCATTCAGCGCCATGCCCTCCATGGGTGAAGATGGATTTTTTTTTTTAACATCTGGGTTTTTTTAGAAAAAAGAAAACATCAAATTGTAAGTATGAAATTGTATTTTACAAGATTAGTTTATTGCCCCCCCCTCACTATTATTAGGGTGAGGGTGGTAGGTATGGTATTTTTATTGGGGGAGTGACTAGGGGCTTGGGGACCCATCGTTCATGGGTGGGGACCTAGGGGGGATATTAGGTCTCCGCCATTATTTAATTAGTTAGGGTTCCCACCCGCCGCTCCTGGGTGGGACCAGGGGGAACATTATGTCCTCTCTTTAATTTATTAGGGTCCCCACCCGCCGCTCATGGGTGGGAACCAGGGGGGACCATAGATCCACCCCATTATTTATTTAATTAGGGTCCCCACCCACCGCTCATGGTGGGGATCTGGGGAGGACATTAGGTCCCCCCCATTTTTTATTTATTCAGGGTCCCCACCCACCTCTCATGGGCTGGGACCAGGGGGGACATTAGGTCCCCCTTTAATTTATTAGGGTCCCAACCCACCGCTCATGATGGGGATCTGGAGAGGACATTAGGTCCCCCATTATTTATTTATTTAGGGTCCCCACCCACCTCTCATGGGCTGGGACCAGGGGGGACATTAGGCCCCCCCTTTAATTTATTAGGGTCCCAACCCCCCACTCATGGGTGGGGATCTGGGGGGGACATTAGGTCCCCCCATTATTTATTTATTTAGGGTCCACACCCACCTCTCATGGGCTGGGACCAGGGGGGAAATTAGGACATTTCCTCCAGACTTCACACACATTTTTTAATAATTAAATAAATTATGAATGAGGGCAAGACAGGTTGAAGGGGGAGTTGGGGAAAAGTATAAGAACAAATATTAGCAAATTCAAACTAATATAATACAGAAAAATGTAATTGAGCTGAGAACAAATTACTCTGACATGTGCCTGGCTGGAGCAGCAAAGAAAGAGGAACAGCTTTGCCTGTCATGGCTTTATATAGATTAGACATGTGCAATTTGTTTCGGTCTGAATGTGAATTTGGACGAATTTCGGGCAATTCGGACATTCGGATGCTTCCGAATGTCCAAATAGCTGAATTGCCGAATTGCAGAAGTCCCAAATTGCCAAAGTCTCGAAGCTCCGAAACTGCAGAATTTCCGAAGCTCCGAAATGCTGATGTGCCGAAGTTCTGAAGTTGCCGAAGTTCCGAAGTGTCAAAGTGCCGAAGTTCCAAAGCACAGTATTCCCTAAATACTAATATACTTACCCAGTGAAAGAATGAAGAATGTTACACTGTATACAAGTTTAAATAAAAAGTATACAAACATAGCCAGGATTCAGCTGTAAGCATTTGCAACACAATAATCAAGTAACACACATTCATATAAAATGTAAGTTTCTTAGCCTGTCAATGGTATGACAGGAATGAATAAGTAGATAACTCCCTAATTTCCACGGTATTGGGGAGCTATCTACTAAAAGACTGAAAGACCTGAATTGGTCTTTCAGCCACATTTACTAATACTAAGTAAAGTATTAGTAAATTATGCCCCTACTCCCTATACCGCGAGTAGGGGCATGTCTATTAAAAAAAAAAGTGTCCCCCCTCCCGAGCCCTCACCAGTGCCGCGCGGGTGGGGACTTTTAACCTGAAGGGGGGACCTATTGCCCCCCCCCCGGCTCCCACCCCTGAATGGCGGGTGGGGGCCCTAAAGTAAAATAATGGGGGGGACCTATTGTCCTCCCCCTTGCCCCCACCCCTGAGTGGTGGGTGGGGGCCCTACATTAGAATAAGGGGGGACCTATTACCCTCCCCCCTGCCCCCACCCCTGAGCAGTGGGTGGGGGCCCTAAATACCAATAAGGGGGGGACCTCATGTCCTCCCTCCTGGCCCCCACCTTTGAGCAGTGGGTGGGGGCCCTAAATTAGAATAAGGGTGGGAACTAATGTCTCCCCCCTGGCCCCCACCCCTGAGCAGTGGGTGGGGGCCCTAACTTAGAAAAAGGGGGGGGAGTTCTTTGGAATTTTCCCACGCTGTGTAATTTGACTCATAACTCTCTGATTGGTTACTTTCAATCCACCAATCAGAGTGTTGTTATCAGTCAAATTACACAGCGTGGGAAAATTCCAAAGAACTTTCCCACTGTGTAAAATGACACAGAGCACTCTGATTGGCTTAAACCAACCAATCAGAATGTTCTTAGCCTAATTGCAGGGCAGGGCAAGGCTTTATAAGCCTTCCCCCGCCCTGCAGAGCTCAGTCTGCACAGAGCCCTCCATGTGTGAAGATGTATTTTTCTTTTGCCATCGGGTTCTTTCTTTTTTTTTCTAATTGCGACGGTCATTATGGATTTTTATTTGCCCTTTTTTGGGGCTGAAAAAGGAATATTTTAGAAAAAAGAAGTATCAAATGGTAAGTTTTATTTATTTTTTTACAGGTACTTAGTTAATGGTCCACTCTCATTATTTTTAGGGTGAGGGGGGTAGGTAGGGGTTAATTTTGGGGGGGAGGGGGATGACTAGGGGTTTGGGGACCCCTAGTCACCTGGGTAGGTGTTAAATTTTTATTTAGGGCCCCCACCCACTTCTCAGGGGTGGGGGCCAGTGGGGAGGACAATAGGTCCCCCCCTCTTATTCTAATTTAGGGCCCTAATCCACCGCTCAGGGGTGGGGGCCAGGGGGGAGGACATAAGGTCCCCCCTTATTCTAATTTAGGGCCCCCACCCACCGCTCAGGGGTGGGGTCCAGGGGGGGAGGACATTAGGTCCCCCTTTTTCTAATTTAGGGCCCCCACCCACCACTCAGGGTTGGGGGCCAGGGAGGAGGACATTAGGTCCACTCTCCCTTATTAGTATTTAGGGCCCCCACCCACCGCTCAGGGGTGGGGGCCAGGGGGAAGGACATTAGGTCCCCCCTTATTCTAATTTATGGCCCCCACCCGCCGTTTAGGGGTGGGGGCCAGGGAGAGGATATTAGGTCATCCCCCTTATTGGTATTTAGGGCCCCCATCCCCCGCTCAGGGGTGGGGGCCAGGGGGCAGGACAATAGGTCGTCCCCCTCTTTTTGTACTTTAGGGCCCCCACCCGCCGCTCAGGGGTGGGGGCTGGGGGGAGGACAATAGGTCCCCCCCCACTTCTTTTACTTTAGGGCCCACACACACTAAAACAACACTCACCAAAGCATGCCCACATTCATTATGTTATATCATGATAATTAAAATAAAACTAAACTTTTTAAGAAGTGAGATTTTACATGCAAGAGCACCTTCTCTATATTCAAAATGATATGAAATACCGTCATATTTAATTCCAAATGACAAAACTCTAGTATTCATTTTTATATAGCTTTTTTTAGATAGTTTTATTAAATACCAAAGCAGATTGTCATTAACTGACAATGACAACAACAACAATGATAATGCAATCAGCTATACATCAATCAACTTAAATATGTGCTTTCCGTGCCTTTTTGGATACAAATAAAGACATTTCATCATTCAGGTCTATAGTTTGAGCTAGATTGTTTTCAAACTAACTAGTTAAATAGTTTTATTAAATAGTAAAACAGATTGTCATTAACAAACAATAACAACAACACTATTGCAATCAACTATATATCAATCAACTTAAATATGTGCTTTCTGTTCTTTCTTGGATACAAATACAGACGCGTTTATAACTACCTTAAAGGGACACTATAGTCCCCTGAACAACTTCAGCTTAATGAGGTTGTTCAGGTGAGAACTATAGCTCCCTGCAGCCTTTCTCATGTAAACACTGTATTTTCGAAGAAAATAAAGTGTTTACACTGAAAGCTAGGAACACCTCTAGTTGCAGTCACTCAGAGGGAACCAGAGGGACTTCGGAGTTGATGGAGGCATAATATGCCTCCATCCACTCCGATCTGCTGTCTCAGAGCACAGGGCAGCACTGTGCACAGCATCCTGTGATTCAGTATCTCCTCCCTCTGCATGCAGACACTGAACTTTCCTCATAGAGATTCATTGATTCAATTCATCTCTATGAGGAGATGCTGATTGGCCAGGGCTGTGTTTTAATCATGCTGGCTCTGCCCCTGATCTGCCTCCTTGTCAGTCTCAGCCAATCCTATGGGGAAGCACTGTGATTGGATCAGGCTACCACATGTCAGCAGACTGCTTGTTTTTCTGAGTCTAACAGAATGCAGATTTACAGCTTCAGGCTTGAATACAGTAAGATCTTTACTATATTTATGGAGGCATGAGGAGCCCAGGGGAGCTAGATGGTGGTGTTAACACTATAGGGTCAGGAATACATGTTTGTGTTCCTGACCCTATAGTGATCCTTTAACTTATACATTAATTCCTGTCGTTTACAGATACCATCTGCACTATATGTTTGCTTCTTTGTGTTTTACATGCATTTCTCGTGTATTGATTCATATTTTATACCCTTCATCTTTTTATTTATTTATTAATAGCGCTCTACCTTTATACCACTATCTATGTATATTGGCATTAGTGCATAGTGACTTATGATTTATTATTATTATTAATCTATTTAACCAAGATTTTTGTGGTTGCTGCATGTATTTATCAGTGCCACAATCAATATATGGGTGAAATAACTTGCATTCTAAGATTGTATCTGCACCACATTAGTGCATGGTGTGTTACACACAGAGGGCTGGAGCATAACAATCATTAACACAATGGTGGTCTTAAAGGAAATGTATTAAAAAGGAATTTTTTTGTTTTTGTTTTTTCAAAGAACCACTTTTTGCAAATTTAGATTTTTTTAACATAAAATATATCATGTAGCCTTTGTCATTCGGAAATTAGACCCACTAATTCATACATCTACCTATGCCAATGCAAGTAAGTAAATCCTTTTTTTGGAGCTGGTAGTGCAATGAGCACTGTAGCGAGAATGTGACGTAAATAATAATTTACTGTTCCAGCTCATCTTATGGAGGAGCTAAGATAACACTAAACATTAGACAGTGGAGGTATTTAAGAACCAGCTTATTATGACGACATAGACAAGGGGTAGGTGACCTTCAGCACTCTAGATGTTCTGGGACTACATTTCCATTGATGCTTTGCCAGTGTTATGGCTGTAAGAGCATTATAGGACACATAGTACACAACATCGGGAGTGCCATCATTTGTCAACTCTGACATAGACCATGGTACTTATGATGTTAACATAATGGGGTTTTGGCAATAGTAAATAACAAAGACTAACCCTCTCAGTTTGAATTTGTAAATTAAAATTCAACTAAACGACACACACACACAGACACAGACACACACACACAGACACACACACACAGACACAAACAGACACACACAGACACACACACACACACAGAGACAGACACACACACATATAGACACACACACACACAGACACACACATATAAAATATATTTCAGAAGCAGACAGCTGAACTAACATGCAGTTAGTGATCTTGAGCTCCCGTCACTGAGAGATCCATCTAATTCCAAATGACTACCTCAGTCTGTGTGTTTACATGCAGAGAAATATATCCAGATGTATTCTAGGTCAAATAATCCAGCATCATTACCATAAGATTTAGATTGCTGTTATAACCAAACAATTACAAATATGGATACCCAGTACATCCTAGCAATACACAGTCTAAATTGGCATTGACAGCCATGTTACTTCATAAAATAACTCCAATCAGATTCTGGACTAGAAAACAAGTGAATAACTGCCAAGAGCCTTGCATTTAGTGGATCAGTCCCAGTTTGGGAAAATGTGCAATGAAAGCGTTTCATCGCTATACTCAGCAGAAACAATTTTAGCTTAAGTAAGCAGTTTTGTTATATAGATCATGCTTCTGCAGTCTCGCTGCTCTATTGTCTGACATTTAGGAGTTAAATTGAATTTGTTTGTGCTCATGCAGTCCTAGTCACACCTCCTCTGGCTGTGACTGACACAACCTGCGTGAAAACACTATGGTTTTCTTTTCAGTCTGATGCTAATTTAATTTAGAAGTTGTTTTCTCCTGCTCTGTAAATTGAACTTTAATCACACACACAAGGCTCCTGCAAGGTTAACCAAGCTATTAACAGTGCAGGGGATTTTAAATTCTAAATTAAACAGACAGTACAATAAACGAAGTGTAAACATTAGATCTCACTTTACAGGAAGTGTTTATGGAAGGCTGTGCAAGTCACTTGCAAGGAGGTGTGGCTAGGGCTGCATAAACAAAGTGATTTAACTCCAAATGGCAGAGAATTTAGCAGTGAGACTGCATGGGGCATGATCTGTACACCAAAACTGCTTCATTAAGCTAAACTTTTGTTGGTGATTACAGGGCTTGCAATTAGCTTTTATGGCCTGGCTAGTAGTGTAGGACTTCAAATTTAAACCATTGTTTATAGGTTAGCATTCTGCAAGAAATGTTACAGTATTTTTATCATACATTTTTCCTCCATGCACCATCCAGAATGCTATATTTTCCTTTACAATTTGCTATTTTTTTATCTATGAATAACTAATATTGCTTGTAAAAATGTTTTTGGAAATTTAGCACGTGTCATTGGGCAAGACACCTAATGGTATAAACCCACCTACCTCAAATCCTCACAGATTGTAAACTTGACAGTCTTCTTTGCCTCTAAATATCGTCTTTTTATAATTGTAAAGCTCTGCACAATATGTTGATACTATATAAATTCAAATAATAATGGCATCACGATCCATTTCAGACAAGGCAAACCCAAAGCAAACATTGCAAATGACAAGGAAAAATATAAGCATTGTTTAATTTTTCCTATTTCTGTATGTAATAAAGCTGGTGGCATCCATTGCAGGATAACGAGGTGTGGAGTTCTACATTTAATTTAACTTTCCATACCTCACAAGTACATACTTGGTAAATATTAGGCAATACTCAAAGTTTCCACTTGCCCTTTACCCATTGGCAAGTGAAAATGTAGCGCTGGTGATTGCACCATGGACTCTCTAGGTTTGCCGAGATGATTAACTTGTAGTTCTGTTTAGGACTTGGTAGGACTTGATATTTTGAGTGCTGTGTAGAGGATAGTAAACATAATATTAAACATCCTGGGTAGTAACCGTTCCCCTTTAAGTTGACCAGCTACAGGCTGCCGCAAACGATAGTCATGCCACCCCCGCATTATGACTTTAAATCCTTATGAAAAGCAACGTTTTATTAGACAAAGGTTTCTTTGTACATGCTGTAAATTTTTGTTTTTAAGAGGTGTGTGCGTGCCAGACAGATTTATGATGTCGTTTTCAGGGGTTTCGAAACATTGTAGCAACAGTGAATTAATAGTATATTTATTGCAAGTTAATTTTGTTCATGGTTGATGTACCTGCACTTCCTCTGGCAAAAGAAGGAATTAATCCATTTGTTTGATTATAGATTGCCCTAATATCAAACTGTCCACAAACATAGTAGCACTTAGTCTGACAGAGCTTTTACAAATGACATTTGATATCATCCATAAAATGGAGATGTTACATCTTGATATTATTTAAGCAGTTGCTTTCAGAGGACACTACGAGGACAAATGTATTTAGATGTCATAAATATAACTAATAGCTAAACAGATACGAGAATTAATAGGAAAGTTAGAATACACAACGTACTAAACTAAGGAAAAACTAAATATGGGGAGCCACAATGCTGGAAGCAGCTACAAATGTGCCCAATATATCATCAGAAAGCAAAAATGAAACAGTCAGGGTTATCTACTAAAATGTAATTGTGGTTGGGGACCAAGGTCGTGTTTCACCCAGCATTAATTGATTCTTTATGTTCGTTCTTACAATTCATACTCTTGGGTGGCCCTCTCTTGACTTACCTATACAGTGGTCAGCACATACAACAGACTTCCTGGCTAGGCAGTCAGTTTACGTTAATTACCCTATTGTGACCATAACCAGTTTTGTCCTGTGGACATTGCAGCCCTCTTTGAAAAAGTCCAAGGGACGAAATTGGTCAGAGATCTTTCCGTGGTATATTTCAGCTTACAGCTCTGTCGTCAGATGTGAAAACCTTCGCTTGCCGCAGATTTGCCTATCTCTGATCAATCGAGACGGGATTCGGGTCTATCTTCAGCAAGTGGTCATTTTGTTTCTGCTTTAGCTTTAAGGGTCCATGGGAACATAATGCTCTCTTAGCACTGTTCTGTGTATTAATGCTGTGTGTTTTGTAAGTGCAACATGTTATATCATAATCTTTGTACATTGTTACATTTTACACTATGTGATTTTTTTTTTAATATTGTATGGTGTATTACATTGTAAAGATTAGCTACACTTCAATATTGCATTCAGAACTGAAAGCATTGCTGACTTAAAGAATCTATAAAGTTTGGCTATAGTGGCCTTAAATTTGAAATTCACTTTGAATGCCCTTTAAATTCTCTCTTTACCTATAATGGTTAAATAGATGGGACTCATTGATCTTTAATGTGGATTTTGATCTATTGTAATATGTCAATGCCTTTCTCATGTCTTTAAAATTAAAAATAAAGAATAACCCTGCTAATGTTTAAACTTCCTTTACTGCACAGTCTATTTAATTTAGAATTACGTATCTCTTGCTTTGTTAATAGCCTGCTTGACAGACCCAGCAAGGGCCGCCTGTGTGTGATTATAGTTCAATTAAAATTGCAGGAGATAAAAACATCTAAAATAAACACACTGTGCTGTCACTTCTGATTGAAAAGGAAACCATTTTTTCATGGAGGCTGTGTAAGTCATAGCCAGGGGAGGATAAACAGAAACAAAGGTGATTTTTCTTTCAAATTATGCATAATTGAGCAGTGATACTAAAACTGCTCCATTAAGCTAACGTTGCTTTGTTGCTTAGAGTATCCAGTGACAATAGACAATACAATAAGTGTAAGAATATTGTAAAAATAAAAAATAACTTTTTTTTGCAGTGCAATCAATAAAGTAAAAAAAAAACAAAAACAAAAAAATTCCTCATATTCCCCGACTCCAAAAACTATTCACAATACAAACTGCAAGCCCTCTAGTATTAAAGGACCACTCTGGGCACCCAGACCACTTCAGCTTAATGAAGTGGTCTGGGTGCCAGGTCCTTCTAGGGTTAACCCATTTTTTATATAAACATAGCAGTTTCAGAGAAACTGCTATGTTTATGAATGGGTTAAGCCTTCCCCCTAATCCTCTAGTGGCTGTCTCATTGACAGCCACTAGAGGCGCTTGCGTGCTTCTCACTGTGATTTTTCACAGTGAGAGCACGCAAGCGTCCATAGGAAAGCATTGTAAATGCTTTCCTATGCGAGGGGCTGAATGCGCGCGCAGCTCTTGCCGCGCGTGCGCATTCAGCCCAGGAGGAGGATCGGAGGAGGATCGGAGGAGGAGAGCTCCCCGCCCAGCGCTGGAAAAAGGTAAGTTTAAACCCCTTTCCCCCTTCCAGAGCCGGGTGGGAGGGGGACCTTGAGGGGGGGGGGGCACCCTCAGGGCACTATAGTGCCAGGAAAACGAGTATGTTTTCCTGGCACTATAGTGGTCCTTTAAAGTTGTTCCTAGATCAAATAGCCACCTCATTTCCTAATGATGTAATGTGATCACCTCTTCTCCAATCCTTTCTTAATATTTTTTATGTGCTCTCCAATATGAATTGACAATTTTCTTGAGATTCTACTGAAAAATTGAAGATTATGCTAGCTTTAGTGTACTTATAATCTTAATTTTAGTAATAACAGGAGGCGAGTATTTTGCATAATCTCCATTTATTTACTAACTCCACAGCAGCAAAGAAACGTGTATAAGAAAAAAACAATCAAAACGCAATAGAAAGTATAATATTCACTGTGAGTAGGCTCCTCCTCCTCTTTCAGCTAGCGACATAACAGACGGGAAAGTTCAAACATAACGAACAAAGATATTCTCCAACATCACAGACGGAAAGTTCAGCAAAGCGAATGACACATATTCCTCTTGAAACGAAGGATAATCCCAGTAAATCATCTCCAGAATGAATCAGAGTCCCGCCTTGAATTAAATGGAAAAGAGAATGTGGAAATAGGTTAGGCATTAGTCTCGAAACTATGAAAACAAGGAATTAACCCTGTGACAAACTCCCCTTTTTCTGTGAGTTTGCCATGAGTTTTTGGAGGGGCCTGTTTGCCAGCCTCCTGCCCTGTGACTATGGCCCAGTGGTGAACTTTGGGCTAAAGACACGGTTAATGCCTTTTTTCACTGCTATGGTGCATTATATGGGGCTTACTGAAGGGATTAGGCTTATGGTGTTCGTTTACCGAACAAACTGTCGAACAGACGGACCACCTGCAAGTGGAGTGTGCAGCCTGTTAACCTCCCAGAAACTGTGGTTTACCGCAGCTTAACTGACAAACGGCTGGGTGGTCGCCATTCGTATAGTCGAACACATGGCGGTGGCCATCTTGTTTAATCGAAAGCGGTCAGCAGTGTTTTGCCGTCGAGTTCATGGAACTGAAATCGGACACTCGACAGCACGAACACCGCTGGGACTCTACTGAACACACTTCAACACTGACTTTGTGCACGAACAGTCCCGTTCGACTATTTGAAGTGCATTTTAATCATTGGAAATAGACCGGCCGCACAGCCTAATTCTCTGGAACTATTTTGGGCATGAAGCAATGCTTGCAGCCAGTCAAAAAGAGACTTCCATTAAACTTTTGAACCCCAGCTCTGATCTGGATGATTTTTGGATATGTTGTTCACCCGGATCAGGGCTATCAGGGGATTTTATGGGGATATGATGTATTTTGGGGTACTTATGAGACTTTGTAAAATATGTGTTTTTTATGCTTGGGATAATTACGTTAATACATTATCTACCTTGTATCACAGGCAGAGGGGAAGGGTTGTGTGCTGTATGTGGGAGTGTCAGGCATTGTTACATTGATTCTATTGGACTGTATAATTTGTGTCCTGTGCCTCATCAGGTCCAGCGGGTGTTCTTCTGGGCTGAAAAGTTGTATAAAAAGACAACCTGTACCATTAAACTCTCAGATCATCTTGCACCTTCATGGGGTTTCGAGGAGCGTGGAGTTGCCCCTGAAGACTTTCCTCATAGAGGTTTGTGCCTTTTTTAGTGAAGTAAAGACATTGACGTGTCTTTTCAACTCACTGAGGAATGTGTCCCCAAATAGTTTGTCCTGTGACAGAGGACCAAGCTCTTAGGTGCCCAATTCCACCAATTTTCTGTCTATGCGGAGTAGTGCTGCCTTGCACCTCTCGGAAGAGAGGGCAATATTTGTGCTTCCAACAAAGCAGAAACACCTTTGAGCCCATTCTCGTATATGTCGTGTGCCCCTTCCCGAACTGTGCTGGCATCGAATTGGTCAGCTGTCACAAAGGCGTCATCCGCCAGATACATGATTCGAGATAGGGGGCCGAAAGAGTCCAATAGCTTGTCCTGAACCCCTCTGAATCCTTTCTCCACTGCTTTACAGGGGTTACGACCGCCCCTTGTCATGAATGTTGTCATGACCTGGTTGAATTCTGGTGTTTTGGCAACATGATCGGGTAAGGAAGGGTGTGGGCATTCCGACTTCAGTCGGTTACAAAACTACCTGTCTAGCGGCTTATGTAGCCATAGATGCATAGATTTGGCCAAATGCTCTGGAGTGTCCAATCCCCTGACCCTAGGTGCCTGATATTCCAGGGGTCAAATAGTTTCTGACCCATCGGGTCCAGGATGGTTTCCCCATCTTCTAGTGGGGGGTCGATGTCTTCTGTCATCTGGGTTCTACCCAGGAAAGTCTCTAGTCCACCTGCGGGGTGAGATCTAGTATCCGATCCCCACACGTCCTCTTCAGAGGACGTGTGAAGATGCTGCCTGCCATTTGTCCAGTATGGCCATGGAGTTGTTCAGCTCATCCTCTTCCTCCGAGTAGTCATGTCGAGGGGCAGGGGTAGCGGTTGGTGCTGGCTTGTGTCTTTTATTGGGTGCCTTACCCTTGTGTAGGGTGGGTTGCACCTTTTCACCCTTCCAATGGCGTTTGCCAGGTTGGGTTCCCTTCTTAGTGTGGGAGTCCGAGGCCTTAGAATCCGAATCATAGCGGGGGCGTTGAGGTTTGGAGGGTTTGGTCAGATCAGCACTGAAGGCTGAAGGCCGAAATGTTGCGAATTCAGTTTTCAATAAATCTGTTTCTTTGAAGAAACATTGAGTTGACCTAGTTTCTACTATTATCTACTAAATTGGGTTTTGCCAACCTGGTCTCTGATAGATCTGGTTTTCACTGTGAGAGTGTGGTATCCTTATGTTTCAATAATTTGAAGGGACACTCTGGGCACCAATACTTCTTTAATACATTTGATATGTTTTGGTCTCATTAACATGCTGTGTTTTTTGCATGCTGAAATACTTATAGTTTTTGCATAAAATAAATATTTTTGGGGGAGAATGTTGCCTCTTTAGCCACACCCTCACTTCTGAAAAAGACTTCCTTATCAAAAAGGTATGCACATAGCTCGGCCACTGACAGTCTTGAATGATCTGAACTGTGAAGCATCCTGCATTGGAATGACACCCAGAGAGACATTTAGTAAATATAACACTAACTTTTTGCAGTTTTCCTCACTGTGTAGCCGGGTGTGAATTAAAACAACTAACGCAGTGCTGTTAAGGCCGAGCTGTGTGCAAACGTTTTATAAAGACGTTTTTCTGGCATAAGAGGGTGTGACTAAAGAGAGAGGATTATGGTGCAGCATTCTTGAAAACATTTATTTATTTTAGGCAAAAAAATTGATTTGAGCATGCAAAAAAATACAGCATAATCATGAGCCTAAAATCTACCAAATATACTAAAGTTTTATTGGTGTCTGGAATGTCCATTTAAATCGGAACACTAGAGTGTTCCTTTAATATTATTTAGTTTAGCAATTATCCTGGTACAGAATTCTAGCTGTTAATTTAACCTCTTGGCTGCCAGCGGAACTTATTATGCTCTTGGATCATGTACAAAAAAGAGCTTTCCATTCTAATTCTTACCAATCAAATTCACTGCTTTCGTTTTGGATGCTGAAATATATCCAAATGTATTATTAATCTGTATTATTAATCTCGGTGTTTGTCATCAAATGTCTGAATGTTATAAACCAGATCTTTTTGACACATTAGGATATGCTGTACTATGCCTCACTAAGCCAATTGGAGGCTATATTTTTAGTTGTCACGGGACTGTGCAGAACACTCTCAGCATGTCTGTAAAATCCATTGGTTCCTGTAGATTGATACAGGCTGTTTTGTACGGCATGCACCCAGTGGGACTGGATTATCTCTGGGTACGACATGTCCTGGTTCTCAACTACAACTATTAATTTGGATACTTTAACTCTCTCCTGCTCAGGTATAACATACATTAGAAGAACACGTGCACTCTTCATGAAGTCTAGATCATATTATCTTCTCCAATACATTAAGTCTGATTTGATGTATCAGTGGATGTTTCATCTTGTGCGGTATTCACAGTCTCATGGGGTATAAATTGGTCTAGTCATTTACCTGCACATTACGGGCTCACAGGTCAACTTCTAAGCTGCCATTGATTGTGGTTTCCTTGTTTATTAGCTAAACTCTGTGAAGACTAATAATACGAGAGAGAATATTTAGGAGGGTAAAAGCTTTTAGCAAAGAATGTGCTGTATGAGACACTTTTCTTCTGATCTGTGATCGAAGATGGTTTGAAATTTTTTTGTGTCATTTGCTAATGGAGCAGCATCTGTTCCTTGACATGTCATGGTGGAAACACAATGGCTTGAGATGGTTTTAATGACAGCATCTGATGAGGTGAGAGTTGGTACTTATTCAGCACTTTACATTATGTATGTATTATAGTCGGAGTGTAGCGATTCCCACACATGCGCACTAGCCTCAACGTGCTTTCCTATAGGATAGCATTGAATTCTGCTTTCTTTTTGGATGCTGTTATGTATCCAAATGTATTATTAATCTTTCCTGGTGTTTGTCATGAAATGTCTGAATGTTATAAACCAGATCTTTTGGACAGATTAGGATATGCTGTACCTTGCCTCACTAAGCCAATTGGGGGCCATATATTTAGTTGTCACAGGATTGTGCAGAACACTCTCAGCATGTCTGTAAAATCTATTTGTTCCTGTAGATTGATACAAGCTGTTTTGTACGGCATGCACCCAGTCCGACTGGATTATCTCTGGGTACGACATGTCCTGGTTCTGAACTACAACCATTACTTTGGATACTTTAACTCTCTCCTCAGTGGCGGAACTACCATGATCGCAGAGGTCATAGCTGCAACCGGGCCTGGCACTCCAGGGGGCCCAGCCGCCCTGCCGACCCCTGCGACTTGGGTGCCCGCTGGCATTGATGTGCTGCCCTGGCCGTGCAGAGCAACCGCCAGGGCCACAATGAAGTGACCCATCGGCAATATGGGAATAACTTACCTGGGGCCCGGTCAGCGCTGAGGTGCTTTAAGAGTGCGACTGGACCCCATTGATGACGTCAGAGAATCTGCTGGAAGGAAGCCGTCACTTCCTCCCAGCATACACAGCCAGAGCCTCACGGGAGGAGAACGCAGGGAAAGGTGGGATTTCTGACTCCCATCAGCATTAGGACCCCAGGGACATCACCCTCCTGCACCTAAAGGTAGGAAACAGGAGGGTGACTAACATTTTTAACAAACAAGGAGAAAGGGATGGAGAGCCACTTACATATAGTGAGTGGAGTCCATACTCATTCACAAATATATACCTCCTAATGTAAATGTGACATTTAACTCTCTCCTCAGTGGCGGAACTACCATGATCGCAGAGGTCGTAGCTGCAAACGGGCCTGTCACTCCAGGGGGCCCAGCCGCCCTGCCGACCCCTGCTACTCCTTGTTTGTTTAGATTTGCCTTGGGGTTAAGCCCCTTATACCTCCTGTAACCTCTGTAGAGGCTTTGGAGTTGGCTAGTCCAACACCTTATACCCTCTATTCCTCTAACATTTTTAACAGTTTGTGTGTGTGTGTGTGTGAATGTCTGTATGTGTGTGTGTGTGTGTGTGTCTGTATGTGTGTATGTGTGTGTCTGTATCTGTTTGTGTGTGTGTGTGTGTGTGTGTGTGTGTATGTGTGTTTGTGAATGTCTGTATCTGTATATCTGTGTGTGTGTCTGTATGTGTGTGTGTGTCTGTATGTGTGTGTGTGTGTGTATCTGTCTGAGTGTGCGTGTTTCTGTTTTTCTGCATGTGTGTATCGGTCTGCATGTGTGTCAGTGTGTGCCCCTATGTATCTGTATGTGTGACACTGTTTGTATCTGTATGTGTGTAATTCTATGTATGTGTATCTGCATTTGTCCATATGTGTATCTCTCTGTATGTGTGTCAGTGTGTGTCTGTGTATCTGTATGTGTGTTGGTGTTTTTATCTGTTGAAGTGTCATTCTGTGTATCTAAATATGTGTCATTCTGTGTGTTTGTGTATTAGATAAGATAGTATCTCTCACAAACTCACAAATTTACAAAAAGTGTTTCTGGTGTCCACATGCAATGACACTGATTCTCCCAAAAAAGTGATTATAGTGGAAAATATAAATATTGACAACTTCCCTTAATAGCATAGGATATGCCCGAAGATCTCCTCCTATCTTCAATTCAACACATGTATAGTATAGGGCTATTCCAGCTAGGGAGGCAAAAATATAACATAGTGCAACACTGTGTGTAATAATGCTAGATATAAAATTAAATGCCAAGTCGTCACTCACACTTTGACATCAAATAAAGTGCCTTCAGAAATATATTGGTGTGTGTCTTCTTGCTTCAATGCTGAGTAGATGATAATCTCATACAGAAAATAGAATAAAATGCAAAACAATTATGAAATAACTGTGTAAATAAAGTACAAAAAGCAGCATTTATTACTTACATCAAAGTAAATAATAGCAGATGATGAAAAATATGTTCAATAGTAGTCCAACGAGTTTCGTCCCTATCAGGGACTTCCTCAGGGACAATCTTTAACAAAATGCTGGATACAAATGCATACAATTGTAAACCCCCCCTCCATATATACATCCCCCAATTAGTCCCAATAGCTGTTCCACAGGTGGTTCCGTTTTCTTTCAGCTGTTGTTGGTTCAATTCCGATCACTTCCGGGTTTCGGGCACTCGACGTCGTTACGTGACATGCGCGATGACGTCATGCGTTCCAAATATGCGTTCCACCTTCATTTTTACTATCAATTACAGTAGCAAGCTGAGATGTTTGCATAAAGTCCGCAAAGGGCTGTTTCCAAGTTGGAATATAGGTGGGGCATATACAAGGGGGAATAACAAAATGATTAAAAGCAGTTACTAATCTATAATGACATAAACAAGCTTTATTAACAAAAACAAAACAACACACACCATCCAAGATGAAACATGAATTAATACATACTTATATGCATGCGTGTCTGTTTCATTCCACACTGCATAAAATACTATGCACAAGCCAAGATGCTCGAACTAGTTCCATGGGTAATGAAAAAAAAAAAACATTTTTAAATGCAGCTATACAAAATACTAAAAATATATATATTTTTAAAAAAATGTATTTTTTTAAAAATAATGAAATTATGGTATATAAAAAAAAATATGTAAAAATATATCTCCTTCTAATTATATAAATACCTATCAAAAATTATAAGTTATAAAATAAGGCATACCCAATATCCCTAAGAGATTAAATACAAAAAATATATAAGTCTCCTTTGGGTACTTGGTTTCAAAGAAAAAAGAACTTTCTCTTGGCTTGTTCACTATTATTATAAAACATGTATAGGCAAATTAATATACATATATAAAATATACGTAATATATGAAAGACAGAGAACAAGAAAAGAAAATAAAAAGGAGAAAAGGAAGGAGTGATTATTCCAAAAAGCACCACAGATCAATATCTGCATTTAATCCTCCTGGTTGTAAGGTTTTTAATACATTTATCCAATACGTTTCTCGCTGTGCTAGTTTTTTAATAAGGTTACCACCCCTCCAATGATTATTATTTTTTTTAAATTAGGACATGAATTACAATGCATAGGGACTGAGTGTTTATCATATTTTTTGGGGATGTTATTTTTATGTTCTAAGATGCGTCACTTAAACAACGCATCTTAGAACATAAAAATAAAATCCGAAAAAAATATGATAAACACTCAGTCCCTATGCATTGTAATTCATGTCCTAATTTTAGCTGGAAACATTTTTATTATGTAGGTTTAGAAAAAATTAATAATCATTGGAGAGGTGGTAACCTTATTAAAAAAACTAGCACAGCGAGAAACGTATTGGATAAATGTATTGATAGTAAAAACGAAAGTGGAACGCATGACGTCATCGCGCATGTCACGTGACGACTTTGAGCGGAAGTGATCGGAATTGAACCAGCAACAGCTGAAAGAAAACGGAACCACCTGTGGAACAGCTATTGGGACTAATTGGTGGATGTATATATGGAGGGGGGTTTAGAATTGTATGCATTTGTATCCAGCATTTTGTTAAAGATTGTCCCTGAGGAAGTCCCTGACGGGGACGAAACGTGTTGGACTACTATTGAACATATTTTTCATCATCTGCTATTATTTACTTTGATGTAAGTAATACATGCTGCTTTTTGTACTTTATCTACTCAGTTACTTCATTATTTTTTTGCATTTTATTCTATTTTCTGTATGAGATTATCATCTACTCAGCATTGAAGCAAGAAGACACACACCAATATATTTCTGAAGGCACTTTATTTGATGTCAAAGTGTGATTGACCACTTGGCATTTAATTTTATATCTAGCATTATTACACACAGTGTTGCACTATGATATATTTTTGCTTCCCTAGTTGGAATAGCCCTATACTATACATGTTTGTGTATTAGAATGTGTGTCCGTGTATTTATCTGTATGTGTTATATTATACAAATGGATGGAGGGTTGGGGGGGTAGGGAAGATGTATGGGGAGAGGGGGGGCCCCAGGACAACTTTCGCACCGGGGCACTGTGGTTTCTAGTTACGCCTGTGTCTCTTCTGCTCAGGTATAACATACATTAGAAGAACAAGTGCACTCTTTATGAGGTCTAGATTGTATTATCTTATCCGATACATTAAGTCTGATTCGATGTCTCAGTGGATGTTTATTCTAATGCGGTATTCACAGTCTCACGGGGTATAAATTGGTCTAGTCGTTTACATGCACATTACGGGCTCACAGGTCAACTTCTAAGCTGCCGTTTGATTGCAGTTTCCTTGTTTATTAGCTGAGCTCTGTGAGGACTAATAATACGAGAGACAATATTTAGGAGGGTGAAAGCTTGTGGCAAAGAATGTGCTGTATGAGACACTTTTCTTCTGATCTGTGATCGAAGATGGTTTGAAACATTTTTGTGTCATTTGCTAATGGAGCAGCATCTGTTCATTGACATGTAACAGTGGAAACACAATGACTTGTGACGGTTTTAATTACAGCGTCTGATGAGGCTGGGGTTGATACTTATTCAGCACTTTACATTATGTATGTATTAAAGGAAAATTAATGTACACTTCCAGTGCTGAGCTATGTGTTGAGTATACAATATGTACTGAGAGGGCTAAAGTTTCAATAACTTTTATCAACTTTTTTGCTTTATTTATATTGGTGGTACTAAACAGCAGGTTGGAGGGGTTAAGAAAAAAAAAATATATATATATACAATGCACATTAAACAATACTCACACAGAATTTTAAAAGAAAACAGCACAGTAATAAAATACACACATGCATATTAGTAGAGTGACTTCCCTCAACAAGACCAGTTTGGAGAGTACACACTGCAGTCCTGATTAAATACCAAGAATGCAATAGGATATACCAAGTGTATTTATGTATAAAAATTAAAAATGTGTTGGATGAACATTCAGATAACATAAACGGTTCAATATAATACAATGTTTATAACAGGCTGCATGTGATGAGAGATGCCCTTACGACTTTGGGGGTCCACCATAAAGATGTTTGTTTTTTTATTCCTCTCTGTGCCTTCTTCAATTTCTTATCATTTCCCGAGAAGGGGTCATGGGTTCCTAAATGAGTTAGAACAGGAGACGATGTGCATGCTTTTACTGGGTTGCGGCACACAGACCTCTTGCACTTAGCTCATGTAGTATGCACAAGAATCTTCGCACCCTGCCTGATTTTGGTGCACTGCAGTCTGGGAGGAAGGCGTGTGATAGGGTCTTGTAAACGAATACCCGCCTATCTGTTCCAACTCATCGAAGAACCTGGTCAACCCTTTCAGGTAAAGGTAGACAGAGAGAGAGGTCTTGGCTAGGGTTGTTTTCCATCAGAAAGTATTTATTCATTTATTGTCTGATGGAAAAGAGTTCTAGATAGTCTTTCTTACCCTAGACTCCAAATTATACTATGAATGGTCCTGTTATAAGCTTCTGATTTTTAAGATATTAAGCTTTAATTACAGGGAACAGCAACGGTATTTGGAACCACGTGGCACAAGGTTGTTAGCATGACCTGTCAAAGAAGATAAGGAAGTTTTCATCAAAGGAGGAAATTTAAAGAGGAGGAATAGATGCAAAGAGGTTGAAAATGTTCTGTTCTGTGGCATAGAAACAGTGAGCCACCCATAGAATGTGCCTGATAATTCCACTGGTTTCTATGGTGATTGACCCACTTTTAGTACTTTAGAGCACTTTTTAGAACAGAAACAACAGAACAATCTGATACATCTCCTTCAATGTATCTGATGATGTGAGACAAATTTTAATAATAATAATATACAAAAATAAGTCCTACGCTCAAACTCCCATTACTCCTTGGCGGCACCAACGACTATAGTACACATCAGCCCCAATACATACAATAAAATCAATCAAAAGCAGGTACTTGCACACTATCCCAAACACCTATGTACATTTAAATAATTAGAGGTTTTTAGTATCACTCCAGTGGCCACTTGAGTGTAAGCTCACTGTTAGTCTCTTCTAGGGAAAAAGAGGAGGGCTTGCAAATTCTCCAATTCATATGAACTGCTTTTAAAGCTCTTTTAAGATATACTCCCAATGAATACATTTATGTGTCCCTTTAATAGCAATAAAAAAAATGTATTTGCAAATAGTAATCCCATACATATCCCACATAATGCCAACTGTATTTGGCAAAAAGAGGGGACAGAGATCTGCCTCTTACAGCAACGAATCAGGGACAGCTAAGCAGTAAAGCTCAACATAAGCACAGACATTGTAGTAACAAATAGGAACTAGGGTCAAGATGGCAAATTGAACAAATCCAATACATAGTAACATTTTATATATCTGTGAAGCTAGTGTACAGATCTCATTCACAATTAGGTGTCGATGCAGGTTTGTGCAAAATGTTCTGTCTGCAGGGGCCCGTGAGAGGTAGTGTCTGATGATTTCAGACAATGTTTAATTAATAAAATCCACTAAGTAAGAGGGCAGCAGGGAAGGTGGTGTCTCGTTATGTGATCAGTGTCTCAGAAAGAGTCTGCATAAGTACAGGACAGCAGCAGAGGCAGGGACTGAGGTTGCGAGCCAGGATTTATTACGAGGCTGAGAGTTTTAAAAAAAAAAGGAAAGATCAGAAGGGGTACTTTTTTTATTACTGAAAACACTTCATTACCTTTAATTCCTAGCTGTAAAATAGAACGTCATGAATCGCCGCTCTATAAAGCACAGTGAGACTTAAAAGCATAGCTGGCAAAATATTCCAGGCTTATGACATACAAATAAGACTTCACCAAATATTTGATCAAAAGGAACCTTTATTTATAGTAATGAATCAAGCAAAGCCAGAAGGGCAATGGACAAGCTTTTTTCCTAAGGAAGAGTAGAGTATTTTATATGCCTATAAAATGGATGTGGATATTTTTTTTTTCGGCAAGCCGAACGCCCGCATAAGTAAATGTGAGCAGAACAAGGATTGTTTGTGTAATTTATTGTGAAATTTCCTGTAGTAATGTTCCAGATGTGCACATACAGGCATTTTTTGGTCCCCTGACTAATAAAGGCTTGTGTTGATGAAATTTACAATAACAAAGAGAAACTGTACTTTTTACGTTTGTTTTTCTCGACTTGTGTTGATAATGATGATGCATTCCATGTGCATCTCCAGGGATAGACTGGTGTGCTCTAACCAGAGACAAAGGGCAAAAACAAAAAAAGCAATCCATGGGTCTATCGGATGTCTGATATGCTACACACAAAATACATAGATATAATAAAGAAGCACAGATGTTTAAGGGACACTCCGGGGACCATAACCACTGTAGCTTACTGATGGCAAGAAATAAGGATAATTATGCTTAAATGTTTAAACTGCATTTGGCATCATTGCCCATTATTGTAGATAGAGCAGAGAGTTGGTGATACAATCTGTAACTGATGTAAATAGTTACTCTCTGGCAGATCGCAAAGAGTCATGAAGCTATCTCCCTAGCACCGGTAGGTAGTTACCATTGCAACCACAGCACATGCGCTGTGGTTGCTACGAGTAGAGAACAGATGGACCTCCTGTGTGTGGTCTCTTCCGCTCTTCCTGTCTCTCAAATCCTCGGCATTGTCTGTGTAGGAATTGGGAGACTTTTTTAAAGATTTTTCTCCCAATCTATACATTTGCTTGCAAAACTGCTAATACAATGCATATATTGAATTGTAAGCTGTTGTAAAAGAGCAAATGTAGTTTTAGATAGGTTCCCTTTAAAGCACTTGGTTGTCTGTAAAATTTCAATCTGTGATGAAATAGAAAACCCAATTATTATTATTTATTTATTAGATGGATGGTTGGATGAAAGTCTATCAAGCTCAACATCTCAAATTTAAGGATGAAATTCTGGTTTAAACGAACACTCCACACACATAAAGCACTTTAGCGTGCTCTTTTTTCTTTTCTTTTTTCTTTTAAATCTTTATTTTAGATGTGCATGAGTGATATAGCATGTACACAGACATTTGTTTAGTATCAGGCAATACAGAATGCATTTCTTGAACATGTCTCGTAAAATGCACATTTTTCAATTTTCTTCATCGTGGCACAGAAATGTACAGAGCTAACATGCTAAGGGTGGTGTTAACTATTAGGTGGGAGCCCTGTAGCTATGAATAACATTTTGTCACTTTGTTAGTCTTGTGTTTGGAGTGTGGTGTTAGGGTGTGTGAAAAGCTTCTGTTTGTAAAGTAGTGTGTTTTCCCTGTGTGGGTTGTGGTTTTGCCTTGTGGTTGGTGCGTGGGAGCATGGTATTCCACCTGGCTACTACTGGTTTCCAGTCAGTTTGAGGTTGGTGGGTAGAGTCGGTGCATGTGGTGCCCCTAACCAAAGGGATTCGGGGGGGGGGAGGGGGGAGGTATGGTGGGTGCCCTGTGACATAATCCGTGTGTCGTCTGAGGCATATTTCCCTCTTAATCAGGTCACAGGTGTCAATGCGTATGCACTAATAAGTTGTAACATTAAAGATAACAGAAACTACAAAATTATAGAGAGGACAAAGGTAGAAGCTAGCCCATCATACGCCGTGTGTCCAGGTAAGAGGTTCCCCTCCTATATCGTCAGTCCCTCTGGGCAGTTCGGGGTCAAGGCTAGTGTGCTCTTTTTTCTTTTTACTAAAAGGGCAGATTTTAAAAGAAATTAGTACTTTTAAAAATGAACCTTGTTACAATTAGACAACTGGTACTGTTACTTCCTGGTTGGTTTAGCTCAGTTGACCTGAACTCAAGAGGCAGCAATTGCTCAGAGCACCTGCCTTGCAAAGGTTTCTCTTTGAGCTACATTGGGAAGTCTCTGATTGGACAGTCACAGAAAGTCTTGGTGGGGAAGGCTTGCAAAGGCTGCAGACAAGAGATCATCAGATTTTACAAGTTGTTTGTAGACATACCCCAAGGAGAAAAAAAAATATTAAATGCATGAATGTTTTCATTCAAGTACACAGGTGATACTCGAAAAATTAGAATATCGTACAAAAGTTCATTTATTTCAGTAATGCAACGTAAAAGGGGGAACTAATATATGAGATAGACGCATTACATACAAAGCAAGATAAGTCAAGCCATGATTTGTCATAAGTGAGATGATTATGGATTACAGCTCATGAAAACCCCAAATCCACAATCTCAGTAAATTAGCATATTGTGAAAAGGTGCAATATTCTAGGCTCACAGTGTCCCACTCTAATCAGCTAAGTAAGCCATAACACCTGCAAAGGGTTTCTGAGCCTTTAACTGGTCTCTCAGTCTGATTCAGTAGGAATCCCAATCATGGGGGAGAATGCTGACCTGACAGTTGTACAGAAAACCATCAGTGACACCCTCCATAAGGAGGGAAAGCCTCAAAAGGTATTTGCGAAGGAAGTTGGATGTTCCCAAAGTGCTGTATCAAAGCACATTAATATAAAGTTATGTGGAAGGGAAAAGTGTGGAAGAAAAAGGTGCACAAGCAGCAAGGATGACCACAGCCTGGAGAGGAGTTTCAGGAAAAGGCCATTCAAATGTGATGGGGACTTTCACATAGCGTGTACTGAGACTGGAGAGCCACCACACATAGACGGATCCTGGACATGGGCTTCAGATGTCGTATTCCTCTTGTCAAGCCGTTCCTGAACAACAAACAACGTCAGAAGCGTCTTACCTGGGCTAAAGAAAAACAGACCTGGTCTGTTGCTCAACTTTTGCATCTCATTTGGAAACCAAGGACCCAGAGTCTCGAGGAAGAATGGAGAGGCACACACTGCAAGATGCTTGAAGTCCTGTGTGACGTTTCCACAGTCTGTGTTGATTTAGGGAGCCATGTCATCTGCTGGTGTTTGTCCACTGTGCTTCATTAAGTCCAGGGTCAACGCAGCCGTCTACCAGGAGATTTTGGAGCACTTCATGCTCCCTTCCACAGATGAGCTTTATGGGAATGCTGACTTCATTTTCCAGCAGGACTTGGCACCTGCCTACACTGCCAAAAGCACCAAAGCCTGGTACAATGACCATGGGATTACTGTGCTTGATTGGCCAGCAAACGCGCCTGACCTGAACCCCATAAAGAATCTATGGGGCATTGCCAAGACAAAGATGAGAGACATGAGACCGAACAATGCAGAAGAGCTGAAGGCAGCTATTAAAGCATCCTGGTCTTCCATAACACCTCAGCAGTGCCACAGGCTGATAGCTTCCATGCCACACCGCATTGAGGCAGTAATTGCTGCAAAAGGGGCCCAAACCAAGTACTGATTCCAATATTGTTCTATGTACACTCCTTGTTTTATTGATTGCATGTAATATTCTAATTTACTGAGATTGTGGATTTGGGGTTTTGATGAGCTGTGAGCCGTAATCACCGCACTTATGACAAATCACGTCTTGAACTATCTTGCTTTGCATGTAATACGTCTATCTCATATATTAGTTTCCCCTTTTATGTTGCATTACTGAAATAAATGAACTTTTGCACGATATTCAATTTTTTCTATTTTATTACCTGTATCTAATAAACAGCAGAAGAGTGTTACTTTAACCTTTTATTTTTTTTGTTAGACAATAACGTTTGTATTCAATCGTATTACAGACAGAAAAAAAGTTAATGAATTTTGGATTTTGATAAATTTTGATCAATTTGCTAACTGTCACATAAGTGAAAGACAGAAAAGGACTATTAAGATTGTCCTTTAAAAATCCCTACACAATCAGGCTCCATACCACCTGAAAAACTGTCACTTTCTCTTATTTCTTACCTGCTCTTGGACATAAGCGTGAGCCGGCTCCCACATGGATCATTCAAAATGGCTGACACCTGTATCTCTGTTAAGCTCCTGGAGAAGAAGAATAAGCAGTGGTGGGAAGAAAGCATTTGATGCTCTCTGCACGCAGTTCTGAACGTTATCAATTATCGATTAATCAACCCATTCCAAATGTTTGCAGTTTGCAACTCACCTCTATTTGACAATAAGGCCTTGGTTCCTGATCCCCTCACTGGGCGACGAGCCATGAGGGAGTTTCCACCCAAAGACAGTCCACATACCTGTGAGATCCAATGTTGTGCAGGACTTTCCTGGAACCATGCCCCGGGTTATAGGGAGCATGGCTCATAAATATAATGTACTGGTTTCTATAAATGCCATGGGCTGGTGCTTAGCTTCTCAGGGGCAACACGGCAGATACCAGACTATTCTAATATTTATCCAAAAATAAATTGAGGCCATAATTAGTTAATATGTGCAAGTAGGTCCACATTAATTAGTTGTACGTGCAAGTGGGTCCACATTTGGCTTTCCTTGTTTTGGAATTATGGCTGATAACTTTTTCCAATTTTGGACTCAAGTTAATATTTTTAATTAAGCTTTTCAAATGATTTAATATTTGCAGATAATTTAAATATATATATATATAGAAACCTATATCAATATTTAAAAATGTTCCAAGTTAATTAAATACATTTTGGACGTTTATCCAAAAATATGAAATTATTTAAAAAGCTTATTCAAAAATATAAAATTGAAGCCTTTGCCAGATAGCAAAGTCTTGCATCAGTCTCACTAAGGAAAACACTGCAAAGACAATAACACATTTGTTGAAAAATAGTTGAAAGAGGATGGTTTCATTGTCAGCTTTAAGAAGAAATGTAAAGGAACTAAAGTCAAATCAGACTGAATAAAATGACTACCATACTATGTTATTTAGTTCACAAACATTGACTTTAGGTCAAATATTCTGATAAACTATAGTATTCAGTTGAGTAGCAGTTTGTTGGGTTTTTTGGGGTAAAGATTGAGTAGTAGTTGTTTTTTTTGTTTATCTGTTTTCTGAAACACACTGCTTAGTGAACATACTAATTTTATGACATACACTCAAGATAGCAATTTTACGAATCAGGCTGAAAATAACAATGAGTGATGAATTAGTCAAAATAGCCTTTCTATCTGAAAATATAACTTGGGACAGTATGAGTGATTTTGAGCTCTGGGAACAAACTATTTTGTCCAAGATCGTAATTGATTCATTGTATCAAAGTCCGACTGCCAAAACATAAAGCACTAAAGAGTGACCACAAGTTTCCATTATTTTTTAAGATCTAGTTCCACAGTTTGTTGAAATACAACTTATAGTTTCATGAAGCAGATTTATTACACTCATTTATCACGCTATCTTTGTGTAACATCATAAGAATTACATAGCAGGTAACTAGCAATAGGCCTTCACCCTCATATTTTTTATTTGTTAAAAATCTGGATAGCTTAAAACAGTTTTTCCCAAACCAGTCCTCAAGAACCATCAGTAGTCCGGGTTTCGTTAGTATCTCCACTGGAATAAAACAGGGAAATACATAAGTCCCAGATTGTTGGTGGGCCATGAGGACTGGTTGGGGAACAACTAGTTTAGAATCATTGGGATCAATTTACTAGATTTGGTTGGGAAAAAAACAAACCAGTATAACAGAGTAACAAATCATATTAAAATACAGTTTACTAACATCATCAGAAACACATCTACTGACTGTTGCAAAATATTTTCAGACAAACTCACAGAGGTTGTAACACATTTAGATATTCCCTAGAATATGTTGCACTGGCTGTAATAAAAGCCCATCTTGGCATATATTTTACACCTAGTGGGATCATGCCTAAGATCAATGACATATTTTGCTATACTGTCCCGTTTTCTGCCGCAGCCAATTGTCCCAGCTGAGTGACTTTACTGATATTGCGGATGGAGTAGACTAGATGGGCTGAATGGTTCTTATCTGCCATCACATTCTATGTTTCTATGTTTCTATGAGTACCATGGTAAAGGACCTTAGTAAGTATTATATAGTGCTCTTTTTGTGATATGTTAATGTTTATTTTTGTTTTTATTGAGAGCAGCAGATAGGATTTGAATAGTATTTAAATTATATTTAATATATGTTTTTAGGGTCAGAAGTAGTGTAATGGACATATTAATAAGATGCTGCACACTTTCCTTCTTTATCAATTCAGATAGGGTTAATAAATGATTGTGTAGCTATTTACGTTGTCAGCAATGATTTTATGAGCGAGTAATAAGTTAGTCTGTTGTATAAATATCTCCGTTAACCAGAATTCTGGTATTGAAAATTCTGAATGATTGGGCCAAGTGCCAGAATAACGTGATATAAACACGCCATCACTGTCATCCTAAAATCAGTTCTGTGGCAGTAATTGTTTGCATGGGTTTCTATTTATACTGTCTCATTGCTAATTATGTTCTGTTTTATTTCAAGCAGCTCAACAAGGGATACAAGGTTATTTTATTTGACCATCGAGCCTCAGGATACGAGGAAATTAACCTTGATGGGAAGATATAAAACAAATTAAAGGGCCATTTAAAATAGATATGTAATGAAAATTAAATTCTGTTTGTGCATCTGTCTGCTGAAATGCCTAAAGGGTGCATGTTGGACGGTCAGTATTTCAAGTGATTCGCTGATGAAACTTTACGATGTGTGTAAAAGGACATTAAATCTAGATTTATGGCCACCAAAAGTCAGTTTACTTTGCTCTAAAGCAATTCCGATCATTTAAATTAGCCCACTTTGCCTTCGTCAGAACAGGTACTTCTAAGGCGAGTATTAAGTTGTTTTCTGCGAACATTTGCATTGGGTTGAGGACAGAGAGTTTTTTAGATACGAATTTAACCATACTGGTCCTCAAAAATCTCCACCCAAAAAAATTTCATAAAATCTTTCATCACATATACAGGATTAAAAATCAGATAAGGACATGAGGATTCTTCAAAATAGCTAACAAAAAAAAAAGACAGAGAAAGAATGTTATTATTAATAATAAAAAATACTAACATATTATGAAGGGTTTTAAAATGATAGAAATGGGATCTGAAGAAGGCACTGCTAACACTCTATAAGGTATAGATAGAAAGGTTCTAACTAAGATTTGAACTTGAGTTTCCCTGGTCTAAGTCTGTGACATTACCACTGCTCTAACCAGCCAACACTGACATAAGTGAAGAGACGTACAAAAAGGTGTAGTCCTCTTCAGCCATGTATATTGTTACACCATGCTATAGGGATTGTGCGATGAATGAAATATCTTTCAACTCTATCTGGGATATCTCAGCCTAACGAGCCCTGGCATAGCAGGGCACCCAAGAGGACAGACCTGGGCCTGATCTGGGATTGTAGCCACGGCAGGTAGAAGAAACACCAACATTGTTAGACAGGACAGAGTACTGGAATAATGTAGTAATCTCAACAACAAAAAAATCACATAATAACACAAACACTAACCAGTCACATGTCACATGGGGATTAAGGCATGGAATGTTAAGAGAATTGCTATAATCATTTAATGGTTTATTCAGAAAATATAAAACTATGCAGCTAACAATGTAACCGGGCACCGAGTCATGTTCAGCTACAAAGAGAAACCGTGTCTTCTTCAATCGTTCCTTGAAATGTAAATGCAGGAAACTTAAAACCTTCCAAGTTCTGTTGGCTACAATATATTCAGTGTGTGATTAAAGCTGCCTTAGTTATAACCCTTCCTTGAATTGGTTTGACAGATACCAATAGCCCTTCCCTGTCTTATAATTGTGTGCCACACATTGTTTAGCAATGATTCCCAGCCCCTTTCCAGGAGGAGACATTTAAAAGGCCAAAACCAATCCTCAAATGACTATTATTTTTATCATTTCCACATGTCCCAGAATGCACTTTCTGGTTTACATTTTTTCTCAAGACTAAATGTATTTGGCAAGTTTTTCATTGAAATAAAAAAAGGAGAAATGAGCAAAAATAATCTGATATTCCTATTTCAGAAGAATAAAATGTGGGAAAAATAAATCCAATAAAGGAACTTTCAGAGCACCATAACAACCTAGGCTCATTTCATCATAACGTATGGTCCCTGTTTCCTTGTTCAAACAATTTGCAGAATTTGCATAAATCACTGCAACTATAAGGATACCCTTATCTTTACCCTCTAATGTCAAATGAGAACCTTATACATTTTATACTTTCTGATAATGCTGGGTTTTAGAAGAAGAAAAATATATATATATTTATGAGTGAGGTTGAACCATTCATGAACAATTTGATCACAAAGTCAAACTTGCTCCACAAGAAGTTTGTAGGTCACCGACCTGATACTCACGTAGATAACTGCAATTAAATATGTGAGTCCGGCTTAAAAGGTAAAACTATTTTGAATAATTTGTTATTTTATATTTATGAATAACTGTACTGTTGAGTATGCAGTTAGAATTCTACATATAAAGGGTTAAACGATCTTCTGAAACACCATAACAACCTTGCATCAGAGAGTGCAATAATAGCGAGTGCTGGGGTCTCCCCCATTATTTATTTATTTAGGGTCCCCACCTGCTGTTCATGGGTGAGGACCAGGTGGGACATTAGGTCCCCCCTTTAATTAAAGTCCCCACTTGACGTTCATGGGTGGGGACATGGGGGGGACATTAGGTCCCCCCCTTTATTTATTTATTTAGGGTCCTCTCCTGCCGCTCATGGGTGGGACAAGGGGGGACATTAGGTCCCCCCATTATTTATTTAATTAGGGTCCCCACCCACTGCTCATGGGTGGGGACCTAGGGGGGACATCAGTTCCCCCATTATTTATTTATTTAGGGTCCCCACCTGCCGTTTATGGGTGGGGACTAGGGGGAACATTAGGTCCCCCCTTTAATTAATTTGGGTCCCCAACCACCGCTCATGGGTGGGGACCAGCGGGAACATTAGGTCCCTCCATTTACATTAATAGCCCCCACCCGTGGGTCACTGGAGAGATGTGGGAGGGCACTAAGTCCCCCCATTTTAATTACTTGTGTTCCCCACCTGTGCCAGGTGCCCCCTTATTGCACTAGTCACTGCGCAGTAATAGCTGCCCAGTCACTAATATTTTTAAATTTGTTTAGGCGACATGTCTCTACTTGCTGCATGCTGTGAGTAGGGGCATGTGGGAAGATTTAACCTCCCTTTTATCAATTTGGGGGGCATATTGATTTATATTTAGTTTAAAATGACAGCGAACAGCCACTGTTTAGGCAACATGTCCCTACTCGCGGCATGCTGCGAGTAGGGGCAAGCGGGAGGATTTAACCTCCCCTTTATTAATATGGGGGTCATAGTGACCCCCATAGGTTTCAATGGGTGGGAGGAAATATTATAAGGAGGGGGCTGGTAGCGCTGCCGGCCCCCTCTTTGTTTTGTTGTTTTTTTCGCGCATGCTCTGTATTATTTCTCCGTGCTGTGGGGGTTAATTCCCCTGCAGCATGGAGTCTATTAAACGAATGAAACAAAATGAAAAGGTAATGCATTCTGCATTTGCCCTTTCGTTTCGTTTATGTTTCGGATGTAGGATTTTCGTTTATGTTTTAGTAAACGAATACGAGAAAAACGGAATAGTCACAATAGTTTGCATTTAAAAACAAAAAACTTTTTTCACTGTTATAGATTGAATATAAAAGTGGCCTCTTTGAGAGAAATATTTCCCACAATCAGAACAAAAATAAGGTTTCTCTCCTGTATGGCTCCTCAAATGATGCTTAAGATTAGAAGCGGCTGAAAAGCATTTCTCACACTCAAAACAAAAATATATTTTTTTAACATTCTCTCCACTTTGAACGAAATGACGTTTGGGAAGAGATTTTGTATGAGTAGGTTTTTAATGTACGATACGGGAACATGATTTAGATCCTTGGTAAGTTTTGCGAGATCCAATAGTGTGTATGTAGGGGGAACAGTCAATCCATATCTGCCAAGTGACCCTATGTAGGAGGAGCAGTCTCTATTCTGCTCTGTGTCAGTGTGTATCAGGGGCTCTGAGGACAGGTGTCAATCCATATCTGCCAAGTGACCCTATGTAGGGGGAACAGTCTCTATTCTGCTCTGTGTCAGTGTGTATCGGGGCTCTGAGGACAGGTGTCAATCCATATCTGCCAAGTGACCCTATGTAGGGGAACAGTCTCTATTCTGCTCTGTGTCAGTGTGTATCAGGGATCCTTAGGACAGGTGTCAATCCATATCTGCCAAGTGACCCTATGTAGGGGGAACAGTCTCTATTCTGCTCTGTGTCAGTGTGTATCAGGGTCTCTGAGGACAGGTGTCAATCCATATGTCAAGGTGTCAATATGTCATATGTCAGGTGCCAATCCATATCCATTGTGATTTAGGAATGTTAGGTGATTTATGCCCTTTATGGATTAAGACCAGACTCTGCATCAACTGTGTAATTTTCCATGGGAGTTTTGCCATGGATCCCCCTCCGGCATGCCACAGTCCAGGTGTTAGTCCCCTTGAAACAACTTTTCCATCACTATTGTGGCCAGAAAGAGTCCCTGTGTGTTTTAAAATTCGCCTGCCCATTGAAGTCTATGGCGGTTCGCCCGGTTCGCCGGTTCGCGAACATTTGCGGAAGTTCGCGTTCGCCATTCGCGAACCGAAAATTTCGTGTTCGCGACATCACTACTGATAATCAACCCTAGAAAAACTTCACAAAACTGTCACTCGAAGCTGTTTTACTGTCTGACCTTTTTCTTTTTTTAATTTCTCTCTTTCTTATATTATTAGTACACCTGATATGTTATGCTCCCTCCTGAATACATTTCATTATTACCGACCATGTAACTAGACTCCACTTTCTTTAAATTGTAAGTCTATTAGTACAGGATGTCTGTCAATTCTTGTACCTGTAGGTAAGAGGTGAGTCCTACACTAACAATTCATCTTGATGCCTTCAGCTTAAGGATTACATGTGATGAGGCAGAGGTAGGTGTATGTATGAAACTCTACTAATGAACTAACCTTAAATAAAGAACAGATGTGGTGGCAACGCTGTAATAATTCTGCATAATACAGAAGTTGATAAAAACACATACAGTCCTACTATTTATGGCAGGAAGAAATGGCTATGGGATTCAGTTCAAATTCATGATGAAAACAAAACCAAAAATATTGCCTGTACACAACCCGTAATCTCAAAATACACTTTTCAAGGAATCCATAATCACGACAGCTCAACCTTCGTGCTAAAATATGTTTTGGCATCATACCATGTAACGGACCATTTTGCACACAAGGGGTAAAAACCGTTTAGGCGATCGGCCCCCTTTTCAGAGATACAGGCACAGCTACTGCAGAACACCAAACTCCCGAACTGGATACAAAATAGCACTCCAACTCCCAAACTGGAACCTCCCAAATAGCTGCTAGCAGACGAACAGGAAAAGCAGACAATCGGCTTACACTCCTGGCAATCAGTCTCTAACAGCATACAGTGAATCCCCCAAGAACGAGACAAGGCTCCGTGTTGAGGGTCAAGCAGTGGTCAGTTTAATGAGGGCTACCTGCCCAGTATTTATGCAGGTCTCCCACCTGTTGGACACTCCCCTAGGGGACCAGATGGAAGACTGTAACAAAAGACAGACATGTACCAATTACAGACATACAGAAGTAAAACATCCCCACAATGCATCCTGGCTTCCTCCCCTCTGCCCTGGAGAAGTAATTCAATTATCTCCCAGGACAAAGGCAAAACTCCATTGCACACGTGGGGACACAAAGACAGACTATCACTTTAAAATACACAAAGTAACATTTACCACATAAAACACAGACATGTAACATATCCCCAGATAGCTCAGGTCTGAGTGCACATTATTAGGTGAATGGCACTCAGACCACACAAATACAGTTTAATTGCCATGGAGCCAAAGTCTTTAATTCCACGAATAGGCTCCATGGCATGGCTATCTGGGTTAAAACATTCCTCCAACATAAAATACCGAATTTACATGCATTCGTTAAATCCGTGCGAATTAGAACCAGGGGTTGGAGGTTCAGCGGTGCCTGCACGTAAAAGTGTCCGGGTTTGGTGCATGAAAGCCGGGCAGAAAAGCGCTGGCTGCCCGGGGAGCTCCAGAACACCACCATCGTGTGGCGGCTAAGTGTAACCGCGACCACCCAGTAACAATCAATTAAGCTGCGGTTAACCGCAGCTTCAGGGAGGTTAATTGCCGGCACACTCCAGCTCCCAGGTGGTCTATTCATTCGTGCGGTTGTTCGGTAGATTGAAACTACCGAACAACCGGCAGAAAAGCACGAATACAGCTTTTCTGCAGGCAAAAATAAAGTCTTTTAAAAGGGGGCCATAGTCCAAAGGCAGCAGGCGAGCAACCAGGCTTCTCCAATGCAATGTGGCGAGATTGGTCTCGTCACATACCATAAATGCACTCCTGACACCATAACCACTACAGCTGCTTTAAATAACTTTTTGTTCCTAGAGTCTAAATGTGCATTATCACAATGATCTCATGTTCTCACGTTTAACCATTATACAGAATATGTTGGTGCTTAATAAATAATAATAAAATTGCAAACATAGTGAACCTTCAGATTGCCAAAGAGTTAAATTGAAGACAACTGACAGAGTTGTTTTATTTTAAAATATTTTTATCCACTGTAAAATGATTGCATATTAATGGACCACTATAGTGCCAGGAAAACATACTTGTTTTCCTGGCACTGTATTGCCGTGAGGGTGCCCCCACCTTCAGGGTCCCCCTCCCGCCGGGCTGGATGGAGAGGAAGGGGTTAAACTTAACTCTTTTTCTAGTGCCGGGCTGGGAGCTCTCCTCCTCCTCTCCTCCTTTTCGGCTGAATGCGCATGCGCGGCAAGAGCTGCGCGCGCATTCAGCCAGTCTCATAGGAAAGCATTATCAATGCTTTCCTATGGACACTGGCGTCTTCTCACTGTGATTTTCAGTTTCAGTCTCTCTGAATATATAAATAACACTAAAGTACAGGGCCACCATCAGGGCATGACAACCATAACGGTTTACATGGGCCCGGTGGTCCTGGGGGGCCCAGACTGCTCTGGGAGTCCTGGGCTGCACATGCACATATATATAGCAATGATCGCTATATATATGTGCATCTTTGGGCCCCCCAGCTACCAGTCCATCCTCACTTCCCAGCTGCTCTGTTTTAAGACTTGCGAGCCACGTGGAGCGTTGCCATGGTAACCCGTGGCAAAGCTCTGACGACCATGGCACTCATGAGACTAAGTCTGTGTAGACTGCGAGACTACGGCTCGTGAGGCTTAGAGCAAAGCAGCTGGAAAGTGAGGATGGACTGTGCCGGGCCGCCCTGCGGTGTACAAGTAGCAGGGGCCCGCAGCATGCCACCAGACCACCAGGGAATGTGACCTCCCCCCTCCCTGGCCACAGGTAAGATGCAGGGAGGGGGCAATGAAATAAAATGTATAACAATTAATGGGAAAAACATTTATAACATTTAATGGGGAAAAAATGTATAACAATTAATGGGAAAAATGTATAACAATTAATGGGGGAAAATTGCTCCCTCCCTCCACAGTATTAACCCCCACTACATTTTACACACACACTCTGCATTAACTAAACACATGCTACATCCTTACACACATGCACACACACACACACACACACACTCTGCATTAACTAAACACATGCTACATCCTTACACACACACGTTCTGCAGTCACTAAACCATACAACATCCTTACACAAACACACTCTGTGTAAGGATGTAGTGTGTGTAGTGACTGCCAAGTGTGTGTTTGTGTAAGGATGTAGTGTGTGAGCTGAATGCAAACACACACACACTCTGCATTTACTACACACACTATATCCTTACACAAACATACACTCTGCATTCACTACACACACTACATCCACTACACAAACACACACTCTGCAATCACTTTACCCAGACACTATATCCTTACACAAACATACACACACACTACATCCTTACACAAGCATACACTTTGCATTCACTAAACACACACATCCTTACACAAACTCTGCATTCACTATACACACACTACATTCTTACATAAACACACTCTGCATTCACTAAACACACACTTGATCCTTACACAAACACACACTACATTCACTATACACACACTACATGCACTACACAAAAATACAGTAAGCATTTACTATACACATACTCTGCATTCACAACACACGGAATCCACTACACAAACACACACTCTGTATTCACTATGGACACACTACATCCACTACACAAGCACACACTCTGCATCTAATACAAACTAACAAACACTACATACATTAAATAAACATACAATCTGCATGTAATATGCACTATACACTCTGAATCCATGACTCACACACCTCATCCATTTTACATATTCTACATCCACAATACACACAGCAGATTCTGTATACACACACGTCATCCTTCTGGATAGACTCGGGGGCCGGCCCCAGGGGCCGGAACTTGAGCTGTGTCAGGGGCCCCAACATTTCTGATGGCAGGCCTGCTAATATATATTCAGGTTTTTTGGTTTTTTTTGGGGTCTTTTCTTAATGAATCTTTTGTCCAACTAAACACACATGTTATATGCGATTGGCGCTTTTATAACTGGGCAAAATGACCCCAGGCTGTCAGTTAAATAGTCAGAGAGATTTCTTCCTCTTTCGTAAGCTCCACCGTCAGAGCTAACAGAAGTGGCAAGCTCTCTAAGCTAGAGCATCCCTACATCCCTCAAACTTCTCATTGAGCTGTGTCCTCGTGGATCCTGCACGGAAGTGTTTTAATTTTTAACGAGAAGCCTCTGATTGGTCAATCCTCTAGCACAGACTGAAAGTCTGTGTCGGAGAAAGAAGGTAGGGATTGAAAAACCTGCAGAGAGCAGGTCTGCAGCATTTGCAATCTGTTTTCCTTGCGGTATATCTACTAAATAGTGGAAAAAAAAATGAGACTAGAGTATTCCGTTAATAATCTAGGTGTGCGGTGGGGCATTCAAAATTGTGGATATGGCATAGGGAACTTCTGTTTTTAATTGCCACATTGCCTGTCAGTATGAATAAATAGTGAAATACAAAAGAATTTCTCTGAAGAAATAGAAACCAGTCTGGTTATCGTCATCATTTATGTTTATGCCAATCACTGTTATTGTCTTTCCTTCTACACATTGAAACAAGAAATACAATGTAATATGTATGTCAGGACGAAATCATAAATAAACACTATTTGGCCTTTTCATCTTTTTCAGTCTAAACTGTGCATCTGCCATACCGACATTTAATTGCTTATATTATGGTTAAATAAAATACCCATCTACATCAGAAAAATTAAAGAACATTTTTTTTCATCTAATTTGCACATTATGGCTTTTCTCATTAACTTAATTCTCCATGAAATATTTCTTGGATACAATCTATCATTTGTCTTCACTGCATAATGCAAGCATCTGTTTGAGCCAAAACGCAATAATATTTTGTAAACTTTCACAGCAAAATACAGATACATACACAATATAAAAGAAAGTGTTATCCCAGAGTGCAGTCAGAATGGCGTTCAGCGATTTTTAGGAAATAACATATATTCCATCTTATCATCAGTCATATTTTATCCCTATGCATGGAACAGCCTTCCAGCTGAAGTGGTAGAGGTTAACACAGTAAAGGAGTTTAAGCATGTGTGGGATAGGCATAAGGCTATCCTAGACTTAAAGGAACACTATAGTCACCTAAATTACTTTAGCTAAATAAAGCAGTTTTAGTGTATAGAGCAGGGGTAGGCAACCTACGGCACTAGTGCCATGCATGGCACTCAAGGTGTCTTTGCACGGCACTCAAGGGTGCAAGTGCCAAATAGGCCCTGGCCTACCAGGAGTCCCAGTGAAACTTCAGATATCTGCTAATACGAAGAGGTGGTGAAGGACAATCCTTAATTTATGCATTGCAGCACGTAGAGGAAGTGATCACAGATCACTTCCTCCCAGCACTTGTGAATGAGTATCCACACTGGAGTAGAGCAGCCTTGCAGCTGCTATTGCAGCTCCTGTCCTTGACCTGTACCTGGCCAGCCTGGTCCCCACTGGAACCCAGGGAAGCCACCCACACTGCTAGATATACACAGAAATGCAGAGTAACCCTCCCTCGTTCAAATAATACATACAGCCCACACACAAACATACATACAATCCACATAAACGCAACACCACTAACAATCCACATACATGTACAACACAACATGCAGCCTCTCACATGCAATACCCCAAACAGCCCCACAAATACACACAACGTGAAATATCCATCCACACACAATTCCACAAGCAGCCCTCGTACACAGCCCACAGTCATACGTATCATACACAATACCATAAACTACTAATGAACATATACAATATAATAGCTCATATATGCACAAATACAACGATACAAAGCAATTACAGTAAAAATAACACAAGCAGAATACGGCAGCATACACTCCTCAATTTAAAACAATAGGATCGGCACGCTACGGGACATCACAATCCTATATCGGCACAGTGCTGCTAAAAGGTTGCCTACCCCTGGTATAGATCATTCCCCTGCAATTTCACTGCTCAATTCACTATCATTTAGGAGTTAAATCACTTTGTTTCTGTTTATGCAGCCCTAGCCACACCTCCCCTGGCTATGATTGACAGAGCCTGCATGAAAAAAAAAACTGGTTTCACTTTCAAACAGATGTAATTTACCTTAAATAATTGTATCTCAATCTCTAAATTGAACTTTAATCACATACAGGAGGCTCTTGAAGGGTCTAGCAAGCTATTAACATAGCAGGGGATAAGAAAATCTTAATTAAACAGAACTTGCAATAAAGAAAGCCTAAATAGAGCTCTCTGTACAGGAAGTGTTTATGGAAGGCTGTGCAAGTCACATGCAGGGAGGTGTGACTAGGGTTCATAAACAAAGGGATTTAACTCCTAAATGGCAGAGGACTGAGCAGTGAGGCTGCAGAGGCATGTTCTATACACCAAAACAGCTTCATTAAGCTAAAGTTGTTCAGGTGACTATAGTGTCCCTTTAAAATAAGGCCAGGGACTAATGAAAATATTTAGAAAATTGGGCAGACTAGATGAGCCGAATGGTTCTTATCTGCCGTCACATTCTATGTTTCTATGTAGTAATAACAGAATGGAGGACAAAGCCAGAGACAAGGCAGGCTAAATGTATAATTAACAAATCTGGGGCAATGTTCTATATACAGAGCAATCGGGTCCTCATCAAATATGGATATAATTTTCCATGTTGTCACTACTTTTTAGTGAATAATCACTATTTGTTACCATGCCTGTCACTACTGTTAGTGAGTAGTGGTTGTTTCCCTACTCCAAAATTTCACCGGTAGTCACAGGGACTGAAAGCCAGTCGCTAAGTATCGGAAGCTGTTATCCACTACTTAGCAACTGGTTTTCGAGCCAATCACTACTCAATACCGACTGCCGCAAACCTCAAAAAAACACAAGCCTCTGGCCTGGTGTAAAAAGGTCAACAACAGCTAAAACCCTATGAAATCTAATAAAAGAAAAGGTTTGTTCCAACCCCGCTGCTAAGTTTTACTAGCCAAGCACAATTTGCTTGTTGCTAATGGCCACACATGGTGAAGTGTGCATGCTCAGGTGATTGTCTCTGTGCTTTGTGAAACACTGCAGCATCATTCGGAGGCAGGTCAGCAGCATGTGCAGCTAATATTACTATGTTTTTTGTGAAATCTTTAAAGCTATGATGGTATAGAGCTAGTCGGGCATATAATAAATATATTAAATGTTTTCTTTAAAGTGACACTAAGGGAGAAATGAATCAAAGTGATCTGAATAGTGTCCTTTTGATAGTGTTTAAAATAGTTTCTGGTATACTGAAGTGTTTTGAAATCATTTAAAAACTATGAATACCGTACAAACATTTTTCTCGTATTTTTTATGTCAAAATAAAATGTTTTGCAAGAAAATATCAGTAAATAGAATAGTTTTGGTGCAAAAACTGTGTAAATAATATTTAGAATACAGTACACCAAAAGTAAAGCAAAGAAAAAATGACAGAAAAGGCATATAAGTAATACAGAGTTGAAAAGACCATTAAAACTGATAATTAATGCCAGAAAAAGTCTAAAAAGAAATAAGATGCAGATTATTCCGTAACCCTTAGATAAATCTTCCCCAGTGTTGGTCCTGAAAGGAACACTTGAAATAATTGTGTTTGGCAAAAGTTCTGTTTGTCATTTTGACATATTTCGGCACACCGGTACATTTCTATAAAATGTTCCTGTTTCCTCTCTTTAAAAAAAAAAAAAAGAAGCAAGGTTTCAAAACTTGTTTAAAATGTATTAACTTGATTTAAAAGTAGTATGAAAAGTGCTGTCTTTCTTCACAGTTATTTTCCACTAACTAAGAATACTGTATGAATATTCTTTACATATTTTTCCTCAATATTTCAGCCAAAATAAGGCAGAGACAAACCAGGGAAGTAGATACTTTTTGATGTAAAAAGCATAAATGTTAATGGATGGAATGCTCTATACAAAAAGTTTTAAAAAAAAGCTGAAGAAAAGGTACAAAAGTCAAGGGAAAAGGCTTGTAACTGATCATTCATGCCAGAAATCTTCAAAAGTCACACATTATTATATGACACTATAAATCCCTCAATGTCTCCAAAATCCTGTCATAGACAAAGTGTCAGCAGACAGTCCTCTAGAAGTGAAATGTCAAAATCAATAGAACTTTATTTCAATCTCCCGGGACACTGTATAACAAAGATACAGTCATTGAATTGAAGAAACCAAATGGGTCTGTGTCATGGTGCCAGTAATTTAGATTTTTCACCACCCCATTTCCTCTTCACCACTATCCTTGGCCATCAACAACTATAATGCAATATTTTAAAAAGCTATTTAATTTATCACATGGAATTCATGTTTTTGGCAGACTCAACAGTAAGTGATACTCCGCCTTTAGCTTGAGTAAGTGTAACCGTTTGTCTAGCTATATAGCGGTTTTACACAGTTGTGTTCTAGTAGTCAGAGTAATACAATATGCAGCAGTTTATTTATTGCACAGTTTATACAGCCAGAAATATATTATGTAACAGTTTATTTTTTTGCACAATGTATAGCGTACTGTATTCAAATAGCAGTACATCGGATGGTTTTTAATATGTGATAATGTAAATTTTGTAGATTAACAAGAAACTGAATATGTAGTGAACATGAGTTACTGTATTTACTCAAATTTAATGCGCACTTTTTTGGAAAATTACGTTTTCAAAATTTAACTGCGCATTCGATTCGATGGCGCATTACATTCGGGTCAGAATTCAAGATTGGAAGGCGAATTGCATTGCGGCGAGTTTCATTCCGGTAATTTCACACAGGCTAAAATTGAAATACCATCAATGTTACTATGGTATATGGCAATAAATATTTGCATTGTAGCACAATGTTGTATAGTAGTAGCTTTATGTATAAATGTGCATTACATTCGCCAGCAAAAAACATTTTTCAGCTTCCAGGTTTCAAAAATTAAGGTGCGCATTAGATTGGATGGCGCATTAGATTTGAGTAAATATGCTATTTTTTTTATATCATGCACATGAATTGTTATTTGCACCCTTTGTGATGTTGCTCTTTGATCATTTTCACTTTGTTTATATTCTGTGTTCACATCTTATCACAAGGTCTAGCATATGATTGTGTTGGTAATTTTGATCACATGATCTCATGAGCCCTTGTATACTTGTTCGTTAACGTAAATGAGGGTGGTACTCCACCCCTTTGTCAGTTAGAGGTCTATTTATACCTACACCTTTTAAAGTTATTACTGGGTTCGAGAAATTCTGTGTGCAGTCGAAATGTCACCTATTTGCTTTGGCACATTAATCAGAGTTTGCAGGAATCTATGATCTGCAAACTTTCTTTGTCTTAGGGATGAGCATAACCACCTAGCAAACCTAGTGGGTGTGCGGCAGCCTCCCGGAGTCAAATGCCAGAGCTGAAAAGGCTTGCGCTGCGCATCTGCACAGCAACAGCCTTTCAGCCAATCAGGTGATCAGGAGAGGCGTTCTGAGCGCGGGAATCCTGATTACCTCGGATTTTTAAAATTGGGAAACTGCGGATGGTTAGCACATCCCACGAAGTACGAAGGATAAATACTTCCCACAGTGTACAGGAATATAATTAAACATCTAAACACAAAATAAAACGATTCAAGTTGCCAATAGTACAGGGGAACAAGAAAAATGTTTAATGAATCATGAAGACATACAAGATAGACTTGAAACTTTGTATAAAACAGCTGCGCTGGAAAACAAGGCAACAATGTATAGCAAAGGAAGGTATCAAATGAACACTGGTACCCTTCATCATAAATTGCAACAAATAAGTTCAATAAAGAGAAAAGAAATGTTGTAACAAGTCCCAGCAAACAGATTCTTTATGCAGGGAGTCCATGAGAATATCAAACTGATGAGACTACTAGCATCCAATCCTCCTACTTAGGTGGATCCTTGGTTTGTTGGTCTTGTCTTGGAGTACGGCTATAGTCTGTAAAAAACAAAACAGAGAACAGTTATCAAAAGGCTGAATAAGCACCAGATAACCTTGTGTTTTAGAAAACTACCACCAGCAGGCAAAACCCTTAACTTGGAGGAGGGTGGGACGGGCGCTATTGCTAGGTGGTTATGCTCATCCCTAAGACAAAGAAAGTTTGCAGATCATAGATTCCTGCAAACTCTGATTTGTCCTCCGGGAGGCATAACCACCTAGCAAAGCTAGTGGGTAGAATGGCACACACCTCGTGGTGGTCCTAAGAAACTGAAGGCGTTGGAAAAGAGCAATCTTTAATTGAATCGTTGCCAGGGACAAACCTTGGCGAGAGAGAGAGTCTGCAAGCTCGTTCGCCTCTCCTGGAACATATTCTGCGAAAACCTGAACATTGCTTGCTAAGGCCCAGGACCAAAGATCTAGAGCCTCTAAACAAAGACCCCTTGATCTTGTGCCCCCTCTGTGGTTTATATAAGCCACCGCTGTCCTGTTGTCCAATTGGACTTTTACCAACGTTGGTGACTGGTTTAGAGAAACTAGGCCCTGGAAAGCTAATTTTATAGCTCGTAACTCCAAGATGTTTATATGGAGGAGACTCTCTTGGTCTGACCAAATTCCTCTTAAGGCATGTAAACGCACCCCAACCGTGACTTGAGGCATCTGACGTCAGAGTGACTGCCACAGGCTGCTCTAACAGGGGACGGGGAAGTGGAATTTCTAACTCCAGAATGGACTTCAATTCTTCTCTGACCTTCTTGGGGAGAACAAATTTTGATACCCAATGGCCGCCCTGTCTTAGTCGGTTGCCTAAAAACAGCTGACTTCTCCTGCAAAGTAAGAGGGAATTGTTGTATGCTGGTGTTAAAGCTATTTTAAGAGAGGCATCCACTAAATCTGTGGCAGACACAGAAATAGAGTCCTCCATCAATGATGCCATTTTTAAAAATCAAGGTAATCAGGATTCCCGCGCTCAGCATGGCTCTCCTGATCACCTGATTGGCTGAAAGGCTGTTGCTGTGCAGATGCACAGCGCGAGCCTTTTCAGCTCTGGCGTTGACTTCGGGAGGCTGCCGCATACCCACTAGCTTTGCTAGGTGGTTATGCCTCCCGGAGGACAAATAAAGGATCTGTGGACTTAAAGATTTGTGTTGGACATTCTTATTATTTCTATATTATTGTTGGCCGAGGGATGAGCCAGGGTCCGTGCTCTCTGAAGTGACCAGTATCTTCATTGTTTATTTTTACTGTCAACAGAAGGTAGGGCTGTGGAGCTATAGCTAGTATGAAACATAAGTACACTTTGTCCCTGTCTTTCTGTACTATGTTATTAAATGACTGTCCGGTTCCAGATTACGTTTGCCAATTATGCTACTCTGATCCCTGTTGTTTCGGATTACTAGTAAAGTTCAGTGTCCTGCATTTATCTTGAATCCTATTCAAATTGTTTCAGCAACTTACTAGAGAAACAGAGCAACCCTGATTCATGTTGTGTCATTGAGCTGTTGCCCAGAATTTGGCTCACTTTTGTGCACTTTCCAACACAGCAAACATTCCCTTCAACCAATGTCAGCACCCTGACAGACCTTTTAAATTAGTATCTAGAGGAATCCCTTGACCTTTTGCAGTTCAGGAAATGTGTTGCTCGATATTAAAGTTTGTTTTGTAGTTGTGACTCAGGTTAACCTTTCATTACACTAATTTATTGCACCTTGAAATGGCCTGTCCTATGCATTTTTGTTGCCCTGACCTTGGCTATCACTACTGACTAAAGTTGCGTATTCACGGGCTGTCTTCATTTTTACCTCTTCGGTGGCGATTAGGCTCAGTCTTCTTAAGAGCCAGTAAAACATCATACCATCCAATTTTAAATTCCTCTTTTTTTCTGGTTAGGTTCCGGTCCTTACACTGCAAGTTGTGAGTCTGAAGGGTTCTCAACAGGAATGATTAAGTGGCACGTTTACTGAAGATCAAGGTATCACAACAACATTTTGACCTCTGATGAGGTCTTCATCAAGCTTGATAAAGACCTCATTTGAGGTCAAAACTTTACTGTAATACTTGATCTTCATTAAACTTGCCATTCAACTTTAAGTGCCTGGATTATCTTTGTTTATTTACATGTGTATTGAGATTTTCTCGGCCTTGGGTCTGGTTTTAGCACCCAGGATTGTTATTTAAGAAGAGTGCAGTTTTCTTTCTCCTCCTGTATTATAATAAGGTTCTCAACAAGAGACATCTTCAGAGATTGTGCTAATCTGCACCGTATAGGGCTAATCTTAGAATGTCTGCAACAGTAACATATATAAGAAGCGACAGCGTCACGAGTCACCTGTGACATTAAATCCACCGCTTATTCCCCTTTACCAGAAGTATAACTGCTCAGATTTTCTTATAAGTGACCACTTAGCGTAAATCCCATTTAAATATATCCGCAATCTGAAAAGTCTAAGCAGTGTTTGCAGGGAGTTCTGTCAGGTTGCTAAAGCCTTTAATTTTTCTTTTCCACTGATGACTCATTGTATTTCTGGTTATTGCTTTTACTCAAAGCCCAAAAAGGGAAACAACTTCAGGCAAAACAACAAAACCTTCTGCAACATGATTTGTTTTATATAACAGGAGATTTACAGCCTATATGTAAATTCTAAAGGATGCTCCCTGCTAACACTGTAGACCACAGACATTTAAACACTTCATTAATAAATAGAAAGTCAAACATTGGAGAAATCTATTTTCTTAGTCAAGACCATCTATCTTATTAGTAACAATCCAACGATGCCAAATGAACGTGCATTGGGATTTAAAGAGTTAAAAGTCCTACTACAACTAACAAAATATTATATTTAAGGCCTATTTCATCTTTCTTCCATTCACAGTGACACGGCTGAGCAAAATATGGAACCTACTTCATAAATAATAATAGTAAAAAATATATACATTCATTGTATATCTGTTTCTCAAAAAGGACAGCCAATTGAAAAAGCCTATTGAATAGGAGAAACACGTCTCGGAGGTCGGAGGATCCAAGGACTTTAATTCTATTTATATTTTTTGATTATTTCATAATAATTTTTTACACCATTACTTTTAATTATATTTTATTAAATAAAGAGCACTGTGTGCACTTCACCATTGGATCCAGACTCCTTATACCGGGTATCAAAGGGGAAGTGTCACCCAGAAAAGGCACACAAGCGTTTGAACTCAGAGCCAGTTTGGAGGGCTCCTTATCAGGTGAGCGTTCCTATATGTGTGAGTTAGAGTTTATCAACAGTTTTTAACACACTGCACTTAGGAGACTTCTCTTTACCTTTAATCTCCCTGTTATATACACCATACAGAGGAAATATCTAGATATTAAGAAGAACAAGAGGGGTTGTATGTCACCCTAAGGCATACCAGCTTCAAAGATTAGAGCCTATATTTAAAAGGCTCGTTACTATGTGAGTTTATTACCACTCACCCTCATCACTACATTTTACCTATTGTGTAACAGAGTCACACTATATATTCTTACCTTTTTCTTTTATGTATGACTTAACCCAGTATTGAAGGGTGAGTTTATGCTGTATTCTGTGTTTTTAAGTATTCTATTTAGTGGGTGATTCTGGAGCACCCACACAGTGTTTCAGCTGCTACATTAAATATACTATAATAGACCACGATATAAGCGCCTGTATTTCACACATTTGTTTGTATATTTAGCTAAAAAATACCTGCTTATTAAACTGAGATTAGGAGATTTTTCTAAAAAATCATGTGTTTAGAAAACATTTGGAAAGATAAGACAGAATGTTTTGACAGCAGTGATATTTCATTTGTTTTCTTGCAGTTAATTAAACACAAAACGTTAATGTGTTGGAATTCTCAATTTTCTAATTATCCAACAAAACCTCTGAAAGAAAGAAAATGTGCATTTTTAAAATTATAAATGTTTTTATTAAAAGCCAAACAATCTAGACATCAACTGAACCATGTCATATTTTTCTACAATTAGGTCAATTTACCAATTTGAGCAATAATAAAGTTTTCAAATTTATTTAAAACTTTAGTATAACATGGTGAAATGTGAAATATCCATTTATATTTCCCAAATAAACAAGTTTTAACATACGCAAAATGAGGCAATATTTAATAGGACAAACACTATTATTTTGGCTCAGACTTCCCTTTACTAACCAGACTGGTAATGGGAGGCTGAGGTCACGACTGACGGAATATTGTAGAGTTTACAAGGGATTAACAAGAGCTTAGCCCCGTTCCTTGGATCAAAAACCAGAAGAGATAATTTACCATTTAACCACAGCTGTTATATAAAGAGACACAAGGTCTGAGCAAAAGGAAATGTGATCTCCAACTGGGTGCCATGCATGCTAGTTAATGAGAAATACATTGGTGGTGTATGGGTTATATATAGGTATAATAAATGTGTGAGTCATGAGTAATAAGTTTGTATAATGTAAGCAATCTGTGAGTATTACACAAGTAATAAGTATAGGAGGGAAGGAAGCAGCACCTTAAGGATATCCTCTAGCCCAAAGTCGGGGAAGGCTAATGTGTAAAATAGGAGGACAGGATATGAAATATAGTGTAGAAATTAGTAAAACTGGTGACATAGATAAAAGAAATACACGTAAAAAATTTTGGAGCTCCAAATATCTGCGCATGGGTGGTACAACCCCGTCCGTGGACCACTCCTATATAAGCCTGTCAATCAGAGCCAAAAAAGGCTCAAAATAAATTGTGAGTGCATATCCACATACTTTAAGTCACTCTCATTTAGGGTATTGTATATACTACACTATCTCTCTGCTCTTTTTTGTTTCTGTTCTATACCAATTGGAGCTCTCCCACTGGACCAAGACACCAAGTATATCCACAGGCCCAAATATTTGGAGCTAATTATCAGCTTCAAAAAATTGTAAGTGCAATTATTTTAACTACGTCACCAATTTTACTAAATATTACACTATATTCCGTATACTGTCCCCTTTTTTTTACATATCAGCCTTCCCCGACTTTGGACTAGAGGACTTAAGGCGCTGCTTCCCTTCCCCATTTTCTCCAACACAATATCCACCTGCAACCAGAAAGAAGAGACTTTAATTTGGTTTGTACAAGCTCCCTACCAATACTGTAAACAAGTGCTAGAAACCTCCTATTATTTTACTATTAATAAGTGAGTATAGTATGACTAATGTGCAGGTATAATATTAGCGAGGGCAGGTTACTACATGAGTATGTATGAGTAATATATGAGTAATGTGTTTGCTTAATGTAGTAATGCTTTATTTTATTTGTGGGTATATTGGCAGTATGTATGAGTATAATATTGGTAAGGTCTGGGTCTTTTACATGTAATAGATGATTATTATATTTGCATAATTTACACAATGCGTTAGTTATTATATGAGTAATGTTTGGGTATTATAGCCGGTGAGAAAGTACATTGTATAGGTCTCCAGCTACGGTATCTCAGAGTCACAGGTCTGATTCTTACAGGGCTTTTCACTAAGCAAAATACAGAAAAAAAGGAGGGAAGCACAGCTATAGTAGTGCACAAAGTGCTACCTCAAATTTATTTGAAGAACAAGCAAGAATACAGAAGTTTCGAGCAGAGCCCTTGAAGAACAAGATGCATCGAGAAAGGGCTCCATCTATTCTAAAGGGTCTGCTTTAGAATAGATGGACCCTTTTCAGGCCTACCCCAAAAGTCAGGGCACTCATCAAGCCGCTTGTGACAGCATTAGTATATAGACATTCTTTACATTCACATTATTAGGTATTATGGACATGCACCAAGTCATAAATCTCTGTAATAAGAGTCATCAAAATCCACTGAATACTGTAATGTAAGGCATTGCTCAGTGGCGTACACATGACCCATGGGGCCCCGGTGCGAAAATTGATCCGTGGGCCCCCCCTCGCTTACTCGGCGCGGGTCGGGGCTGCAACACATGGCGGCGGGCACCTGGTCGCAGGGGTCGCAGGGCTGCGACCCCGCGACCGCAGTATGCACACACACTTAAAGGACCACTACAGACACCCAGATCACATCAGCTCAATGAAGTGGTCTGGGTGCCAGGTCCCTCTAGTTTTAACCCTGCAGGTGAAAACATAGCCGTGAAAACGGCTATGTTTCACTGAGGGTTAATCCAGCCTCTGGTGGCTGTCTCATTGACAGCTGCTAGAGGAGCTTCCGCGATTCTCACTGTGAAAATCACAGTGAGAAGACACTGAACGTCCATAGGAAAGCACTGAGTAATGCTTTCCTATGGGCGGTTTAAATGCGCGCGCGCGCCTCTTGCCACGCATTTGCATTTGGAGCTGAGAGGCGGACACTGGGGAGTCCGACGCTGGAGAAAGGTAAATGCTGAAGAGACACACAGACACACTCTCACGAACAGACGCATACACACTCACTTACAAAACATACACTTTCACTGACAAACACACACTCACTAACTAACAGACAAACACACTCAGTAACAGACACACACAGTAACACACTCACTGACAGACACACACCCAATAACAGACACACTCACTGACACACACACTAACACACGCACTAACACAAACACTAATACACACACTAACACACATACACTAACACACACACACTCATACACTAAGACACACATACACTAACACACACACACTCATACACTAAGACACACATACACTAACACACACACACACTAACACACACATACTAAGACACACATACACTAACACACACACACTAACACACACTAACACACACACTAACACACACATACTAACACACACACACACACACACTAACACACACACACATACTAACACATAAACACACACATACTAACACACACATACACACATACTAAGACACACATACACTAACACACACACACACACACACACACACTAACACACACACACTAACACATTTTTATTTTTTAAATTTAATCCCCCCAGCCTCCTTACCTATTGGAGTGCTGGGGGGATTCCCTGGGGTCCAGTGGTGCTGCTGCTGGGCTCCTGGGTGGCAGGTCACTGGGTGGGCGGGCTGTCTGGGCAGGCGGGCGCGAGGGAGCACTTTCCCCTGAGTGCTTCCTCTTCAGCTCCCTCGCGCGCCGCTTAGGGATGCCGGCGCCGGAAGATGACGTCATCTTCCGGCTCCGGTATCAGTGCGGTGCGCGAGGGAGCTGAAGAGGAAGCACTCTGGGGCCCTGGGGTGGTCGGCTCCTGGGCCCCCCAGGTGAAGAGGCTGGCCCTGTGGCTACATACCGGGTCGCAGGGGCGGCCGGGCCCCCTGGTGGGCCGGGCCCGGTCGCAGCCGCGACTCCTGCGACCCTGGTATGTACGCCACTGGCATTGCTTACATAGTATCTATGATTTAAAAATGATCTGTACTTTCTCTTCCTGACAACTGTTCTTATGTAATTATTAGGTCGTGTCTTCGTTTTTAATTATTTTTGTTTTGTTTTGTTTCTCTAATGCATAAAGGACCACACACAGTCTGTGCAAACAGGCTATTTTCTAATTTGAAATAACAAACAATACTAGTCACATTTTTTCCACTTTATAAATGTATAAATTATCCACTACAGTGGTCAGATAAGGTTTGACAAACTGCTAGAGTAATCTTTATTACGACTGCTATTGCCTGCATCAAATTTGTCATTTATGATGGTTGAATATTAAACAGCCCACTGTACACTGTCAGGGATTATCAATCACATTTGATGTGAGTAATTTAAAACCATGGCTCGAAAGTTCCAGTTGCTTGCTAAGAGCCAGGATTAAAATGTACTCATCATCAAAAATATGAACACGCAATTTTCTTATTTATTTATAGTGTGTTTATTTTGAGTAAGCTACCCCACTCAGTTGTATGTGAGCAAGTAACCATATTGGTACATACATGATGTAGAAACCAACACCATAAACCCTGGAGTGGAAAGAAAAAAATAAAACTGTTAATAAAATTAGCTAGAAAATGTTGATATGAAGCAAGGAGGGATGGAGGGTGACAGCGAGGCTAAGCAGTCCTTCCACTGGTGCCCAATTTTATTATGTGGTTGGAGGCTTCCTAAAATATCAGCTGCTAATTATTCCACATTATACTCAAATTTGAACAATTTCAAGAATTTTCTTCAGCAGTAGGCGAAAACAAGGGACATGCTCTCACCATCTACGAGCAGTACAGAGTCCTGAGGACGTACATTTTTTGGCATAGTGCTGCTGAAGTTAGGCATGGCGAGCATCAAACACCTAAAGAACCAGTTCGTACTGTGGGAAGGGTGCCCATAAAACAGGACTATGTATGAGCCAATAGAAAAGGATTAAGATCTTACAGAGTCTTTGGCAGATTACAGATGTGGGACCTCCCGTCATTCTTCATTACATTGTGGCATTATTATTACTATTTAAAGACTTATTTGCAGAAACACACGTTTGCCAAGTTCTGATATAGGGAGCAGGATGGAGTCGGCATGGAGGTGAGCGTGCCTATGATGGAATTAGCATCACGAACAACCTGTCTACCTTAAACCGGGGTGTCATCCCAACTTGCATATGTGCTAGAATGAAAGGTTTACTGACAAAGCAGACAATCAGGGCTGCCCATATGCCGAATGCTACTCATAGTTTAAATTATCCGAAATTCCTTAAAAGTGCAGGGCAGTTAACTTAAATGGGTACACGTTATTTAGGAAGGATATGAAAAAAAAAGAAGGGTGGTGGGGTATGTTTGTATGTCAGCCATGAGTTAAAGTCAAATCTTAGGCATGTGGAGTGTGACGAGGAAAATGTGGAAGCTTTATGGGTAGATATCTGCTTAGGGCAAACAAAGGAAAATCAATTATTGGTTGGGATATATTATAAACCACCTAATGTAAATATTAATGAGGAAGAACTGCTGTTAGAGCAAATTGAGAAAGCTGCAAATCGAGGTAACACGTTAATTATTGGAGATTTTAATTACCAGGACATAAATTGGGATAGAGTGACTAGTACTTCCGCAAGGGGAATCCGGTTTTTGAATGTTTTAAATGACACCTTTATGTCACAACTGGTACAAACACCAACTAGAAAGGATGCTTGTCTGGATCTCGTTATAACAAACGATGTTGATCTTTTAACCAACATTCAAGTAGGGGAACATTTGGGAAATAGTGATCACAATATGGTAACTTTTGAAATAAACTCAAAAAAGCAAAAGCACATGGGGTATATTAAAATATATAATTTTAAAAAAGCCAATTTTAATAAGATTAGGGCAGCTCTACAACATATCGGCTGGCATAAACTCCGTAGTGAAAAAAACACTGAGGCTAAATGGAAACTATTCAAACAAATATTAGAAAGGTACATTTCACAGTATGTACATATATCTCATAGCTCTATACATATTAACCTCATTGGGGGCCTCCTGCAATACGTAAAATAACTGTCTAGTTATAAGGGGCAGGAGACCTGCTGTGTGCAGTAGGGGATTGGAGGACACTAGGGGGACACATAGGGAGATCTATCTGGTTCTGCATTAGTGTGCCTGTGTATCCCTTGCACACATCTATGTGAATGACGTAACATTACCTCCAATTGTGGTAAAGTCTATCAACAATTCAGCTCCATGTGTCTCTTTGCTTATTGGTAAACCCTGCACAGAACTAAAATCTCGGTCCCCATATTTGGAAATAAAGTTAGGTAACTTACAAGACCAGTGATTATTTTTTATGCATATAATTTAAGAGAAGAACCAAAATCCTGGGATCTCTTACTAAGCATATAAAATGTATTTACAGAGCAGTGCCAGACCAACCTTACACACAAACACAGCAATACTCATATAAAGATATGCACACATCTTGAACGGACCAGGCTGGTCAAATTATTTCAGTAGAAAGAAAAAGAAATCACACTTCAATCAGATTTTGTTATTTTAGCGTTTCCATTTAAGGTGATAAAAGTACAGTAAATGTGCTTCCCTTTGAGTGTTTGCTTGCTATTAGATAAGAAGCTGAATCAGTGGATTGTAATTGGGCCAAGAGGAATTAACATGTAATAAGATCAGAGGAGAGAATATGTTAAATATCCAATCCCTAAGAATTCAAATAAACAATTACTCTGTCATTAAGTGTAAGTTGATATCAGCAGACTAAGTAAAGTTGAAATTGACTGCGGCACTTTGTACTTGTATAAAGAATTGTGTAGTAAGTTCTCAATTGTTTTTGTCATTAACAACCTTAATGCATTTTACTTTACAGATTCTATATATTTGCACGTAAAGGAAATTTCACTACTGTGATTTGATTTGCAGGAAATTGATATTTAATTACATTTGTTTTTTTAAAGTGTTGGCTAATGTTTCCTGTGTTTGACCTCCTAAAGAGGAACTATTACTTTTGCACTTTTGAAACGGTGATAGTTTATTTTACCATCACCTTAGTAAATTCCAAAGAAGCATTTATATGCATGAGTTGTCCAATAGAAAGGGTAGTATAAAACACATCTCTGCTGGTCATTTAGAAACATAGAATGTGATGGCAGATAAGAACCACTGAGTCCATCTAGTCTGCCCAATTTTCTAAATACTTTCTTTAGTATACGTGGTTATGGGGAGAGTCACTAAATGATAATTGTATTTACTGATCAAGTGACCAATATAGGAAAAAATGAGGAGCAATAAAAAAAAAATATATTTATATATTATATGCTTAAAAATATATATATATTATATAAAAATAAATATTTTCCCCTTCTCCTCCACTTTTTCCCTCTATTGGCTAATTTTTCCCAATAATGAAGGAAAGTGACTTCAGTTAGGAAAAAGGACAAATGAGTCATTTGTTACATGTGAGTTTGCAGAGGAAGAGGTTCTATTTCAACTGTCAAAAGTAAAGACAAATAAGTCAATGGGGCCTGATGGAATACACCCAAAATTATTAAAAGAGCTTAGCGGTGTACTAGCAAAACCATTAACAGATTTATTTAACCAATCATTCTTAACAGGAGTAGCCCAAGAAGATTGGAAGTTAGCAAATCTTGTGCCCATTCACAAGAAAGGTAGTAGGGAGGAGTTGGGCAATTATAGGCCAGTAAGCATTACTTCAGTAGTGGGGAAAGTAATGGAAACCATGTTAAGGAATAGGATTGTTGAACATCTAAAATCACATGGATTTGAAGATAAGAGACAACATGGGTTTACTTCAGGGAGATCATGCCAAACTAATCTTATTGATTTTTTTGATTGGTAACTAAAATAATAGATAAGTGTGGTGCAGTAGACATTGCTTACCTAGATTTCAGTAAGGCTTTTGACACTGTTGCACATAGAAGGCTTATCAATAAACTGCAATCTTTAAGTTTGGATTCCAATATTGTTAATTGGGTTAGGCATTAGTCCCTGGCCTTATCTTATAGTTAGGATAGCCTTACGCCTATCCCATGCATGCTTAAACTCCTTTACTGTGTTAACCTTTACCACTTCAGCTGGAAGGCTATTCCATGCATCTCAGTAAAGTAATACTTCCTGATATTATTTTGAAACCTTTGCCCCTCTAATTTAAGACTATGTCCTCTTGCTGTGGTAGTTTTTCTTATTTTTAATGTAGTCTCCTCCTTTACTGTGTTGATTCTCTTTATGTATTTAAATGTTTCTATGATATCCCCCCGTCTCGTCTTTCCTCCAAGCTATACATGTTAAGATCCTTTAACATTTCCTTGTAAGTTTTATCCTGCAATCCATTAACCAGTTTAGTATCCCTTCTCTGAACTCTTTCCAAAGTATCAATATCCTTCTGGAGATATGGTCTTCAGTACTGCGTACAATACTCCAAGTGAGGTCTCACCAGTGTTCTGTACAATGGCATTAGCATCAACCATCAACCGTGTTACATATTTTTCTATCATCAGCAAAAAGACAAACATTACCATCATGATCTTCTGCAATTTAACTAATAACAATATTAAAGAGAATGGGTCCAAGTACAGATCAATGAGGTACCCCACTGGTAACAAGCCCAGGGCCATCTTTAGCGCGGGGCAACGGGGCAGCAGCCCCGGGCCCAATTGCTCCTGGGGAGCCCCAGAGCAACTGCCCCGTGGGCACCGCGATTAGCGCAGCCCTCCTTGGATCCCGCGGTGCGGCTGCACAGAGCCATCCCGCACGCTAAAGAGGGCCACCCGGTGGGCATTTGTCAGCAGGGGCCCGGTCAGGCGCTCAACCGGGCCCCTTCCTGTTTGGCAGCCGGCTGGGAGGAAGTGAGTGCCGCGCATCACTTCCTCCCACCTGAGATCAGAGCCGCACAGGAGGAGGAAGGCAGGGAGGAGGGGAGTTTCAGAGGAGAACTCCCAACTGCCGGAGCCTGCCACTGGACCCCAGGGAAACCACTCTCCAGAAAAGGTAAGGGTGGTTGGAGGGCGGTTAAATGTATGTCAGTATGTCTGTCTGTGTGTCAGCATGTCTGTGTGTGTGTCAGTATGTCTGTGTGTGTGTCAGTATGTCTGTCTGTGTGTCAGCATGACTGTGTGTGTGTCAGTATGTCTGTCTGTGTGTCAGTATATTTGTGTGTGTGTCAGTATGTCTGTCTGTGTGTCAGCATGTCTTTGTGTCAGCATGTCTGTGTGTATGTCCGTATGTCTGTGTGTGTGTCAGCATGTCTGTGTGTGTTTCAGTATGTCTGTATGTGTGTCAGCATGTCTGTGTGTGTCAGTATGTTTGTGTGTGTGTCAGCATGTCTGTGTGTGTGTTAGCATGTCTGTGTGTGTGTCAGCATGTCTGTCTGTGTGACAGCATGTCTGTGTGTGTCAGTATGTCTCTGTGTATGTCTGTCTGTGTGTCAGCATGTCTGTGTGTGTGTCAGTATGTCTGTGTGTATGTCAGTATGTCTGTGTGTGTCAGCATGTCTGTGTGTGTTTCAGTATGTCTGTGTGTGTGTGTGTGTCAGTATGTCTGTCTGTGTGTGTGTGTGTCAGTATGTCTGTGTGTCAGCATGTCAGTGTGTGTGTATGTCTGTGTGTGTGGCAGCATGTCTGTGTGTGTGTGTCTGTGTGTGTGTCAGTATGTCTGTGTCGTGTCTGTGTGTGTGTGTCAGTATGTCTGTCTGTGTGTGTGTGTGTGTGTCAGCATGTCTGTGTGTCAGCATGTCTGTCTGTGTGTCAGTATGTCTGTCTGTGTCAGTATGTCTGTGTGTGTCAGTATGTTTGTGTGTGTCAGTATGTCTGTGTGTATGTGAGTATGTATGTGTGTATGTCAGTATGTCTGTCTGTGGGTGTGTCAGTATGTCTGTGTGTGTGTCAGTATGTCTGTGTGTGTGTCTGTGTGTGTCAGTATGTGTGCCTGTGTGTATGTCAGTATGCCTGTGTGTATCAGTGTGTCTGTGTGTATCAGTGTGTCTGTGTGTATGTCAGTATGCCTGTGTGTGTCACCATGACTGTATGTGTGTGTGTGTGTCAGTATGTCTGACTGTGTGTCAATATGTCTGCCAGTATATATTTGTGTGTCAGTGTATGTGTGTGTCAGTATGTATCTGTGAATGTTTTAATATGTCTGTCTGTGTGTGTATGTGTCAGTATGTCAGTGTGATTGGGGGTTGGGCGTAAATGGGGGGCAGGGGGGATTGGGAGGGTCCAACTAAATTCTTTGCCCAGGGTCCTATTCATATTATAGACGGCCCTGGACAAGCCCATGCTTCGAATTTACTCCATTGACTACAACCCTCTGTTGCCTGTCACTCAGCCACTGCCTAACCCAATTAACAATATTGGAATCCAAACTTAAAGATTGCAGTTTATTGATAAGCCTTCTATGTGCAACAGTGTCAAAAGCCTTACTGAAATCTAGGTAAGCAATGTCTACTGCACCACACTTATCCATTATTTTAGTTACCCAATCAAAAAAATCAATAAGATTAGTTTGGCATGATCTCCCTGAAGTAAACCCATGTTGTCTCTGATCTTCAAACCCATGTGATTTTAGATGTTCAACAATCCTATTCCTTAACATGGTTTCCATTACTTTCCCCACTACTGAAGTAATGCTTACTGGCCTATAATTGCCCAACTCCTCCCTACTACCTTTCTTGTGAATGGGCACAAGATTTGCTAACTTCCAATCTTCTTGGGCTACTCCTGTTAACAATGATTGGTTAAATAAATCTGTTAATGGTTTTGCTAGTACACCGCTAAGCTCGTTTAATAACTTTGGGTGTATTCCATCAGGCCCCATTGACTTATTTGGCTTTACTTTTTAAAGTTGAAATAGAACCTCTTCCTCTGCAAACTCACATGTAACAAATGACTCATTTGTCCTTTTTCCTAACTGAAGTCACTTTCCTTCATTATTGGGAAAAACTAGCCAATAGAGGGAAAAAGTGGAGGAGAAGGGGAAAATATTTATTTTTATATAATATATATATATTTTTAAGCATATAATATATAAATATATATATATATTTTTATTGCTCCTCATTTTTTCCTATATTGGTCACTTGATCAGTAAATACAATTATCATTTAGTGACTGTCCCCATACTGTACCCATAACCATGTATACTAAAGAAAGTATTTAGAATATTGGGCAGACTAGATGGGCCGAATGGTTCTTATCTGCCGTCACATTCTATGTTTCTATGTTTCTATGCCTCTTTAAATATGCTTTTATTTAACAAAATGAGTCCTCAGTTCAGTGAATCATCCTTTACAATGAACAGTTCCAATGTCCAGACATAGTATAGACCAGCTGTTATTAACTCTTTAAGGACCGTGGACGTTATAGGTACATCCGACAAGAATGGGTCCTTAAGGAGCTAGGTACGTCCGTGGCAAATCTATTACCTACCCGATCACCACAATTCCCCCGCCGGTGATCGGTGTTGCTCCCGGTATGGGGTGCCTGCCTGACAGCCCAGACAGTCCCCCTTTGGCAAATTAGGCCCCTGCCGGCCATGTGATCACTCTGAAAGAGCGATCACATGGGCGCAATAGGCGTCCATAGTGCTGCCTGCAGGGGGACTGCCTGGGCTGTCAGGCAGTCTCCCTGCATCTGTAAAATAAAAAAAAATAATATTAATAAATAAATAAATAAATAAAAAAAATATATATATATATATACACAGTTGCAAGAAAAAGTATGTGAACCCTTTGGAATGATATGGATTTCTGCACAAATTGGTCATAAAATGTGATCTGATCATCATCTAAGTCACAACAATAGACAATCACAGTCTGCTTAAACTAATAACACACAAAGAATGAAATTTTGCCATGTTTGTGTATTGAACACACCATGTAAACATTCACAGTGCAGGTGGAAAAAGTATGTGAACCCTTGGATTTAATAACTGGTTGAACCTCCTTTGGCAGCAATAACTTCAACCAAACGCTTCCTGTAGTTGCAGATCAGACGTGCACAACGGTCAGGAGTAATTCTTGACCATTCCTCTTTACAGAACTGTTTCAGTTCAGCAATATTCTTGGGATGTCTGGTGTGAATCGCTTTCTTGAGGTCATGCCACAGCATCTCAATCGGGTTGAGGTCAGGACTCTGACTGGGCCACTTCAGAAGGCGTATTTTCTTCTGTTTAAGCCATTCTGTTGTTGATTTACTTCTATGCTTTGGGTCATTGTCCTGTTGCAACACCCATCTTCTGTTGAGCTTCAGCTGGTAGACAGATGGCCTTAAGTTCTCCTGCAAAATGTCTTGATAAATTTGGGAATTAATTTTTCTTTCGATGATAGTAATCCGTCCAGGCCCTGAAGCAGCAAAGTAGCCCCAAACCATGATGCCCCCACCACCATACTTCACAGTTAGGATGAGGTTTTGATGTTGGTGTGCTGTGCCTTTTTTGGCCACACATAGTGTTGTGTGTTTCTTCCAACCAACTCAAGTTTGGTTTCATCTGTCCACAGAATATTTTGCCAGTACTGCTGTGGAACATCCAGGTGCTCTTGTGCAAACTGTAAACGTGCAGCAATGTTTTGTTTGGACAGCAGTGGCTTCCTCTGTGGTATCCTCCCATGAAATCCATTCTTGTTTAGTGTTTTACGTATTGTATATTCGCTAACAGGGATGTTAGCATTTGCCAGTGACTTTTGTAAGTCTTTAGCTGGCACTCTAGGATTCTTCTTCACCTCATTTAGCAGTCTGCGCTGTGCTCTTGCAGTCATCTTTACAGGACGGCCACTCCTAGGGAGAGTAGCAGCAGTGCTGAACTTTCTCCATTTATAGACAATTTGTCTTACCATGGACTGATGAACAGCAAGGCTTTTGGAGATACTTTTATAACCCTTTCCAGCTTTATGCAAGTCAACAATTCTTAATCGTAGGTCTTCTGAGAGCTCTTTTGTGCGAGGCATCATTCACATCAGGCAATGCTTCTTGTGAAAAGCAAACCCAGAACTGGTGTGTGTTTTTTATAGGGCAGGGCAGCTGTAACCAACACCTCCAATCTCATCTCATTGATTGGACTCCAGTTGGCTGACATCTCACTCCAATTAGCTCTTGGAGATGTCATTAGTCTAGGGGTTCACATACTTTTCCCACCTGCACTGTCAATGTTTACATGGTGTGTTCAATAAAAACATGGCAACATTTCATCCTTTGTGTGTTATTAGTTTAAGCAGACTGTAATTGTCTATTGTTGTGACTTAGATGATGATCAGATCACATTTTATGACCAATTTGTGCAGAAATCCATATCATTCCAAAGGGTTCACATACTTTTTCTTACAACTGTACAGGGAGTGCAGAATTATTAGGCAAGTTGTATTTTTGAGGATTAATTTTATTATTGAACAACAACCATGTTCTCAATGAACCCAAAAACTCATTAATATCAAAGCTGAATATTTTTGGAAGTAGTTTTAGTTTGTTTTAGTTATAGCTATGTTAGGGGGATATCTGTGTGTGCAGGTGACTATTACTGTGCATAATTATTAGGCAACTTAACAAAAAACAAATATATACCCATTTCAATTATTTATTATTACCAGTGAAACCAATATAACATCTCAACATTCACAAATATACATTTCTGACATTCAAAAACAAAACAAAAACAAATCAGTGACCAATATAGCCACCTTTCTTTGCAAGGACACTCAAAAGCCTGCCATCCATGGATTCTGTCAGTGTTTTGATCTGTTCACCATCAACATTGCGTGCAGCAGCAACCACAGCCTCCCAGACACTGTTCAGAGAGGTGTACTGTTTTCCCTCCTTGTAAATCTCACATTTGATGATGGACCACAGGTTCTCAATGGGGTTCAGATCAGGTGAACAAGGAGGCCATGTCATTAGATTTTCTTCTTTTATACCCTTTCTTGCTAGCCACGCTGTGGAGTACTTGGACGCGTGTGATGGAGCATTGTCCTGCATGAAAATCATGTTTTTCTTGAAGGATGCAGACTTCTTCCTGTACCACTGCTTGAAGAAGGTGTCTTCCAGGAACTGGCAGTAGGACTGGGAGTTGAGCTTGACTCCATCCTCAACCCGAAAAGGCCCCACAAGCTCATCTTGATGATACCAGCCCAAACCAGTACTCCACCTCCACCTTGCTGGCGTCTGAGTCGGACTGGAGCTCTCTGCCCTTTACCAATCCAGCCACGGGCCCATCCATCTGGCCCATCAAGACTCACTCTCATTTCATCAGTCCATAAAACCTTAGAAAAATCAGTCTTGAGATATTTCTTGGCCCAGTCTTGACGTTTCAGCTTGTGTGTCTTGTTCAGTGGTGGTCGTCTTTCAGCCTTTCTTACCTTGGCCATGTCTCTGAGTATTGCACACCTTGTGCTTTTGGGCACTCCAGTGATGTTGCAGCTCTGAAATATGGCCAAACTGGTGGCAAGTGGCATCGTGGCAGCTGCACGCTTGACTTTTCTCAGTTCATGGGCAGTTATTTTGCGCCTTGGTTTTTCCACACGCTTCTTGCGACCCTGTTGACTATTTTGAATGAAACGCTTGATTGTTCGATGATCACGCTTCAGAAGCTTTGCAATTTTAAGAGTGCTGCATCCCTCTGCAAGATATCTCACTATTTTTGACTTTTCTGAGCCTGTCAAGTCCTTCTTTTGACCCATTTTGCCAAAGGAAAGGAAGTTGCCTAATAATTATGCACACCTGATATAGGGTGTTGATGTCATTAGACCACACCCCTTCTCATTACAGAGATGCACATCACCTAATATGCTTAATTGGTAGTAGGCTTTCGAGCCTATACAGCTTGGAGTAAGACAACATGCATAAAGAGGATGATGTGGTCAAAATACTCATTTGCCTAATAATTCTGCACTCCCTGTATATACACATATATTATATCTACATACAATATGTATACATATCTTATATATATATGTCATACTAAGTGTATTTTTATATTAATAGATATTTATATCAAAATACACTTAGAATGAAATTATATATATATATATATATATATATATATATATATGTATATATAAATAAAAATAATATGATATATATATATATATATATATACACATATATATATATCCATATACATAATTACATAAGTAATTTCATAAATATACACGTAGACTTCAAATATATAAATATGTATATATTTAAATTCTATGTGCATATTTATGTAATATTTTTACATAATTAAGCAATTTGAGGGACCTGCCTGATAACCCAGGCCGAAAGTCCAGAGAATTTAATTTGCTAGCAATGTGTTTAACCCTGTAACTTTCCATGACGACCTAAAACCTGTACATGGGGGCTACTGTTTTACTCGGGAGACTTCGCTGAAAACAAATATTAGTGTTTTAAAACAGTAAAACATATCACATATTTTATAGTGTTTTTGAAATTTACAGGGTCAAATATAAGGCTTGATTTTCCGTTTTTTCACATTGAAATTCGCTGGATTGATTATGTTGCCTTTGAGAGCGTATGGTAGCCCAGAAATGAGAATTATCCCCATGATGGCATACCATTTGCAAAAGAAGACAACCCAAGGTATTGCAAATGGGGTATGTTCAATCTTTTTTAGTAGCCACTTAGTCACAAACACTGGCCAAAGTTAGCATTCATAATAGTTTTCTTGCATTTTTAACACACAAACAAATATAATTGCTAATTTTCGCCAGTGTTTGTGACTAAGTGGCTACTAAAAAAGACTGGACATACCCCATATTGAATACCCTGGGCTGTCTACTTTAAAGAAATATGTATGTGCGAGATGTGATTCAGAGATTTATGACAGATAACAGTGTTACAATGTCACGATTGATACATTTTAAAAATATATATTTTGAAATAGCAATGTCCTACTTGTACTTATAGCCCTATAACTTGCACACAAAAAAAAAAGCTAAGAACATGTTAACAATGGGTATTTCTAAACTCAGGACAAAATTTAGAAACTATTTAGCATGGGTGTTTTTTGGCGGTTGTAGATGCGTAACAGATTTTGGGATCAAAGTTAGAAAATGTGTTTTTTTAAGTTTTTTCATCATATTTTTTTATTATTTTTTATAGTAAATTATATGAGATGATGAAAATAGTGGTATCTTTAGAATGACCATTTGATGGTGAAAAAAACAGTATATAATATGTGTGGGTACAGTTAGTGAGACATGTTTTTTTATTTAAATTTTAAAATGAGCTTGGGGAGTCATTGTTCCATCATAATAATATAAAATATAACAGAATTATAAAACAATTCATTCTGCAAAGATTCTTAGATGGGTTTTAATAGCCCCGTGGAAGGCAGATCTGTTGCTATAACAAATTTATTTGTAAGCTGACACCAAGGGCCTGATGGACATGATTTGTCTGTTCCACCCATTGAGGAGTTAGTGAAATATCATGGGGATCCAATATTGGGTCCTAACCAATAGGTATGAACTACCGGCATAGATTGCCTGATGTTTTAATAACGGGGTCAGATAGGAGAGGGAGAATATGGGAGAGATCCGATTTCCCTTTGAGTTTGTGGTTTCTCATTTAAAATTTTGATTCAACAAAGAATGTTGTTTTAAAAATGCTGGCACCTGTGCTGTTTATTTGAAGAAAATGTAACGCACTGTTCAGGAGGCAACTAAATGCCTTAACATCACAGTGCCGGCAGGAGAGGTCCAATTTTATAGGCAGGGGTTGAAATGTGCTCACAAAACTCACACAAGTTAACAGTTTGAGACTCCAAACGAGGAGTTAATGTTAAAACGTTTTTGAAGTCTTTACTCCATGGGAAAGACAAACTTTATTAGCCTCTATAGAAAGGGAGATGGGGGAAAGTTGGCTCTGTATAATAACCTTTGTGATGATGCAAAGTTGTAATCAAATGTAAAAGGCCACGCTTTATAGTAGTCTTAGCTACTTCTTGGCTTATAAATATATACCATAATATTCAAAGAACCGTTATCATGAAGAACTCGAAGATTTAATCAGGTGTTTTATTAAAATCACACAAATGAACAACAGAATAATGTAAGAATTTAATCTTTCTTTTAGCATTCACATTCTGTATAAAAATACACTAAGCAAAGTTTAAATAATTAACAGACAAATGTTTATTGCAGGGTTTTTTGTTTGTTTTTTTAACAATTTACCATTTCAACAAGAATTCTAAAAAGTAAAAGCAACAAAGAAAAGCAGATTAGACTAATATTTTAAAATATAAACAAAAAAACAAAACTCTATATACATATTAAAACAAAAACGCACATCTAAAGTAATAATGTTTCCATTTACAATCACTTGAAAATGTGCATATTTGGGTGAAAGGTATTTGACTCCCGGAGTTAATAATGGAATGGAATTACCTGACTTAATGGAAGAATTATTTTTTTCGAAGTAATTTTTTTTTTTGCAGCCATTAGTTCCCAGGAATATATCAAATCTGTACTAGTTTGCACCCACAATTCTATAATATCGCAATAACTTTAATAGTACAGGTACCTAAAGGCCATGGTTTTACATTAACCCCCAGAAGCTTCGAGAATCCCATTCCAGCTTTTACGTGGTATCCTGTTAAAGGAAAATAGGAAGGAAATGGAGTTATGAAAATATATCTGGATTACTGGAAAGCCCAATCGATCTACATGTTCAATACATCTATTTTGCTTAAGCTCTTTGTGGGTTTTTCGAGGCCTTTTTTTTTTTTTAAAGAAAGAAGCATCATATAGCTTTTTGTATTTGAAAGGTATTGTAATCACATCAGAGTTTAATTATAAATCATCAACATGTTCTCCAGCACTTTGCACAGGGCATACACAATATATATGATCAGGGAGTTTGCATGTGTAGGCAATGAACAGATGGTAAGTGCTCTGTTCAAAAGAGCTTACACTTTTCTCAAGGAGCCAAATTCAGCCATTCATCTTTATCCGAGAGGTCGTTTTTATCTATCTTCACTATTCCAAAGCTCATTTTATAAGCGAACATTTGTAATGTGCATTCGAATGTACAATACATGGAATCTCAGAATTATACTTTTACTAAAAAATCGATACACACCTACATTTTGATAGTTATTTAAATTTGTAAAAACACGTATCTTAAAAGTAGCTGCTTTTTTATACAGAGGACAGATAATTTAGAATCTGCCCATATATCAAATAATTGTTTTAAAAAACAATAGTCTTACAAACGTACCATAAAAATGACTCTATAACATTAGCATTTTGCACAATCTTTGTACGATGTTGCTACACTATACAGAAATAAAAAATCTCCAGCGTTTCACTAATTGTTTTCGATTCTTTGTAAAGATTACCCAGCGATCTGTATTAATATTTCCCAGAGCAGACATAAATTAAGAGCTAGTTTTAGCAATTTATAAAAATAGTCTTCATATGTTTTCGCCAGTGTATTTGAAATATCCTCTGCGAGATATCCCTGATTTATATTTAGCCACAGTGCTGTAGAACATGCTGGTGCTTTAAATATAAGCTGAGCTGTCATTTACTCTCTGACAGATATTTTAAATCTTGGACACCACCTAGGTGCGCATTGTAGAGTGATTCATATTTTGCATCTCACCCAGCAATAAAACTTCAAGTAATTACAATCTATCATATCGCTTTAAAATTCCGCAACTCAAAGGTCAGTAAAAAGACAAGTACAAGTACAATTCTTCAGGATATATATAGTACCTTGCTTGCATTGTGAAAAGGTTGCTTAGCATATCTAATGTTACTACATAACTGAGTAATAAGCTGGATAAAAAATAATGTAAACTGCAGTAGATCATCTTACTGTGCAATACAGGATACATTTTATAAAACAAGCAACAATTTGCGTAATTTACAAGAACAATCATGCTTCTCATTTCCGCAAGTGAATTTTGTGAACATCACAAAATGGTAAAGTTTCAAACGACAGCATTGGAAGAAAAATGAAACTTTCAATTCTTTAACTGTTATAGACACATAATTCTGTGCTTTGACAAGATGCACTCTGAGCTACACATTTGGAATGGAAGATCTAAGTATACTGTTACTGATTCAGTATAACATATATATTCACTCTCACAAATGTAACATATAAAATGGAAAAACTAAATCTGTTACAGCTGATCCAGAAATTCAGCACAGGGCACTAAAAAATTGTAATTCTCAATGTCAACGCAAAGATATAGGAGGTTCATATTCACACTTAAAGGGACACTTTAGTCGCAAGAACAACAACAGCTTAATGTAGTGGTTCTGGTGTCTACAACCTGTCCTTGCAAGCTTTTCAATGTAAACGGTGCCTTTTCAGAGAAAAGTGTGCAGCACTGACATTCAGCGTCTTTACGCCCTGCATGGAGACACTGAACGTTCCTCATAGAGACGCACTGATTCAATGCATCTCTATGAGGAGATGCTGATTGGTGCATGCGCAATAGCCTACCAATGCTTTCCGATGAGAGGGCATTGGATTGGCTGAGATCATCAAATTTGATGATCTCAGCCACAGAGGCGGAGTGAGGCAAGGCCAGCCGCAGCAAGAACAGTGCAGCACTGAAAAAAAAAGAATTTTCAAAGGGAGGCCATGAACCGAAATAGCAATTTTACCACTACAGTAACGGGATAACATGTTTGTGTTCCTGACACTATAGTGTTCCTTTAATGTGAACAGGATATCCACAAATTAAGCTGCATTTGTTTTCTGGCAGATATATAATATACACCGTGCACATGATGTGGTGGCCGGCAAACCCCAAAACGATGCACACTCTATAAGAAGGAATTTCATAGCAGATGGCTGCACTATAGGAATTAGTGCATGTATCATTTGGGGTGTGATTTCTTTATGAACAGCACCCAGTTTATAATGCAATGTTAATAGTATAGCAGGAAAGAATAGCAAAAAAATTACATGAGTACTCTTGCTTCTCTGGAAATTACCCCCACTGAGTAACGGATTGTCAATCAAAGAGAACTTGTATTTTTTACTTGATTCTCTGTTTTCTTGTAAATTAACATTAAAGGGTCAGCAGTTTATTCCAGGCACAGCCAGGGCATGCAATGCATTGAAAAAGGAGGAATAGAATCACTGTTTCTTCTTTAATCTCCTCTTCGCACTACATTTCGTTGACAAAAAAGGACAGAGCTTACAACAACAGCCGACAGAGAACCAAGACGGAGGCAAAATATAATGGTATGGGTTTGAACATTTAATTTTCATATTCACACCTCACAAAAAACATGTACTTGTTAAATATAAGGGATAAGAAAATATATTAGGAAAAATCCAAGGAAGTTACGATTCCCCTTTAAATCTTTCAAACTATACATTTGCTAGCAATTTGGGTAACGTAATAATTCAATGGAATGCAACTGCCTGTCAATGTAATTTCAGCTACTCTGTGCACTTTTAATGATAAACATACAATAAAAAAGGAAAAATGCCTAAACAGGAGATTGTACAGCTCTTATTTTCAGTACGTGTTTCAGTCAGGGCTGAATTTACCCTCCTTGCTGCCCCAGGTCAGTTTCCTCAATACGCCCCCCGCAGTCCCTTCATTTATATATGTATAATATTTAATGTGTTATAGCAATTATATGTTCTACTAACTATATAATATATACACATACATACAGTACATATAAAATGTTAATATAATACATATACTAATATACCTGCCTACATATATATACATGCATGATACTTTTCCACAATTTAAAAGTATTGTTTGTTTTTTTCCCTTGGCTACATTGCCTGTTCCCTTCTGTGCAGGCTGTCCTTTTATGGCCGCCTCTGCCTCCTTTATATGTGAGGAGGAGGTCGCGCATGGTTATGACAGTTTTGTCATAGCCCCGCCCACTCTCCTTCAATTGGTGCAGCAGCTCAGAAGTCTGCCGGGAAGGAGCAGTTCTCTAGTCTCCTTCTCGCGCAGGCTGGCTGCTGCACACATGACAGCGGCCAGTTCCCTCACCATGAGAATGGGCTGGCTGGTGAGGGAGATCTAACCACCTGTGCCACCCCTCTCCTGCCTGCCGCCTCGAGGCCACTGCCTTGGTGGCCTTGGGGAAAATCTGGCCTTGGATCCAGTGCAGCTTTTTTCGGGGGCTTGACACGTTCTATTGTCAAAGGTCTTTGTGAGAGTGAATTTAAAATTGATCCCATTCTAATAAAATGTAACCTCAGTTCTCTCATAAATGTGTTATTTGTTTTTTGTATTTTCTTGAGTTTATACAGTTTGTGTTTCCAAGGAAGCAAGCATCTCGGCGGTTAAATATTTCCACAATCACCGATGCCAGCTTATTTTGGAAAAAAAAGTAAATTGTCTATAAGACAGGAAAAAACGCCCAGTGTCCCAACACCAACATGCATGATATTTAGAACCAAATGAATTCAATCCACTACGTTGCCTGCTAATTAACAATAAAATGCCAACAATATTATCTACATAAAACTATAATTCAAATAACATTTTATTAAAAGTACAACATTCAATTCAACTCATAATTATATATTTATCCTGAGTGTTGTGAAATGTTAAATGTATCTACAGATTACTTTGTCATCCTATTTTGTACCCACTATGTCACTTGGGAGAAATAAACATTGTGTCACAGATGTACATGGACTCCATACGTCTTGTCGTTACTGTTATTCCAACAAATATTTAAACAAATGTACAGCAGATATACTGTAATATAGGCATTGCCTGTAATATTTTAAAGTAGGGATGTTAGAGGTTTGTGGGATGTAAGTTTGAAATGTGTAAGGCGTAATGACCAATGAATAATTTGAAGAATATTCATTGTATAGCTGAAGAATTGATCCTCACAAGCCTGGGAAATGACTTCTACTGGAGCTAAAGCCTTGCAAATATTGAATTTCTAGCAAATAGAAATCGCAGCTTATACATTTCCCCTTCTTATAAATAAGTCTGGATTCCCTGATCATCACCCCTCCCTATCAACAATTTCACAATTATTTTTAAATCAAGAGAGGGTTTGATTTGATTAGAGACTAACTGTGGTTTACGCAGAATATACGCGCATGTTAATCAAAGGTAAGAAGGAAGATGTTCCTTAAACTATATATAGTTTTAAAAAAGGAAGTTTTTTTTTTTTTTTATAGTTGGTGAAACAGCACTTAGGTGCAATTAAGTGCATTGGTTGGGTACGCTTGTCTACTAAACAATAGAGCAATATAGAAGTACTTATTGGGGGATTCAATCATGGAAACAGATTGGACCATAAAAGATTATTGATTTAATGCAATAGAAGAGTTCTTCTGAAAGATGTAAGGAACATTCAAAATCCTTTGTGGACCAATATGGCCGTCATGCCACCAGCTGATGGTCAGCCTTAGGGTACGAAAAATAAAAACATTGTAAACTGCAAAATACACCTTTGTCACCAGCTACAGATCAATCATTGTGTTTGTGATACAAATATTAAATTATTGTGAAAGAAAATCAAAATTCATTCTCGAGTGCAAAGTTGATGTGTTTATAAATATATACAAATATATAGTGCTTGGTTCCTTTAAAGAGTTTAGGATTGTTGGTAACTAATACCAACGGGTTGATATTATAAAATGAAAATAAGTCAGTTGTTCAGCAGTAATTAAAGGAATAATTAAACATGTCAGGACGTTTTGGATTACAAGCGACCCTGTTTTGCGTCTCCTATGGCACCCCAGACATCAAACACAAACTCATCTGGGAAAGCAAAATCTCCAAGAGCTTCATCGAGGGCCACAGCAAACTCATCAGGGTTGTTCTTGTCTCGTCCAGCTTCGACCATTGTTGCAGCTGAAAAAAAGAATGAAAAATGTCAGTACAATAAAAACTCTGCCTCTTCCGTTATTGTCCATCAAATCAATGTTAAAACTGTTTTTAAGATGATCGTACATTAGCATTGTGTATTATTATACAGAAGGCAACGATTCATCATGTCTTGTTATCCTTGAATCAAAGGTTGCCTTTGATTTACTTTTTTTGAACTGACCTTGTATAAATTCAACTGATCCCATATTATACAACAAATTAATAGTCAGCCAAAGGTTCTCAGTCACAGTCCTTTGTGGCCTTGTGTCTCACATATTTATAATTTTCTGCTTTGTGTTTTTTGTTTTTTTTAATTAAATTCATTACTATAGTGTTGAATAGATTGGAAATGTTTTTAGATTTTTTTAAGCAAAAAAATTAAAATAGGCAGGTGTACATGAGATAAAGGAACACTCCGACCACTTTAACCACTAGAATTCTCTGTAGTGGTTGTGGTACCAGAAGTGCCCATTGCGCCTCTTATTGTAAGGAATCAAACTGTGGCATTGAAGCAAACCCTTATCTATGCCAAGTGTGTCCAAGATGTGACAAGTTGAAAATTAAAAACAGTTTTCTGGGTCTCAACTAAGTCTATACTTGGAGAGATTGATTTCATTGTTGGTGTTGTTAGATTATGGAGAAATTTCTAATTTAAGTTACGGTAAAATGTTTAAAGAATCGGAAACTTTCACTGGAGCTGTGTCTCAATTTCCCGACAATTTAAGTAACTGCCAATATGTAAGGCACAGGAGTTAGTGTATAACTCCCAGGGAAATTGGCTTCACTTATTATCAAGGAAAATAAACCTTTGGCACTCCAGATGTTGTGGACTACATCCCACATAATGCGGACAAAGCAACAATGGAGGATTAGTCCAAAATATTTGGAGTGCCAAAGGTTGCCTATTGCCTGCTATAGATCTTCAGCCCAGCGTTACCATGAGACACATCTGGCCAAAACTGTGATTAGCTCCAACGCCAATAAGTTTGCTCCTTATAAAGTGAGTGAAAAAAGTATTTGATCCTCTGCTGATTTTGAACATTTGCCCACTGACAAAGAAATGATCAGTCTATAATTTTAATGGTAGGTGTATTTTAACAGTGAGAGACAGAAAAACAAAAAACAAATCCAGAAAAACGCATGTCAAAAAAGTTATAAATTGATTTGCATGTCAATGAGTATAATCAGTATTTGATCCCCTATCAATCAGCAAGATTTCTGCCTCCCAAGTGTCTTTTATACAAGTAACGAGCTGAGATTAGGAGTGCTCCTAATTAGGAGTGCTCCTAATCTCAGCTTGTTGCCTGTATAAAAGACACCTGTCCACAGAAACAATCAATCAGATTCCAAACTCTCCACAATGGCCAAGACCAAAGAGCTGTCCAAGGATGTCAGGGACAAGATTGTAGACCTACACAAGGCTGGAATGGCAAGACCATCACCAAGCATCTTGGTGAGAAAGTGACAACAGTTGGTGGAATATTCGCAAATGGAAGAAACACAAAATAACGGTCAGTCTCCCTCTGTCTGGTGCTTCATGCAAGATTTCACCTTGTGGAGTTTCAATGATCATGAGAATGAGGAATCGGCCCAGGACTACACGGGAGAATCTTGTTAATAATCTCAAGGCAGCTGGGATTATAGTCAACAAGAAAACTACGCCGTGAAAGGACTGAAATCCTGTAGCTGCCTATGAACCCAAGAACACCATCCCCACCGTCCAACATGGAGGTGGAAACATTATGCTTTGGGGCAGTGGTGTATCCTGGTTTTGTGCTGCCCTAGGCATGACAAAACTCAGGCACCCCCCACACCACGCCTTCTAAATACACATACACATTCCCTGACAGACACATTTACACTCAGTGTCAGACACACACTCTCACTAACAGACACACACACTCACTAACAGATACACACAGTCACTAACAGACACACACTCACTAACAGACACGCATACACACTCACTAACAGACACACACATACTAACACACTCACTAACAGACACACACACACTGACAGACACACACATATTAACACACTCACTAACCGACACACACACTTTCACTAACCGACACACACACTTTCACAGACACACACAGTCACTAAAAGACAAACACACTCACTAACAGACATGCATACACTCTCACTAACAGACATGCATACACACTCACTAACAGACACACACCCACTAACACACTCACTAACAGACACACACATACTAACACATTCACTAACAGACACACACACACACACTAACAAACACACACATAGTAACACACTCACTAACATACACACACACATAGTAACACACTCACTAACAGACACACACACTAACAGACACACACGTAGTAACACATTCTCTAACAGACATACACACACCAACACACTCACTAACAGACGCACACATACTAACACATTCATTAACAGACACACACACACACACACTAACAGACACACACATAGTAACACATTCACTAATAGACACACACACAAAGTAACACACACACACTCACTAACAGACACACACTCACTAACAGACACAAACACACTAAATAGTTTTTTTATTTAATCCCCCAAGCCTCTCTACCTTTGGGAGTGTTGGGGTGGATTCTCGCTTTCCCTGGGGTCCAGTGGGGCTACTGGGCGGCCAGCCGGTCACTGCAGTCGGCGAGGGAGCACTGATCCTCCTGTTCAGCTCTCTCGCATGCTGCGTAGTGATGACGGGGCTGGAGTGACGTCATATTCTGGCTCCGGCATCACTGCGGTGCGTGCGAGCTGAACAGGAAAATCAATGCTCCCTCACCGCCTGCCCGGAAAGTGCCGCCGCTGCCAGCCTCGGGGGGCCCAGGACAAGAGACTGGCAAGGCATTTGCCAGTGGGGTTGGGGGCAGCTTTTTTTGCCGCCCCCAAGAAAATACCGCCCAAGGCAAATGCCTTGTCAGCCTAGTGGTAAATACACCCCTGCTTTGGGGGTGTTTTTCTGCTGAGGGGACAGGACAACTGCACCGCATCCAAAGGAAGATGGACAGGGCCATGTATCGTCAAATCTTGGGTGAGAACCTCCTTGCCTCAGCCAGGGCATAGAAAATGGGCCGTGACAATGGGTCGTGACAATGACCCAGCATGACAATGACCCAAAACACACAGTCAAGGAACAAAGGAGTGGCTCAAGAAGAAGCACATTAAGGTCCTGGAGTGGCCTAGCCAGTCTCTAGTCCTTAAAGGACCACTATAGGCACCCAGACCACTTCGGCTCTGGGTTAACACTGCATCTGCTATGTTTACAATAGGGTTAATCCAGCCTTTAGTGGCTGTCACACTGAGAAGACGCTGACGTCCATAGGAAAGCATTGAGAAATGCTTTCCTATGGACTGATTGAATGCGCGCGCGGATTCGGTGGATGACGTCGGAAGAGGGAGGAGATTTTCCTAGCGCCGAGGGAACCTGGCGCTGGAGAAAGGTAAGTGTTTAACCCCTTCCTCCCCCTTAGCCTGGCGGGAGTGGGACTCTGAGGGTGGGGGGACCTAAAGACCCTATAGTGCCAGGGTTTTCCTGGCACTATAGTGGTCCTTTAATCCCATAGAAAATCTGTGGAGGGAGCTCAGGGTTCGAGCTGCCAAACGTCAGCCTCAAAACCTTAATGACTTGGAGAGGATCTGCAAAGAGGAGTGGGACAAAATACCTCCTGAGATGTGTGCAAACCTGATGGCCAACTACAAGAAACGTCTGACCTCTGTGATTGTCAACAAGGGTTTTGCCACCAAGTACTAAGTCGAAGGGGTCAAATACTTATTTCACAGCGGGTTTTTTTTCACTTGAGTTTTTATGGATTTTTTTTGTTATTCTGTCTCTCTCTGTTAAAATACATCTACTATTAAAATTACAGACTGATCATTTCTTTGTCTGTGGGCAAACGTTAAAAATCAGCAGGGGATAAAATACTTTTTTCCCTTTACTGTATGTAGTCCTTTCTAGTACAATTGAAAGTTTTTATGGCACATCTGACAATAATGAATGTTCACAATATAAGTAATTGTGAGGATCAAGAGCAGGGATGCCCAAAAGATAGATACCCGGATGTTTTTAAAATACAGCCTCCATAATGCTTTGCCATTCTTATGGCACACAAAGCATCATGGAAGTTTACAATAAGTCATAAACCAGTCAGTTGCAGTTTTATTAAAATCAAATTTACATTTAGAAAAAGGGATAGAGATAAAACCATGTAGAAAATTAGGAATAAAAACTCAGGTCTTCTCAAACCATATCAAGTTTATAATTTTTAAAGGGACACTAGGCACCCACACCACCTCAGCTAATTAAAGTGGTCTGGATGCAGTGTCTCTTTTGCACCTAGTGCTACAATGTTACACATTGCACTTCAATGTTTACATTGCAGCACTAAGTCTGCCTCCAGTGGCTGTCTACCAAACAGTCACTAGAGGGCTTCCTGGATTGAAATGGACCTTTGGTCCGGTATCTGATGCTAGATGACCTCCCACTCTGCATGAGGACAGTCAGTATCAGATTTTCCCACTTAGGAAAGCATTGATTCAATGCTTTCCTATGGGGAGATCTTATGTGTGTGCGGCATTTGCAGTGCATGCGCATAAGAGCCTGCTCGTTGCAAGACGGAAGAGGGGCGGAGCATAGACCCAGTGCCAAGGAACATCGGCGCTGGGATAAGGTAAAAAAAAATAAAGGCTTTTTAACCCTTTATTTACCCAGATTGGGGGGGGGGGAAGCGAGGGAGGGGGAGCGATAGTGCCAGTAATACAGCTTTGTATTCCTGGCACTATAGTATCCCTTTAAGTTTCTGTTTAGAAAATCAGTTGAATGTTTGTTGCAAATATTAGGATGAGTTATAAATGAAGACCTCAGATGCAATTTTATTTTACAAGTTATAAATCATATATCCCAGCATATTTACAGTAATCCCACTGCACAATAATTATTTAGAAAGATTAAATTAAATTAAGATTATTTACAAAAAGAAAACCTGTTGAATATGTTTTAATTACATTAGTAATGTTTTCATTCAGTTTTAATTCTGCTTTCTTTTTGTGTATGCTGCCATCAAACTTTTCGGTCCCTGTAAGATTATTTTACTGTCACAAAACGAAATAAACAGCTGCTTGCATGGGTCCCTGTACCGCACACAATATGCTTTCAGACACAGAGAAATGTTTAGTGTCTCTCTTCACAGAATTAAAGGAAGTGCCAACAAATTAAAAAACATCAATCGAAAAATTAAGTGCAAGCCTTTTGCTGTAAAGAGCTTGTTCGGGCTAATTATTTAGCTACTGAATACCTTTAAATGCTTTTGAAGCTAATTGTGTGACAGTGCTCTGATCACACAACACACACTACATTCTCCTCTACATAAATAGCAACAAGAAAAAATTCAAAGTGGGAGACTGGTAATATATATCATATTATATGTCATTACGTAGATTCCCTTGGGGCTAAATCTCTGTGCAGTCCCAGGACATATATGTACCAAGCCACCTAAGTTTGACTTGCGTGAGAATCCCAGTCTGTAGCACAGTTTGCCTTTTGTCCTTATTTTCTCTCTCTCTATCCATGAACTTATATCCTGGGCAACAGGCTGGGTTTGCTTCCAAACACACGAGTAAGGAAAAAGGGCCAGAAAATATGACAGCAGACCCATGTAGGCAATAACCACGGTGCAGTCTGGAACCATTGTGTGTATCTAGATGAGTAACTATCTGCGTGTGCATGTCTGTTCAAAATTCACACTAGTTGCAAAGGCAGGGCATAGACAATCCATGGCACTCCAGCTCTTGTGGAACGATGGAATAAAGTATCAAAAAGAACAAAAAAACTTAAACAATGTATCCACAGATGTTCAAAAACATAACCCCAGACACATCAACTTTAAAACAGTGTTTTTGTAATTCTCAAAGAATGCTATGAAAAATATAAAATAAAATAAAAAAAATACAAAAAAATAAATAAACCGCAGTTTTTGGATCTCCAACTCACATTTCTAGATGTGTTTTTCAATCCCTGTGCACAGGCTAGGATCTGAAGGAACACCCAATTGTGGAGAACGCTAGTTTTCCTTTTGGGGTGTTTCAGCACGATGTTGATTTAGTTCATTATTAAATAGCAGCATAAAATTAAGCACTGCTGATGTGAGATCATAAACTGAGAAAATCCGCCCACTGATAAAAATAAATTCTTCGATATCCAAAAGAATCCATAAAGGGTTACTTCAAACACCATAACCACTTCAGTGAGTAAAACGCTCTACAGAGATACAGATTTCTGCTGCCATTGGTGCAACTCCAGCAACTCCACCCCTGGCAGTGTCATTACAGCGTCATTAGCCAGCCCAGAACAAGAGTGCCAGGCTGGCTAACGTCAAATCTGTACATATTGGATATCTGTCGTCAACAAGCGCAACCAACGTTAGCACTTCCCCCCTCTATGTGAAGCCAAAGTCCTCGCCTGGGTCTGTCCTCCCTGACATCCCTCCCAATCGTGTTTGGGAGATAGATGACCCTGGAGCAGAATCAGGTTGCAGAGAGAACTTGGCCTTGGTGCAGGATTACACGTAAGTTATTGCTTACCAGGACAGTAAGTGTTACTCTGAGCAAAAACAGTGCTTAATTTAAATGTTACTTAAATTAGGGGGAGCTTTTATTACTGTGAGACCATATATAACTTTTACAGCTTTCTGTAATGTATATCCTAGCTAGCGTACAGAAAAAACAAACAAAAAAAAAACCTTGGAATGACATTTCAAGCTAAATTGTCAAACAAACATATCCAGTAGGTGGCAGCACAAAGACTTGATTGCCTTTCAAATTTTGCAACTTTTTCAATGTATTCCATGTGTCTGGAATGTGATGACTTTTAACAAATATTTGTAAATCATCTTGTTTCAAGCATTTCACTCCATAAACACATTCGCTCTTCACAACATACCAGTAAATTCACATAAGGAAATCATTTCACAAGTAATTTCTCCGACAGTCGGAGCGTATTTTTTGGAGACAGCAAGGTAAAATTAGGGAGTGATACCAAGGAATTGATATTAAAAATACAAACTGTATCTTGCTTGAAATATATCATATTTTAGCGGATGTGGCAAAATTTTCAAAAAGTTAGTGGTTTGCCTTTTGTTTGTTTTTGAAAATCAGATCAGGAAAAGTTCACATGAACTCAAGCAAATATTAGCTTCTCAAACCATTTTTCAAGTGAAAAGGTCACTTTTATTTTCTAAATCAATTCTAAATGGAGTGTTGTTTTGGGCTCAAAGCCAGATGTCAAGGATGTCTGATTTTTATAGAAGCACCATGAAATTAAGGAATTTGGGGATAAATATACATTTTTCCATTCCTGTTTATTCTGATTTACCCTTTCTAAGAGAGGAATTCCAATTATTCAGCCCCAAAACCACAAAATGGTTTAAAGTTATATTTTATCATTAAAAGCACAAACAAATTGCATAGTGACCGCACTCTCCGTTTTGATGAGGAACTTATATTAATCAATTATGCAGGTACCTAGACAACAATGATGGTAACCTTTACTGTTAATTGCAAGCAGACAGGGCGAACGAAAACTTACCAAGTTCAATGTCTCTTATACCCATATAGGTCTCGAGAAGGTCATCTACTTTCTTTATTGCTTTTTCCTCAAATGCAGTAGGCTAGAAAGAGTTAGATGGGATATGAAATGTCTCATAATAGATTAAAGTAACAAGTTATATGGCTTATTCATTAAAACAGGGGTTCTTAAGCATTTTTCTCATGATCCAAAATTAAGTTCATGCATTAATGACATTAGCTTGGCAACCCATTCGTCAGTTGATACATTACATAATTGATATTTTAAAAAATTGCAAACTATATTAATTCCTTCACTATGCAAATTAAGATTACACCATTCCCAGGTTATGTACCAACCCACAGATATTACCAATCCCAAAAATAATTGGTTTGTGCCTTATCAAAAGTTCTTGTTACTGCGGTTTCTCACAATTGCGAGGGAGCTGCAGGTCTGCACCTCTGCACCTCTGCATAATATGCTTATACTTCTGCATGGTCCCAGACCGAAGCAGCAGCACAGAACCCATGGACTACCAAGGAGACCCCGTTGTTGCCCAGGTACCACCAGAGACCCCATCTGGACTAACATGTAACTTCATTAAGTATTTTTTTCTTCAGGTTATTTATTTTTATTTATTATTGCCATTTATATAGCGCCAACAGATTCCGTAGCGCTTTACAATATTATCCTGTTTAACCAAAATTTCTGTTTTTGTTTTCATCAAATAATGTGTCATCTATACATACCGAAATTGAAATAACATTTAAAGGGACACTATAGTCACCAGAACAACTACAGCTTATTGAATTTGTTCTGGTGAGTAGAATCATTCTGTGTGTCTTTTCAGAGAAAATGCAGTATTTACGATACAGCCAGGGATACCTCCACTGGCCACTCCTCAGATGGCTACTTGAGGTGCTTCCTGGGGCAGTGCAGTGGGGGAACCGGATTGTTGATGTGCTCGTACCTTTTATCTTTTTCGTAAGTGCAGATAAATAAAAGGTGATTTTATCTTTATACTGGTCCACTATGTTTGTATTTTCTCCCTCTCTTTCCCATGTATATATGAAATAAGAGAGAACCCTTAAAGGCCTTTATGAGCCTACAATCAAGTTATATCTTGTGAGTGCAATAATACCACCAGCGTTCCACTTAGCCTACACTATTTTGATATATTTTCTTCTAGATTGTATATTGCTTATATTTATGCTGAAGATTTGAGGAGTCTTCATACAATCTTCTTTTAAGGGTAATATTGTATATCCTCCCATAATTTTCCATTTTCTGGTGTGCACTTTGTTTTATATACATCTTATTTGTATTTCTTTAACACTAGTTTGTATACCTAATATCAAGGGCACGCTACTAACCATTTCTTCCACAGTGGCGGGGCCTTTTGAACGTAATCGCAGAGTTTCTCTTCCAGTTGAAATTTTACCTTCAGTTGTCTTCCCTCCCTTTGTTCTCGGCTCGATCATTTCTAGAAACAATATTAAAAAAGGGTTAGAAACAATGTTCGACAAGCATTTTGTAAACCAGAAGTGAAACTACTTCAGGACTTTTTTCACTAAGCAGTCCATTATAATGAAATGCTAAATATTGACCACATATCTATGGAGAATTTTGAAGTCAAATACACCGTATTTAGTGATAAAATAAAAAACAATGTATACAATACATGCAGGTTTTTGTGACCAAATTAGTACTAGAAATGGAGATTAAATATTTAATATAAATGTAGTCTTTATATATGCATCCCATGCAGTAAATGAATGATCAGACTATGCTGTGCGCATTCTACGCAGCAATTAATTTATAATAAAGAATAAAGGCCAGGATATACTGAACCACACATATATTTAGTAAAGAAGTACATTATGGGTTACACTCAAACATGCTTTTAGTTCTAGTGCTAGACTACTTTGCTCCTTGGCAAGACCAACTACCCAGCCCCCAAAAATGTAGAAAGAAATTAAAAGCGTAAGCTTGAAACTACTATGTCCTCCTAACCCCTTCTGTGTCTTTGTCCCCCCCCCCACCAGCACTTCTGGGTGTCTTTGTGTGTCTGCCCCTTCCTCCAGCCCGTTGTGGTCACTTCTCCCCACCTGTTTACCTTCATGTAGAGTGGTCAAGCAGACCGTGGTGGAGAATCGTCTGTTTCCTCTACCATATCTGACGGGAAATTTCCCATTGCTCTCAGTGAGCACTTCCTGTCATGCTGGGAAGAGGATAGAGAAAGTCCTCTACCACGATCCACTCATCCACGCTACATGGAGTGACTGGCAGGATGGGAGCGCTGTGCAGTAACCAGCAGACTGCGCCTCCCAAGCCGATGCGCCCTAGGCAGTTGCCCAGTTCACCTAGCGGTAGTGCCAGCCCTGCTTGTCTCAATGTAAGTCCTGCCTTACTTACATTTCCTTTTATGCTTGTCATATGCTAAATTCTGCACATAGTGAAAGTTTAACAGGGTTCATCACTTTACATTTTCAGAAAAATTTGCTTGAAAAGTGAATAAAAATTTTTTTTTTCTCTCTGCTGCACTTCCGTGTTTCGGGTGCTATGCTCTCCTATGATACCTCAAGCATGCGCACTCACTGAACAGAAACATTTAGTATGCACGCATGGACACATGCCAGTACGAGGGTTAAGGAAATCAAATTCTTTCCCCGGCCTAAAACAAAGAATTGTAAAAAAAAAAAAAAAGCACAACTAATAGCTAACTGCTAAAAGTGAGGACGTGGCAGTTCCTCTTTAAATCACTTATTAATGTTTACAATAAAACAGGCAAAGTCATTAGACGATATCCCACAATGCATTTATGCAGATATCTTCCTCCCCCCTTCACCCCTGTGCTGTACCCAGAGTATTCGCAGCCATGTCCAGCAGATCTTAATTAATAATAAATACAAACAATTGTTGTTATGTCTCTAAGCAGTTGCTGAATGAGAGCTAGAGATGAATTCTGAGTTGTGTAAAGTCAGACATACCTGCCAAAAACAATCAATACAGGAAACCTGAGAATGGTTTGGCTTGAAGCCTCCTTGTGTATTATTTACACCTGTTAGCGTTGCCCGAGGAGGCAGAACTGAAACACGTCCAATTTATTCTATGGCTCCGAAAGGGAATTCAAAGATGGCATATTCGGTTTCAATTCTAAATCCATCCATAAAATGGAACTTCCAGTAAAAGAAAAATCTGTTGTTTTGTTTTTTTAACTAACTTGTATCCTACTGTATGTCTGTATAAGCAGCATTTTATATCTTATTACGCCACTGAGCAAGGAGTGTAATACAAATGTGGAAACAGATCGCCATGGCCTTCCAGACCTCAAAATATCTATAATTTAGGTTTTCAAATACCCATCAGTGATGTGACATAGTCTGGATACCCAGACAATGAGATACTAAACTCAAGATTCCACTTTTCCAAGCACGCTTTTCAATACATGAAATACCTTACACACAGCCAGTCTAGATTTAAATGTTTAATAAAAGGTTCAGAATTTCCACTCATTCACTAGCCTTGCTGAGTGAAAAGTTAACCCTAGCAAGTAGAAATGTGCCATTGTAAGTATGCCATGGAGCCTCCAGGTTTGTGGTGGCAAATAACTTTTAAGTCTGTCTAGCAGCGCAGAAATTTATATTTTTACTTAAAGGAACACTGTAGGGTCAGGAACATAAATGTATTCCTGACCCTAAAGTCTTAAAAAGACTATCTAGCCCCTTCTTGCCTCCATAAATATAGTAACATCTTACTTTTATTCCAGTCTGCTACTGCTGGCTCTGCCTGCTTGGCTGACATAATCAGAAGTATTGCTCAAAGCCAATCACAATGCTTTCCCATAGGAAAGAATTGGATTGGCTAAGATTGTCCAGGAGGCAGATCAGGAGCAGAGACAGCACTAGCCAAAACAGCCCTGGTCTGTCAGCATCTCCTCATAGAAATGCATTGAATCAAAGTTTGCAATTTGTGTACTATTATCCCATCAATTCAGATCCATTTTGATTTCAATTTGTTATAAATGAGTAAAGTAGAGGTAGGGTCACCTTAATGCCTATTCTCTTCTCTTCTATGTCCAAAACATCCTGCTTACTGAGAAACACACGTGCTATATCACTTGTACAGATTATATTAAATCTATTATTTTATGAGCTCAATTTATGATTAACAGTAATAACATTCCACTGCAACATAATGTTCTCTATCTCTCCATTTTATATCATCACGTGTGTGTGCAGTGCAGATACTGTAACTCTACAAACTGAAGAAAGAGTAACTCTTTATCAGTCCCAGATTGTTCCTTCATTTCTCAGAAATAATTGAAAATTGTCTTGAAAGCAACATTTAAGAAACAGGACATGTTCCTGGGCAGACAGAAAAAGGTTTAATTCCAGATTTAAGCTTCTTCTAAGGAACATAACTCTTGAGTCATCAGAGATCCATAGAGGAAACAACTTCACTGTATGATCATGAACAGGGCCGGCCTTAGACCTTTAGGCGCCCTGTACGAAACATCTTTGCAGCGCCCACCATCATCCATGTATAGTGTGTGTATAGAAGTGTAGTGATAGTATAAGGGATTTATTAAATAAATATTGATTTTAAAATAAATATTCATTACACACACATACATACACACAGTTACAGGCAGTCAATTACATACACACACAGGTACAGATGGACAGTCACGTACATACAACCAGCCAGTGTAACACACACACCGTTACATGCAGACAGCCACACACACACAGGCAGACTGCAACACACACACACAGGCAGACTGCCATACACACACACAGGCAGACTGCCATACACACACACACACACACAGGCAGACTGCAACACACACACACCGGCAGACTGCCACACACACAAGCGACAGCCACACACACAACCAGGCAGACAGTTACACACACAAGCAACAGCCACCCTGCCAGCAGAGTCATCAAAAAGCATAAGAGACTGCTGCATGACTTGTGGCTCAGACTGCTTGGCTGATTTGCAAGGGGCTGAGTTGAAAGACAGATGGCCATGGGCTGCAGGTGCCAACTCTGAGCTTTCAGCAGGGGACTGGGTGGGAGACAATGTGAAGGAACTGGAGGCACTGTCAGCCATCCAATCTACTATCGCCTGTACTTGTCCCTGCCTCACCATTCGTAGAGCGGCATTCGGGCCTACCAAATAACGCTGAAGGTTCTGTCGCCTACTCGCACCTGAGGAAAGCGTTTCACTTGTACATGTAGCTGGCACAGATCGACCACGTCCTCTCCCTGCAACAGGAGCTCCACCAACACCAGCAGCACCACGACCAGGGCCACGTCTCTTATTTGACGCTCTCCTCATTCTTTGCATTCACCCACCAAACGATGCGATGTAACCACAGTATTTGACGGTTCTATTTGACTCTCAGATATGAAGTTCACGTCCCAAATTTACTTTTTAGCACCAAAACAATTTGAATTGGTGAAACTGCGATGTAACCACAGTATTTGACGGTTCTATTTGACTCTCAGATATGAAGTGCACACCCCAAATTTACTTTTTATCACCCCAAAAAATTTGAATTGGTGAAACTGCAATGTAATCACAATTTTTGACGGTTCTATTTGACTCTCAGATATGAAGTGCACGCCCCAAATTAAATTTTTAGCACCCAAAAAATTTGAATTTGTCAAACTGCAATGTCACAGCAGTATTTAAAAATGCCTAGATGTTGCCCACTAAGCTACCAGAACAGGATTAAAGTAATGTGCCTGGCACACATGCAGTTGCAAGTGCCCACCTAACAAACAGACTGATTGCTTATTTCTCTGTGGCATTGGGCTCAGGACAGGGTACAAAAATGTAGTATAGCACACGCAAAAATAATCGCTGTAGTTTGCAGATTCAACACCAGAATTTTTTCCTAATCTGTCCCTCACAGCTGCAGCATCCTCTCCCTACACTAATAAGAGCTCATGTGAGTCCAACTTATATAGAGGCTGGGTCACATGCTGCACTGGCCAATCACAGCCATGGCATTAGTAGGGCACACGAGTCAAACGCTTGTTGATTGGCTGCCCTGCAGCTTTTCAAAACGCGCCATTAAATCTCCGAACACCGAACTCGAACCCGAACTGTTACTGAATTGTCCGTGTTCGAGGTCCAAAAATCGTAATGTTCGGTACGAACCCGAAATTTATAGTTCGGGTTGGCTCATCTCTAATTGTTACTCATCACTGTGCATTTATTGACGATAAAATAAATAAATAAGTAAAAAGAATGTATCCTTCTTAACGATCACCTCCCTCTAATGATATAATGACTATACAGGGAACAAAGGGCATCAGTGCATAAGGACTAGATGATACAATAGGTCAGACAGATTATATGAGGCCGGCAGATCAGGATCTCAATCGGTAAACTCCCAGTAATCAGGGTAGGTCACCATTGGGGAACAGGTCAAAGAGCAGGAACGGTGCATCCAAGAGAAATGCAGACGTCCCAGAATTTTTAACATTTATGATTTATTGCCTATATTTAACAAATATGTATTTGTATTTGATATAAAGTCTACAAAAAAAAAAAAAGAAAAAAAACAGAACATGCTAGCATTCGTTTTAGGTCCTTTTTAATGTTGTATCCAATGGCGTGCATCCCAGAGAACTGACATCTCCCCTTTAAATAATGATTTCCTACGAATTAGGAATCCGCAAACAGATAGCAATAAAATTAAATTATCTCTGTTGCGGTTTGTTAATTATTACTATTACATGTTAAGTGGGGATTAGCTAAACACAAATATTACAAGAGGGCAGAGAGTGACTCATCCTGAACAATAGTTTAAAAAGCTCAGATGATGCCATTATAAATGTAAGCTGGACGTTATGTAATTATGCTATAAATACAGTAATTTTATTTTCACATGCCTGTAAAAATTTTAATGTATTCGTTTATTACATGTTAACATCTTGACATACATATATTGGCTTGTGAAATTACAAATTAGACACTTAAGGCAAGGATTATATAAATACACGGGGTGTTGGAAGGTATCAATCACTATGGAAACCAAAATAATCTATCTCCACATTTAGTACCTCATGCCTCCCAACCATCCCGACTTCAGTGGAACAGTCCTGAAACTTGTTTTCCTGGCACTATAAGGTCATTAGGTCCCACCCCCACCCTCAGGGCCCCCCTCCCGCTGGGCTGAAGGGGTTAAAACCCCTTCAGCCACTTACCTTAATCCAGCGCCAGGCTCTCCTTGAGCTGAAGTGGTCTGGGTGCCTAAAGTGGTCCTTTAAATCAAAAATCTATTGCTACACAACATTGGGGATAACTGTCTAACACAAATTCTTTTGTTCTGCGAAATTTGAGAAAACAACTATTTACAGAAATTTGAAGGAAATTCACAACCTTTTCAGTTAGTTCCAAATCCGCAAACTCAAAGAGGAATTTTTCCCTTTTTTGGATATGGCTTAAAGCTAGTTTCTTTTGGCCTTGTTTTAGATGAACCGCAGAAACAGACGTGCAGAAGGCTGAATTTGATGAACATTTTTCATCCTAAATTTTCGTTACTATAAATCAGCACATTTGGACTTAAACAGCTGTCAATTTTTTTCCCATTGCTATGTTTAAATCTAACCACTGATGCCTCGCAGCTTTTTTTTTGCTTTGTTTTTTTTAATGATGCATATTTTCTAAGTTATGTACTATGAAACGTTGGAGCTACTTTTCCTTATGTATAACTTGCAGGTTGACAAAAGTCAACAAAGGGTGGAGCTTCCATCAAGCCTTTGTCAACTTTGTCATTGACTGGTCAACCTGTGCTCATCTCCATCCAGCGTCACATCATGGATCCTCTGTGTTAGCTCTCACATGACTTATGAAATTCAACACAGTTCCACTGAAAGCCTGGAAATGTGCAATAATTGAAGATATATAAAATTTCCATCCACTGTCATCTTAGAAAGATAACAATGCCATAAGTTGCTTTGGTCTTGGGCCAGAAAAGGTTGTTGGGGAGGGCCCGAGGTCTATAAATAGAGATTCCCTGGGTTTGGGGATGGGGGGAGTAAGTTACTGACAGAGCCAATTTAACCTTAAAGTGTGTCTATGAAATAGTCAATTGGTTCCGGACATTAGGTACTATTTCAGTAGGCCTCAATGGTTGGCTCAGGCACATCATATTCATCCAACATCAGGCTCATGGTCAATTACTGTAGCAGACCCACCTGACAGCAAAATGATTTTAAAAGGTTTATGCAGAATTAAGTGTTCTTACATATTAGATAGTAAGACAAAAGCTAACGTAATTTTAAAATTGAAGAATGTGTCACCAAGCCAATAATATGTAACATAGTTTCACCAATTAGTGACACATTTAAATACCCACTGCCCCCCCCCCCCCAAAAAAAAAGAAGTATCCCTTTTTAATATGTATACCTTAATGAAAACATGCATGTTTTAATTATTAATTTTTGTAATTTGGGTATATCTTTAAAAAAAAAAAAAAACTTGCACAAGCTGCAGCTCCTTTGTCTGTAGCATTTGCAAACACTCCTCTTCTTACCGAGCAAAGACTTTCTGTGGCTGTCCAATCACATTCTTCCCAATACAGCTCAATGAGAAGTCTTAGTATGGCAAGTGCTCAGGGCAAAAAGCATGCCTCTTGATTTTAGCTCCACAGAGTTAAACAGCCAGGAAATAACGGACCACCAGCCCGATTGACTTCCAGCTAAGTGTAAAAATATTAATTTATAAAAGTGCCAATTTCTTTTGAAATCTGCACGTTTTGTAAAATGACAAAAAAGAAGACACTCCACAAATAAAGCACTTCAGCAAGCTGTTTTAGGGGTCCCTTTAATTGTCTGCAATTAAAGGGGAAGTGTCATTTTTCTAGAAAACGCACCACTGAACAAAACATTGAAAATCACCTGTAATTTTCCCTTTCCTTTTAAATGTAAAATTAAATAGTCAGCAAATTACATCAGAATTTAGCTCAGTCCAGTTAAAACCAGGGTGTACATTGCAAGTTAGGAAAATAAAAAGAAACATTGTTTCATTTCTCCTCTTCTCTGTATGTATTCTCTATGCCGATTGTCAGGTGCAAAGGACAGATGTTATAGCAATGATTGACAGAGAGCCAAGATGGAAGCGCCCAGTTGCAGCACAAAGATCTGTGGATTGCTAGATTTTGTTATATTTTTTTCCACATCTCATGAACATATATTTAAGTACAGGGGATAAGTAAACATAACAGTAAAAATCCTGGGGAATGACAGTTCCCCTTTAAATACTATGATGTTAGATTAGGCTCTGGATATATGTTGGGAATATCAAACTAGCAGATAGATTAAAAATAGGATAACATTTTTTATCCAACATCAAGTGTCTACCAAGCATTGGAATATTTTGAAAATGAAGCAAACATTGCCCGCTAAGCCTTAGTCGTATTTACATGATCATGTACATTCTGTAAACACGCATTATGAGTTACACACTGTGACATGTAATCAAAATTGTATTTATCTGAACAAAGGACCAGAGCTGTTTATCAATTATCCAGAGTTTATTGAACCATCGGTTTGAGTTTACTGTGTAGCATGCCAAACTTGCTTGTCAAGCCTACAGAGCTGCATTATGTCAGTAGCCACACGGATACTATTTCAGTGAAATATATATATATATATATATATATATATATATTAAAAAAAAAACTTCCCTTGTGATCACATTCCACAGTCATCACAAATAATATATTCAAACCTGCAAATTATGCTAAATATTTAGGTAAGGGAGGACTCTGAAATCTCAAATAACCGCTGTGCGCCTGGATTATACAATCCGGTGGCCTGTACTTTGTCTCCAAGATCCAAGCTTTTTTTTTGGTGTGTTTCAAATGCCAGAGGCATAGCTTGTTGTTAAAAACCAATAAGTGCAATTGACAGGCCAGGAACCTAGCCCAATTTTTATGATACACATGTACATAACGCATGAACCGTACGATGAGACATTCATTGTGGACAAGAAATATTTACGCTGAGAAACATGGCTTATAATGGAAGACATATATATGACAAGACAAACACATGTTATCTGTTTAACTTCCATTAGAATACAGAGACTTTCTGTAACTTCATGGCTTACCAGAATTTGTAACATTTAATCATCTCTATATTTGGCTGTTTTACAAATATTTTCTCACATTACATCACCAATGACAAGACATTAATTCGGACCCTAGAGAGTAGCCTGTGAGTGTGAGCAGCATCGAGGTGGGATTGTCAGAAATTCTCATAGACAGTGGTCCTCACTATAACAGTAAGACTTATTGAAGACCGTTTAGCTCTTCTCATTTGATGTTGTTATTAAATCAACCTTTGATCTATAGTGACCTAATGTTACACAAAAGCTAAAGGTTGTGCTAGAGCAGATATTGCTGATCAATTCAAAATAATACTAATTATAATAAAAGGAGCTGGTCCGAAAACACTTCTAGTTTCGAGAACGTTTAGCCTTTCTTGCAGAAGCAACTCTACTTCTGCCTCTTGTAAATCAAATGGACATTTTGTTTCTGGCCATATTAATTATAGCCAAGTTTTCAATGAGGGGTCCAAATTAGACTGAGCTATCTCTCTCTGTCCTCCCCAATGAGAGCAGAGCTGCAAACTGCAGCTCTGTCAATTGGTTATCATAGCATGATTCGCTCCTCCATTAACTCTCTGCGCATGCATATGACGTCATATTCTGGCCCCGATCTCATTAAGTAGCGTGCGGGGGAGCAGAGCAGAGACAGCACAGGTCTCCCTCTGGCCGCCAGCACACCAGTTGTCTGTCCGGCCCTAGGTGCCGCGGCCCATCCGGAAAATTTCCCGGTATCCCGGTGGGCCTGTCCTGCTCTGGTCTTGAGGTGTAGAACCCTAGCTATCTTATATTGTTTGTTATTATAATTTACAAAGTCTTCAGGCTTCAGTGCCACTACTTGTGCTTTGCAAATTGCAGTATAGTTTGTAACTGCACTGTATGTGACAGGTCATTCTTTAATGTTTTTTGAAAGAAAATAATTATTTTCTTAGTGTGTTAAATCCTGTGTGTGTCGCGCAGGTATGCATGCGCTGTGCTGTACACTGTGTGCGGTGTAGTGATTCTTAAAGTCACACACAATCATGTTACAGTTTTAGAAAATCTACAAAGCCACCCATTTTTCAACATGAACATGTATTTTGGCACATTTAGCAACTGCAACTGGAGTGGTACCACTTGCGCTGGTCCTTCTAGAACCCGCAAGAAGTGATTAAAAGGACACTCCACTGTCCAAATACAAAATAAATTTTAAAAAGCAGTTTAGTAGATATACCCCATATGAAAACTTGCATGCATTTAATTATGCATTATTTTTCATTGGGGATATATCTGAAATCATTTTGCAGAACCTGCAGTTCTCTTGTCTGGTGCTTTTGCAAGCTCTCTCATTCTAACCCGACCAGACTTTTTGTGGCTGTCCAATCACAGACTTCCCAAAACAGCTAAATGAGAAGTCTCTGAAAGGCAGGTAATCTGGGCAATTGCTCTCTATTGAGGTCAGCTACATTGAGCCAATGAAACCAGGAAGTAACATTACATGTTGTCTGCTTGAAAGTCAAGGGGGTGTAACTAGGTTAATTGATAAAAGTGTAAATTTCTATTGAAATCTGCACTTTTTGCAAAATGAAAAAAAAGAGGACAAACTCACACATAAAACTTTTCAGCAAGCTAAAGTTGTTTAGGGGTCTGGAGTGACCCTTTAAGGAAGAGATCGGAGATCAGCAGAGTCTAGTTTATTGGTGCAGTCAAAGACAACCTTTACTGAAGAGGTACAGCAGAGTGCCAAAGTAGTGTCCCCAATGTCTGGTCTTAAAGGTGATGATGATATTGCTCTTCCACCCACCATTGCAGGTATAGATTATTTATCTCTGGTCAATGGGGAACTTGAATCAGAGGAATTACAAGATGAGAGTCTGGAGAGAAACAAACAGCACTCCACTAGTATAATCTCCAGCTAGTGTGCACTACTCCTGCTGCATCTTCTCCATGGTGGCCATCTCTATCTGTTATTAAGTCGCCTTATCCAATGGACCCAGTTGCAAATTCATCTGCTACCAGGTCCACAAGTAGCTCACCCACTGTTATTATTCTTCCTACCATTCACCGCCAACAACACTGACACCTCTAATACCCACTGTTATTATTCTTCCTGTCATTCACCAACAACACTAATACCGTCCCCCTTCCATTAGCAATGCAATAGTGTAGAGGCTCAGGTTAATAAAAAATAATAAAAATAAAAGTTCCTGTTGTCTAGCTTCTGCATGAGTCACTTACACCAACTTTAATTCAGTAATTTAGAATTGTTTTATTGATTTGTGATTTACGTTATTCATTTATTCATTTCTTTTGAGAGACAGATTATTTTGTTAGCAGTGTGCTTCAGTGCCACTGTTTGTGCTTTGCAAATTGCAGGTATCTTCCCTCAGTAATATTATATGTAAACTACAGTGTGTGGTGGTTTACTGTACAAGTGAAGCATGTCTGCACTGTGTGGAAGGTTTATTTGTCTTTAATCTGTGAAGAACAAAAATGATTCTAATGTAATGGTTGTGACCGTGGTTGTAATGATTTCGATTGCCTTTCATTGATGTGGTATTGCCGTCCCTCACTGAGCATTGCAGCGTGGCTACATCTGCTACCTCGTAGACGCAGTTGGCATTCGCTGGTAGGGCACTCTTCCTTTCCACACTGGAGGAAGGTCAGTCACACTACAGACTGCATGTTTGTTCTTCTCTGGGTGGAAGGGGTCATTATATTTTTCGTGTTTTTTTTTTTAAATCCCTTTTTATTTTACTTAACATAACTCCTCCTGCTGAAGCAGTATCCCATTTATTAAAATAAATATCATTGCAGTGGTTTTACATTGCCTGGCTGCGTCTTGTGCTCTGGCTACGTCTGCTACCTCTGCGAATGCAGTTGGTATAAGCTGATCAGACACTGTTTTATTTCTACAATGAAGGGCAGTCAGTCACAATTTTCACTGTTTAAAGTGACACTATAGTCATCAGAACAACTACAGCTTATTGTATTTGTTCTTGTGAGTACAATCATTCCCTTCAGGTTTTTTGCAGTAAACACTGCATTTTCAGAGAAAATGCAGTGTTTACATTACAGCCTAGTGATAACTCCACTGGCCACTCCTTAGATGGCTACTAGAGGTGCTTCCTGGGGCAGTGCTGCTCAGTGCGCAGCACTGCCATTCAATATCTCCACACTGGAGACACTGAACTTTCCTCATAGAGATGCAGTGATTGAATTCATCTCTCTGACGAGATGCTGATTGGCCAGGGCTGTGTTTGACTTGTACTGGCTCTGCCCCTGATCTGCCTCCTTGACAATCTCAGCCAATCCTGTGGGGAAGCATTGTGATTGGCTCTGACCAACACTTCTCATTATGCCAGCAGACAGAGGCAGTTCCGGAGGCAGACAGGGGCAGAGACAGCAGCTGCAGACTTGAATACAAGTAAGATTTTACTATATTTAGGTAGGCAAAAGGGGCCAGGGGGGCTAGATGGTTTTAATACTAAATATTTGTGTTCCTGACCCTATAGTGTTCCTTTAACCTGGACAAAGATCATACTACCCAAACTAAATTTTTCCGCCATGGAACTATTTTCAAGAAGTTTAACAAAACCCTGGGGTCCCGTAGCAACTAAAACTCAGCACTTCAACTGCCACAGTGTTTTGCTGGCACATTATCTATCGAACTTGCAGTTAAACATTCCCATCCAATGTTAGACAAATACTGCCGAAGGAGAGGGTAAAAGGTCAGACTTAAAAGGAACACTCCAAGGACCATAACAATTATAGTTTACTGTAGTGGTTATGGTGCCAAGAGTGTTCTTGTGTTCCCCATTGTAAGAAGTCCAACTGTGTCTGAATGGTTCAACTTCTTACCACTCCATGCTTCCACTAGCAACACCAGTGGTAGAAAAGCTCTCCTGAGTTAAGTCCTGCACTGCAAATTTCAGCTAAATAAGTAAAAGGGACTTCCTAGGTACTATAACCACATTATCTCATTTAAGTGGTTATAGTGCCTGGAGTACCCTGACCGTCATATGATGCTCTCAGCTATGGTGCCCATGAACCCATTAGCCCAAGCACCACAAAGGAGCTGAGATGAGGGCGGCTGGGCACCCTCATTCAGCGATGAAGCATTCAAAACACAGAAAGGAGGGGTGGTACCTGGGGACTCCAGACGGTACTACAGATACAAACAAGAGTTAATTTGGGTATGCATGGGTTAAACACAAGCAAAGTCACAAATTTGCAAAAGGAAATATTTTTTTTGTACCAAAAATCTGCAAGCAACAGTCTCGGGTGTTACCTTGCCACACTACACAAACATCTAAACTAAATACACAGCAGCATTGCAGAGAGTGTTTGTAGTTTCTCTACGCTTTGAAAATGCCAACGTTGATTTAATTAAACATAAATTTCATCCTGCAAATAAAACATGCAGAGGATTACTACAGTAGCAGAATGTTACCTTGTTCCCTTGCTGTTAAATTCTATTTATCAAAACATGGCCTTTATGTTCCCTGTGTAGTTTTTAATCCGACAAATACCCATTATTAAACACAGAATCTACAGCTAATTGGCAGATAAACGTTGTACTGTGTTTAGTTAGAAAACACGCACATATTTAATGTAAGGTTACAGCGCCATCTAGAGGAATTATCATTTTATATTCATAACTAGGAAATCGACATTTAGGTGAGTATATTAAAGCAGAATTTAATGTGGCAATGCAAACTGGAGGGGAAAAATAAAGTTATTATAGTTATTTCTTTAAAAGTAGAACAAATGACAAATCCAGATTTAAAATGTTTGTATCAGCGTTCTGTTATATGTCTGCATATCATAAAAATAATCATGCTGTATATTTATTTATTTTGCCACTGTCTTAAATACAAGACAACTGAGAGGTAAAAACAATAGGGTAAAAGGATAAACAACCTTGTTATGGGCAGATTCAGAGTCTAAACTAGTCAGGAGCAATTCCATCAGATTTTGTATCAGTGTAGAAGATAAAAAAAAAAAAAAGAAACGTTTACAAAGTCAAATATACCTAGCACATATTATTATGGTGTGATACACACAGTACATTAATATTACTATAGTAAAAATCAGCCTATATAATATTGTAAAGTGCTGCCGAATAAGTTGAAGCTATATAAATGCCAAAAATAATAATATTAATAATAAAAAGGTGCACAGATTGGCAACTGCCTGCCACGTGCTCATTAGGGTCAGTTGACCTTCCTTTGACTATGGATTCATCACTTCACCAATGCCTCCTGTTGTCGGCTGTAGTTGAGCACTAAAGTTTTCTCAATACAGTAATAACGAGATCAGGCGTAGGCAACCTTTTAGCAGCACTGTGCTGAAATAAGACTGTGATGTCCCGTAGCGTGCTGGTCCTATTTTTTTAACTTGAGGTGTGTATGTTGCCTTATTTTTGTGTTATTTATACTGCAGTTGCTTTGTATCGTTGTATTTGTGCGCTAATGTATTGCATATGTTCGTGAGTAGTTTGTGGTATTGTGCACCTATGTCGACTGTGTATGGGGGCTGCTTGTGGAATTGTGTGTGTGGATGGATATATCACATTGTGTGTTTGGTAGTGTGTATTTGTGGGGGCTGTTTGGGGTATTGCATGTGAGAAACTGCATGTGGGGTTGTGTGCGTGTATGTGGATTGTCAGTGGTGTTGAGTTTGTGCAGATTGTGTATTGTGTTTGTGTGTGGGCTATTCGTATTATTTGTATGAGGGGAGGGTTATTCTGCAGCTCTGTGTATATTTAGCAGGTGGGTGACTTCCCTGGGTTGCAGTGGGGACCAGGCTGGCGATATACATGTCAAGGGCAGGAGCTGAGATAGCTGCCGAGGGCTGCTCTACTACAGTGTGGATACCCATTCACAAGTGCTGGAATGAAGTGTTCTGAGATCACTTCCTCTACGTGCTGCAATGCATAAACTGAGGATTGTCCTTCACCACCTTTTCATATTAGCAGATATCTGACGTTTCACTGGGACTCCTGATAGGCCAGAGCCTGTTTGGCTCTAGCAGCCTTGCGTACCGTGCATGGCACACGAGCCATAGGTTGCCTACCCCTGAACTAGATTATGTGGGCTATGTTGCCATTTAGTGGCCAAAAGTGATGTCTTTATACGTGGACGGAAACCATAGAAAATACATAGAAAACACAGATGTGACATCATCACAAAGTGTCCTCACACAAGAACTTGCGAAACACCCGTGAACGAAGTCTAAACAAACTGCTGTCTGAAACCTTCCTGTACCTGAACACAACAGGCCCACTTTATGGTAATTAATATTCTCTCTTTCACCAGTAAACTCACTCAATAAATAAATAAGTTTATGCTCATTATTTTACTTTCATCCTCAAACATACTGATCATTTGTACGGAGCCCCCAAAGTGACATTACCAAGTTGTTGTTCTTTAAATTCCCTGGCACGCTGTACTTGTTTCAAGTCATATTTTTTTTAAAATCACCTAAAGATTTTATTTTATTTTTTTTAAACCAAAAAAAGGGGAAGATTTGATTGACATGCTCCATATATATTGTCTATATTTCTGTGATATTGTTAAGGTGAAGCAAAAAAAAATGACAATCTTCAACAAGTATGTTGTACTTAAGTTAGATGCACTATGGTTTTACAGAGAGTTTTCTAGGTTGGATAGGGGGAAACAGGATGTGTTGAGGGGATGGTATAAGCAATTCTGTAATAGGAGGGGATATTTTAGATAGGATTTTATAGTTGTGTGCTTGAAGGAATAAACAATATCATCTATTTTATGCAACAATCAGTCAGTTGTAATGAATAGAAAACGGAACTTCAGAATTTAGATCAAGATAGTTGAGAAAAAAAATCTCAAATTCAATGCAATTTCGTGTTTAGTGATTAACCGCGCTCATGGCAGCTATTTGCAACCCATTCTATAATACATAACAGGTAGATCAATAATTACCTGCCAGAAAAACTTGAGAATAAAGTATTTTTTTCAGATCATCGGTTAATCAACTACCTAGTGACTATAACGAAAAACACAGCTAGACACACAATTTGTGGCTATTCTGCTTTCCTGTACAAATATCTGTTATAGAATTTCGTTTCAATAACAATGTATTATTAAAATGTTTTCACTGTGATTCTTTGCATATTCTTACAGATTTGTTGGAATGCTGTAAAATGTATATCACATGGAACGGCATGATTATCTTCCTTTGTTTCAGACAAATCAAGGTAGAATTGACACAGAGTCTGGAGTCCTCTGCTACCATCATTTCTTTCAGCATTAAACAGTTTTTAATGTTTTAATGTTTTAATTCTAAGCAAGAGACCACGGCAGTCCATCCCCTCTGTGTTGCTTTGGCTAATAAGGATGTATTAGCCTGAGCAGCAAGGGGCAGCTGTGATTGGCTGAGAGTGTCAGCTGACTGCTTTTAACCTGTCAGAGCTCCAACTGACAGTATGAATGGGTATGACAACAAGGAAGTGTGTAATCTCTGCCTTAGCTACACATACAGAAGGGGCCGGACTGTGGGTGGCCAGGGACTCTTATTTTGTGGCACACTGCACAAATATGGTGCAACATTGAATGGAGGGACAGTACCAGGGCACACCAGGCACTATAACCAATTCAAAGAGATGAAATGGTTATAGTGACAACAGTGTCCCTTTAAGTTTACTGAATTGTTTATGGTGGTATGAATCTATGGGGGTAGTACTCTGCTTTTTTATTAATCCATATTGGAGCATTTTGAGAGCCCCATCTACTAATATTTTTCTTAGTTATCAAACGACCATTCTTCCAACCTGGGAAGAAATGATTGCACTTAAAGACATTGGGTTAGAAATTCCCAATTGGACATAGTCAGGATTATTCACTAAAATGAGAGCTCAAAGTGAATTTCAAATTTAAGGTAAAATAGTCTCATTGGAATCATTTTCTTAGCAGGATATTCTTCCAGATTGGCTACTTTGGCTCTAAAGGGACCATTAAAGGACTTCAGGTTGCTGAAATGGTTTATGTGTGAAGAATGTGTTCCTTTTTTCATTTTACAAAAAGTGTAGATTTCAATAGAAATTGGAACTTTTATAAATTAACCTGTTACTTCCTGGTTTGTTTTGCTCAGTTGAGCAAAACTCATGAGGCAGCAATTACCCAGAGCACCTGCCTTGCAAATACTTCTCATTAAGTGCATTGAAAAGTCTGTGATTGGACGGCCACAGAAAGTCTGGACTGGGTTACAAGAGGAGGACTTGCAAAGGCAACAGATGAGAACTGCAGGTTTTGCGAGCTATTGTTATATATATCCCCATGTTTTCATGTGGGTATATCTTCTAAACAGTGTTTTTTGTTGTTGTTGTTTTTTGGGGCAGTGGAGTTTCCCTTTAAATTTGAAATTCACTTTGAATTCTCAAGTTAGTGAATAACCCTGAGTGCTTCCCCATAGAGACCCACCTCCCTCGACTGTCCGTCATTCAGCTAGAAAATGCACTTCCTGGTTGGCAATATCAGTTTTGTGTGACGTTTGCGAACATACAGCACACACAACGTGCTAACACCAGACACAGTGGACAGCCTGACCATGGCTGGCTAAATTACCCACACAGTATCAAAGCTCCTGCTAACAGTCAATTGAATTTGCAAACTGCCTGATATAGAAAACCATAAATCAATTCTGGTTTTGACCTTTGTTCTAACAAGGTGTGGTGGTCAGTGTTAGAAAATACCGGCCACCCTGTTGGAAACTGATGCAAGAATTTGCTTGTACTTGCTAGACTGCAACTCCTATCATGCTTGCTGAGATAATAGCCAAGGCTGGTAGGAGTTCAAATATACATCTGATTTAATGGCAGACATTTGCTAAACACCTAATGTGAAATATAACTCCAGTCAACCTTATCCAGTGTTTGGCTGAACCAAATTATTTTACCTAAGTATTTTACTCCACAATAGCTTTATATTTATATCGGACAAACAAAAACAGATACTTAAAAACAGCCTTTGAACTAATAAAGTCCTAAATTATGATTTTTTTAAAAAAATTTTTTTAATGATTTTACACAAATTCCTACAATCTCAATAAAATAGTTGTACAAATTTCAGTAAATGCGTATTTTTGTAACAATTCACTATACGCATTAAAATATTTTATGCATTTTTGGTGTTTTCCTTTACTGTAAAAAACTGTAAAACAAAAACACTGCATGTTGAAACACCGCGTTTGTCTGTGGAGTGCGTTGAGCAACTCAAGTTTGTTTCCTTGTTTTTGTAACCTTTAATCTTTTTTCTGTTCCTCCCCCTTTCCCTCCCGAGAGAGAAACTGACTCCATCTGCACTTATCCAGGGCACACTTTTCAGTATCTTCACGATCTGCTTTCCTGCTCAGGTTTCTCTTGGGATCACTTTACTAGCTACCTGTTCACATAACCTATGCAGTCCTCTGAAACAACAGCAGTTACATTAACAAGCTTATTCACCAACGTAAGAATTCAAACTGAATTCAAAGTCAATTTCCAATATCAGGCCGAAGTAGCTGGACTGAAAGCATAGCTGATTTAGAGAATATTTCCAATTGGGATATTTTGGCCTTAAGTTTGAAATTCAGTTTGAATTTCTCGCTTCAGCGAATAAATCTGCAAGACAACAATTTCTAGCGAATTAAGGAAAATTGTACCTGAGAGTTCACGAACAGCCTAGTGAAGGCCTTTACAGCTTTCAAAAATTTTAACAAACCTTTTGCGAGATTACAAATTCCACATACAAGGCTGCATTACAAACGCATGTGTAAAAACACAAAAACAAACAAACAAGGAGTACATACAACTTACTATGTGTGGGTGTAAGAATTTAAAAAAAAATATGCTCATATCTTTAAAAGGTTTCTCAAAACATGGATTTCTAACCTGACATGATATAAATTTATACAGCATTCAAACATAATTCCACATAAAATCTGTTTATAATGGATTTTTTTTTTATTAATTGTGTAATAAAAATTCCGTTGTCCTCTGTATGCCCTGGGTGTAGAGACTTCATCCCTATGTCCCCTCACACGGTTATATTTTCATCCTATTTTAAATGGCCCTACATCGATCACTTGCGTAGCAACCAGTTATAGGACCACTATAGTGCCAGGAAAACATACTCGTTTTCCTGTCACTATAGTGCCTTGAGGGTGCCCCAACCCCCAGGGTCCCACTCCCGCCGGGCTCTGGGGAGGAAAGGGTTAAATCTTACCTCTTTTCCAGCGCCGGGTGGGGAGCTCTCCTCCTCCTCTCTGCCTACGATCCTCCTCTTCGGCTGAATGAGCATGCGCGGCAGGAGCTGCGCGCGCATTCAGCCAGTCTCAAAGGAAAGCATTCATAATGCTTTCCTATGGACGCTGGCGTCTTCTCACTGTGAAGACGAGACAGCCACTAGAGGCTTTAGAGGCTGGATTAACCCTATTATAAACATAGCAGTTTCTCTGTTTCACTGCTATGTTTATAAAAAAAATAGGTTAATCCTAGAGGGACCTGGCACCCAGACCACTTCATTAAGCTGAAGTGGTCTGGGTGCCTAGAGTGGTCCTTTAATGTTAACATTCTAATAATATCACTGAAAGTTCTAAACCCATGAGTGTATTCACTCAACAACAAACTACTGAACTGAAAATTGAACTGCACAATCCAGGCTGAACTAGTCAAACTGTGACTAAGGTTGTGCTAGAGAATGTTTCCAAATCGGCCTGCTTGCCTAAATGATGACAATTACCCCAATTCAGAGTTTATTGAATAAACTTCACCCTAGCTGTATCTGAGAATAGTTTGTTACTTTAATTAAAATAGAATTTATATGATGATTCCACAGCCAGATCAAGAACCACTGTGCCCTAAGAGGAATATGAAATTTGGGGCCCTCTGTTGCTGTCAGATATCACATTTCTATTTAACTCACAAGCTCCAAGACTCAGGGTACATGTCAACCATTGGAGATTTTGCACAAAGATTAATTCTTGTCATAATCATTTATATAATGAACATAAAAAAAATAATGCACCAGAGTCAGACAGGTGCAAGAGGTAATACAAAACGGGCAAACAAGTACAAATGATAGCAGGGAGAAGAGGGTAATGCAGATTTTGCCCAAATGAGTGCAATCTAGAGGAGGTCAGGTATAACATGGGTCCTCTAGAATCAATTAAACTCATGCCAACACACATACACAGTGTAAAGAGAACTTATAACTACAAACTAAACATTAAGCCAAGTGCATCAATCTCAGGACCCACAGCTATTCGCAGGCTGAAAACCCCAAATTATTTGACTGCCCTAGGCTGGCAGAGAGTTATGAGAGTTTCAGTCCAACAACTACTAGGGGCTGTCGTTTTAGAACCCTATGTGAAAGGATCACGCACACACATGGTGCTAAGAGATCCCAACACTTTACGGACAGAGGATACAATTGTCACATACAAATAGAATTAATAGATTACACACTGATGTTCCCAAACAAATGCCGTATATACTCGAGTATAAGACGAGTTTTTTGGCACATTTTTGTGCTGAAAAATCCCCGCTCGTCTTATACTCGAGTCACTGTCTGTATTATGGCAACTTACATTGCCATAATACAGACCAGGACCGCCGGGCTGTATGGGGGCTGTTGGGGGCTGGCAGCGAGCTGTTACCTTTCCTGCAGCTCCTGTCAGCTCCCTTCTCTCTCCTCCGGTCCGGTCAGCTCCCCTGTCAGCTCCACTGTAAGTCTCGCGAGAGCCGCGGGATCAGACAGGTTACCATGACAATGCTCCGCGCAGGAGTCACACCGCGAGACTTACAGTGGAGCTGACCGGACCGGAGGAGAGAGAAGGGAGCTGACAGGAGCTGCAGGAAAGGTAACAGCTCTCTGCCAGCCCCCCTCCTACACAGCCCATCCACTGGACCACCAGGGAATGAGAGCCCCCATCCCAGGCCAGCTAAAAAGCAGGGAGGGGGGACGAAAATAAATATAAATAAAAAATGAAATAATAATATAATAAAAAAAATAATAAAAATACCTACCCCACCACCAAGGCTCTGAATCACATACACACACTGCACTCATACACAAACACACACTGCACTCATACACACACACTGCACTCATACACACACACACACTGCACTCATACACACACACACACTGCATTCATTCACACACACACTGCACTCATACACACACACACACACCGCATTCATACAAACACACTGCATTATATACACACACACACACTGCATTCATTATATACACACACTGTAAATAAATATTCAATTAATATAATTTGTTGGGGATCTAATTTTATTTAGAAATGTACCAGTAGCTGCTGCATTTGCCACCCTAGTCTTATACTCGAGCCAATAAGTTTTCCCAGTTTTGGGGGGTAAAATTGGGGGTCTCGACTTATATTCGGGTCGACTTATACTCGAGTATATACGGTAATTACTTTTTTCACAAAAGCAACTGAAAAAGACACCAATTGAATCAATTCAAACTTTCTGCAGAATTGACAAGATAACTTCACCAATGGCAGAGATGGAAAAACAGCTGAAATAGTCACTAAATATTATATGAACAAGATGACTTGTTATTTATTTAGTTTTTTTTTTATTAAGATGTGAAAGAGTTTACTTTTATAACAAATTGCAATGTTTCATTCTGTTTCTATGGTAACACCAAATGTATATGTGCCCATGTAAAATGATCTAAGTTACAGTTTACTTTCTGTATTAGATATAATGAGAACTCTCCAAAATGTTAAGTTTAATTAGAAAGACCCTCCCTGGACAGATAGGGAAGGGGGGACATGACAGATGCCAAGATAAGGGGTGGGAGCTATAGGGATACGATTTAACAATATGGACTGGCACATATATAGGCAGTGAGGGGAGAGGACTTACCAGTCAGCCTGGAGAAACTGTGCAGGGATTCTGACTTTCCCTCCCTAAGGGTTTCTTAATTGATGGTAATTGTTGGTCTATTTCTGGTGCGTGTTTTGTCACAGCATGCGGGAGTCCTGGCCAGCGCAGGCAGAAGTGGAAGAAGGTGCCGAAGAGGCTTGAGGAGTCGCAGCCTGCTGGGAGCTGATGGCAGAGGCAGGCTGCTCTGAACTCATGGCTTGATGGGATAGACCTGTCTGTTGGTGAACCACCCCAACAGCCGACAGTGAAAAGGACTTGCTGGCATGAATAATCAAAAAGCTGTGGCCGTTGCCCACATTCCCTAGGTAGTCAGCAGTCATGATAAACCAATCTTTTACAAAAATAAAATTATAGATAAACACTTACCAAATGCTTTTAAAGGTTCTATTAACTTTAAGGTGAATGGTTTTCCCCTTTCCAATTCCTTCAGCATCTTGGCGACTTCAAAATGACGCGATCCTACAATAGACTTTCCATTGATTGATTCTATGTGATCGCCAACGTTAATTACTTTGACTTTGTCAATAGTGCTGTCTTCTTTAATTCGCTTTGGAGAAAAATTAACACAGTAATTAGACATTAAGCAAAACCAACAGCATAGTGTAATTAAAAGGCTCACAGAACTCTTTCAGGGTTTTTCATTAAAGGGACACTAAAGTCACCAAAACAACTTTAGCTTAATGAAGCAGTTTTGGTGTATAGATCACGCCACTGCAGTCTCACTGCTCAATTCTCTGCCATTTAGGTGTTAAATCACTTTGTTTATGCAGCACTAGTCAACCCCTCTCCCTCCTGCATGTGACTCGTACAGTCTTTCTAAACATTTCCTGTAAATAGTCATCTAATGTTTATACTTTATTTTATTATTTATAAGTTCTGTTTAATTTAAAATTTCTTATCTCCTGCTCTGCTAATAGTTTACTAGACCATGCAGAAGCCTCCTGTGTGTAATTAAAGTTACATTTTAAGAGCAGGAGATAAAAACGTTTAAAGTAAGTTACATCTGATTGAAAAAAACAAAACATTCTGTGTTCATGCAGGTTGTGTGAGTTACAGCCAGGGATGGTGTGGCTAGGGCAGTGTAAACAGAAACAAAAGTGATTTAAGTCCTAAATGGCAGTGAATTGAAGAGTGAAGCTGCAGGTGCGTGATCTATACAACAAAACTGTTTCATTAGGCTAAAGTTATTTTGATGACTACAGTGTCCTTTTAACGTGAGAAATGCCAGAAATTCTAAGTGAGCTTTGAAATTTTAGACCAAAATGAAAAAGTTCTTCATTTAACATTTTTGAATTTACTTTGAATTCCCAGGAAGTCACGATTTAGTGAGCAATTCTGTTTATATTCTCCTCATAGTTCAGGAATTCACCCAACACCCGACATGCCATGCATGTTTTATACTGACATTTACCAGCTGAATGGCACTTGAGCTGGGAGTAGATTACTGGCGAAGATATGTTTTTATTTACCTGAACAAAATGTGAAGAATGGTGGACGCAAGTGATTGCTCCCTATTGATCCCTTAGTACTACAAGTAGTGTCCATTTATCACACCTGCCAAAATATCCATACATCACACCCACAGCACAGTCTGAGAAATAACTTGTCCAATTATCTTCACCGCAGGAGTTCAGAGCACAGCCAAAGATGTGACAAGCATATGGTGACCACGCATCCAGTTTAATTATCATCGCTAATAGGTAATATTTCAAGGCCATATCAGGTAATATAAAGATTGCAGAATTTCTATTTAGATATCAAAGGGCAACTACTATCTATATAGTAAAGTTCACCTGCAACAACCAGTACGACTTGCTGTGACTTGAATGACAATTTGCATAATATATATATTTAACTATACATTAATTTAACATTCTCTACCTGTACTGCTTTACCGGCGGCATGCCATTACAGTACAGGCCAGTGACGTGGAGATGTACTCACCTGAAGTCTGCTTCTTTCACACACAGCGTAGATTCTTGGAGTGGATGGATCAAATGTACACGCAGCCTGGCCACCCCCCACGTAACTGTGACCTGGTGACAACTTGTAAAGTGCATACACATACCACTAATTCTGAGATGTAAAAAGCAGTATTTGGGGGACTTTGGGTTATCAATATGAGCATACAGCCGTTCCATCCACTCTAAGGATCCAGGCTGAGTGTAGAGGAAAAGAACAGGTAAGTATTTTTTTTAATCTATACACTTGCACCGTGCTTACCTTGAATTACCTACTCGAATGTAAGCTTGTCATGAGCACGATTTGCATGAGCATGGTTCACTTTAAGGTTTACAGTCCTAAGCTGGGACTTATTATGAGCCACTGGATAATGGACAGTGTAGTCACCCTAATCAAGAAGGGTCATTAATCAAGTGCCTCAGGTTTAACAGCGACACAAAAGTCCACTGTCTCGCGGTTAGTAGAGAAAATTGTTTATTTAGCTGTATGTTTGTTTATGAAGCTAGGGTTTTATTTTTAAGTATTCTTGTGTATTTAACTTGAGATTTGAAATATGGACATGGCTTAGGTATCTCAGTAGTGGTCATTCTAAGGCCTAGAATTAAGTCATTGCTCCTTGGGGGTGAAAACGTAAAAAGCCCCAAATGTAACCCAATAACTTTCTATCTGATAGATCCTCTGGTTGTTCATTATTATATAAAGGAGAAGTTCCAGGTTCCAAAAATGTATCCAATGGAAAATCATACAATAAATCATACTGATTTTATGGCAAGATTCCCAACCGCCTGTGGATTATGCAAGACACATAGTAAGGCAAAATCCCCTGTCATTTTAGTTCTACTCTCTTGCCTTCTAAAGACTAGCCAGGAGTGGTCCGAGTTATAGTCCCCATCATTTGCTGTGCCCATAATCATAAAAGGTATATATATATATCAGCCGCTGTAATCTCCAATTGTCCAAGGACACAGGGAACTTTGCGATATACTGCTATAGCCAGCGCTATAATATTATACACAGTTATAAACAATGCTAGAATGATTCTATGTTCCTATTAATGTGGCACATTTATAGCTGTAACACTGTAATATACATGTTTTAATTTGTTAAACCCAGCAGAGTAAAGTTGTAAATTTAAAAAAACTTATTGTGGACAAACTGTTAGAAAATATTAGCTGGTGAAATGTTCTATTTCAGTCTACATTGTGTAGTTTGTTCTAGTCAATACTGTTGGCTGTTTAACAAATAGTCCCCTTACACAATTCTCATTAAAAATTAAATTCCCTGCAACCACAATAGGATGCCGTGATCTTTGAGCAGAGTGTAAGAGTTTTGCAATAACCGGATTATTTACTAAATTGAGGAATCAAAGTGCACTTAAAGTTTCAGGCCAAAGTAGGCAAACTGGAATCATAGTACACTTCCAATTCGGCTATTTAGACCTTCATTTTGAATATGACTTTTAAAATCACTTTTTATTCTTCTTTTAGTGCATAACACTTGCGCACATTGAAAGATCATTGATGGAACACAGCTCTAAATATTATTAATATTCACTATGGAGATTAACCCTGTCTTCTTGGTACATCCACAGTGTCCGTGTTTCCATGCAATATACACATGTTTACAACTACGAACATATTGCCCTGCTATGATTGCTCATTAATAACTTATAGAGCAATGCAGGAGGTGTCTGGAATATCTTTAATCACAGAGACAAGTGATTGAGCCTAGCTGCTGCCTCTCCACAGTAAATCTAGACCTCGCTTTGTTATTCTTTAGTAATGACAGATCGTTCGGCATCTAAAGACCGTTAACAGACATATCTGTTCAACCTACCTGCTTATACATTAACTCACCCCTTACAGAGATCAGTTTTCATAGTCACCCAGTAATCAGTTTTTCACAGTATTCCAGTAATGTTCTGGACATTTTTATTTGTAGAACCCTAGAAGTTAGGTTTCCTAGATTGCTCAGTTGCCTAACCCCCCCCCCTGTTTCTTAGTAAACCATTTAAAAATAAACCTATCCCTTCTCAACACATTGAAAATGCAGAATTAACACTGCATTAAAAGTTAGTTTAGATTGGTTGAGGGTGTCTGGGACAGTTTACCATTAATCATTTAGTTGAGTTTAAAGGGACACTGTAGGCACTATAAGCATTTCATCTCATTAAATTGGTTATAGTGCCTGGAGTCCCCTGGTGTTGTCTCTCTACTGAGTGTTTAATCGTTTTGAACAGTTTATCACTAAATAAGAGTCACTGGCCACTCACAACGCCAGGTATGTGAGTGACCATGTAATTTATGGCTATGGCAAAGATTACACAGATCCTTCTAGCCATATCGATTCAAACCAACAATAGGCACTGTAATATGTTAAAGGAGGTCAGCTGACATGCTCAGGAAATCACAACAGCCCGGTGCTACTCAGACCTATGCTATCTCATTAGCCCAAACATCAGATAAGGGATTGGGCTGCTGGTGAATCTTGTTTAGTATCAAAACATTAAAAATGGTTTAAGCCCTTAAAGGACCACTCTAGGCACACAGACCACTTCAGCTTAATGAAGTGGTCTGGGTGCCAGGTCCAGCTAGGGTTAACCCATTTTTTAATAAACATAGCAGTTTCAGAGAAACTGCTATGTTTATGAATGGGTTAAGCCTTCCCCTAATCCTCTAGTGGCTGTCTCATTGACAGCCACTAGAGGCGCTTGCGTGCTTCTCACTGTGATTTTCACAGTGAGAGCACGCCAGCGTCCATAGGAAAGCATTGTAAATGCTTTCCTATGCGACCTGCTGAATGCGCGCGCAGCTCTTGCCGCGCGTGCGCATTCAGCTGACGGGGCGGAACGGAGGAGGAGAGAAGGAGGAGAGCTCTCCGCCGAGCGCTGGAAAAAAGTAAGTTTTAACCCCTTTCCCCTTTCCAGAGCCGGGCGGGAGGGGGACCCTGAGGGTGGGGGCACCCTCAGGGCACTAGAGTGCCAGGAAAACGAGTATGTTTTCCTGGCACTATAGTGGTCCTTTAAGGACACATGACAGAAATATTCCGTCATGATTCCCTTTTATTCCAGAAGTTGTGTCCTTAAGGGGTTAATCGTGCATGGAAGGATGGCACCATGGGACTGCAGATATTCTAAGCACTTCAATGAAATGAAGTAGTGTCCCTTTAAGTAATGGAAATTATTCTGAAGAATGATTAACAGAATTATTTTTTCTTTTTATTGAATTAACCAGCCAAGAGGGCTGAAAACTAATTTCAAGAAACTAACATATACCCCTCAAAACCATCAAGGTTATGCGCAGAGGACCTCTTTTTAAGTTGCTAGCAAGTACATCTGAAATGGCTTCCTGTAGGTAGTGATTTTCACAGTGCTAGCCAAAGTTTTCGAAATGCTCGTGGTGAGAAGTTATTGGACTGGCTGTTGATGAGCTTTAACCTGTGAGGATATTGTACAGCCTGTAAAATCACCATTTTATATTTTTTTCATTAAAAAAGTACTCCATTCACTACAACTTCCTAAGTGATTTTGAAGTCGTCATGGTACAAGAGTAAGTCATATGGAAACACTGCACATACAGAGATATTCAAAGACTCCATCTCCGGCAACATCATTAGCCTGTCCCAAAAAAGAGTGCCAGTCAATACTGTGCATAAAATACATTCAATGGCGGTATGGCTTCCCCTCCTTGTTGCCTTAAGAGAGTGAGTGCTTTTGGTTTGTTGCCAGTCCTGTGCCAGCAAGGGCCAATCCAATAAAAAAAAATATATAAAAAAACAGTGCTTTATTAAAAAACTTTTTTGTTGGATTAACCTTTTACTCCTCTTTCATGGCATAATGATCTCAAGATCATGTGATCAATGACATCAACAAAAGCATTATTCCAAACAAAAACCAATGTTTTCTGTGTTGGTCTGCCATGAGAACAGGAGAGGATAGGATTTAAACTTTACTTTATTTCCTTCACCAAGGCCAAGTTCTCTCCTCAGCCCGATCCTCTTTAGTTGATGTATATCCCTCTCACTGTAGAAGGAGGAGGTCAGGGATGGTGGACAGACGGGAGGACACAGAAGAGGAGGCCTGCCACCATTGGCTGTCTGGCACCTAAATGTTGTGCGTGTTGGCATCAGTTGCCAATTTTGCACAGAAATCATATTAGTTCAAGGCTGGCTAATGATGGCCCCAATGATGCTGCTGGTGGTGTAGTTAGATCTAAGACAGCAGAAGAGATAATCTCTGTATGTGCGGCATTTCAAAGCGAAACACTGCACATACTGACTCAAGGCACCATGACAACTTCTACTACAAACTGCAGTGATAGGTGTACAGTAGCTTATTTTTCCAACATTTTTCAAGTTTGTATATAATTTATTCCTATGATAAATGAATTCATTGCCTTGTGGAGTGGGTCAGTTAAAGTGAACAACCAATGGTGGTAAATTGAAAACCAGACATTAAACTTAAGACAGACTTTACAAAATGTAGGCCACGCTTTAAGAAAACAGCCTAGATGGAGAATATTTCTAATGAAATCATTTGCTCTAAGTTTTCATTTTTTCAAGTGACAACCGTGAATTGTTTCATGAATAAACGCTTGGGTATACATTCCTCATTGAAAACAATATCTTAGTCAAATATCAGAATTCTGTACTTCACAATACTTAGAATAAGTCAAGATATTGGAGAACACTTTTAGAGCTATTTACTAAACTGAGAATTGAAAGTGAATTTCAAATTTAAGGCCAGAGTACCTGTACTGAAAGCATTGATAACTGAGAGAATTTTTCTAGTTCGGCTATTTTTACCTTAAACTGGAAATTTTCTTTGAATTCACCTTGAATTCTCACTTTTGAATAACCCCGTATGACCCCTGCTGTTTCACGTACCTTTATAAAAGCCACGCCAGCTCCATTGTCCGTAATAGTGAGCCCTAAAGCGTCTTCTGATTTCATAACCTCGACTTCTTTCTTTGTTCCTTTAATATGAGCAAAAATGAAATCTTCCAGGCCAATCTGTCCGCCAAGGAGTTTGTCCATATCAATTTTATGTGTGTTCAGCGTACAAAACAGGATCTGCAGAGATTAGAAATAAAACGGTATAAATGTCAGCAGAAATATTACATTCAGATAACTGAGCATCGCTGTGAACACTGCTTAGAAAAACATATAAATATATCAATGGCCATTCCCCTCAAAGTCAATTGCCCATAGTGCTCTTCAGTTACCCAGTTATTACAATCATTCGCCAATTAGTGGACAAACTATAAAGGGTGTCAGTTACCATTAAAGACATACACACTGGCTAATTATAATAGATTGGGTATCAGAGAGGCATAATATCTGCTTTATGCACATAATTAGCATAATATCTTTCTGGCAATACACTCCCTTGAGCCATGTTTCTTATCTCTGGCACTGTCCCTTGATTCATTGTTAAACCATTTTCGAGCAGTTTTCCGGCCACACAAAGCCGGCCCCTATTGGGGGTGTGGCTATGGCAGAGATTTCATACTTCCTTGTAGTCATACCCATTCATACTGACATCAAAAGCTCAGATAAGCTAAAGCAGTCAGCTGACACTCTCAGCCAATCACAGATGCCCATTGCTGCTCAGGCTAATACTTCCTCATTAGCCAAAGCAGCAATAGGGGCTAGGGCTGCTAATGAATTTTGCTTAGCATTAAAACATAAAAACAATAAAAAATTGTTTAATGTGAAATGAAAGGACAGCACCAGGGGACTCCTGACACTATAACCAGTTTAATAAGATGAAGCAGATGCAGTGCTCACAGTGTCCCTTTAAATTTGAAATTCACTTTTAATTCTTACTTTGGTAAATAACCCTGATAATGTTGAAGAATTTTTCTAATTCAGCTATTTTGCAATTCTTTTGTCAACTAACCACAATTTCCAGTTTAGTAAAATAACAAACAGTGTCTGTTGTGTCTTTTAGCCATTGGCTAGTATTACACTTTTTACTTTTCAGTGTACTTTC
>OW240919.1:30304441-30388325 GCA_933207985.1 Pelobates cultripes | reverse complement strand
CCTATCCACCTATCTGGAATAAAACCTATGTGATCATTGTGAATGAGCTTATTAATGATACTCTTAAGGCGGTCTGCCAATATAGATGAGAATATTTTGACATCTGAATTAATTAGAGAGATAGGGCGATAACTGGCTACACTAGTTGGATCTTTTCCTTGTTTCAAGATGGGGAGCATATTAGCTCTAGTCATCTCTTCAGGAAAACTTCCTATTTGGACCGCATTATTAAATGTTGATGCTAATTGTTTACTCAAAATAGATTTATAAGTATGGAAAAACAAATTAGAAAATCCATCTGGGCCTGGTGTTTTCAACTTCTGGGTTTTAGATATAGCCCTGTTCACCTCAGCTTCTGTAATCGGATTATTAATGCTGTCTTTCTGAATCTGATCTAATTTAGTAAGATTTGTACTAGTTAAGTACTGTTTGATCTTATTTGTAGTAACTTCAACCGGGAGATTATATAGTAACTCATAATAATCTCTAAAGCAGTCCCCAATATCTTTTGGATTTGTATAAGATATTTGATTATATATAATCTTAGATATACGAGCATTAGCATATTGTTTCCTCAATTTATTAGTTAGCATCTTATCTGTTTTGTTCCCTCTACAATAGAATCTCAATTTCAGTTTTTTAATATTTTCTATTGTTTTAATATTTAAGCATTGCAAAATATTTTTTTGTACTTCTGATATTCGTCTTCCTTTCTCCATTGTGGGCTCTGCTTTATTATCTGTTGTAAGTTTATAGAGTTCAATGTATAGATCACTAAGTCTCTTTTCTTTACTTTTAGCTTCATGGTTTAGCTTTATAAGATAGCCTCTTACAACTGCTTTAAATGAACACCATGTATTTAGATATGAAGTGTCTGAAGGATCATTCTCCTTAAAGAAACATATTATCAATTTCTCCAACTTAATCTTACTCCTTTTATTGTATAACAAATAGTTATTTAATTTCCATGTTGTATTCTTTATAGCTGTCATCTTATCTTTTATTTCAAATATGTACATACTATGATCTGACCATACGTTTTCCACTATATTTATCTTTACCAAATTGTCTATTAGAGTTATATTGCCCCAGATTATATTGATTCTTGAGTATGTAAAATGTACTCTAGATAGATGGGTATAGTCTCTTAATTCAGGATTTTGAAGACGCCAAGCATCGAATAAATCAAATTTGTTTTTCACATTGGTCAATAAGCCCGCATTTTTAATTATTGTTTTGTTCATTACGCTCCCTTTCAGCAGTTTTTTATCGTTTTGTGGATCCAGTATACAGTTAAAATCTCCTGCCACTATATATATCCCAGTTTTGACTAAATCCGCTTTATCTAGTATTTTCTTCAATTGAGAAACTGGAGCTACATTTGGTAAATATATGTTAACTATCGTATATTTAATATCATTTATCTTACCTACTAAAATCATAAATCTTCCGTCTTTATCTAATTCCTGGTAAAGGTTCTCCCACTTAACCCTATCTGAAATTATCATTGCTACACCTCTTTTTTTTTTATCCTTCATAGGAGCATGTAAAAAGATTGGGAGCTTATTGCCTCCCCATGTTAATTTCTCATTTTGTCTCCAGTGTGTCTCCTGAACTAAACAGATATCTATTTTTTCTTTTATCATTTGATTTCTTAGCAAAGATCTTTTATACATTGTATTGAGGCCCTGAGCATTAATAGACATGAATTGAACCATATTTTAATCCTCTGCCTCCATTTTCATCCCTTCTGCCCTTAAGACTGTTGTAGAATTATTAGGCCTCTATAAATTTGTAAGGCCCCTTTAAATCCTCTTGCTATACCTCTAAGAGGCCCCCATAGTTTTACAAGGAAGCTTTGTCTATAGAACATAGAATTTGCATGTCAGCAAGAAATAGCTTTGATAAAATGTGTATTTACTAAAATCCTTGAAACTTAACCTTGAGAAACTAACAAGTGCCAGCTACGCTCCAAATGGATAGCTGCCAAAAGGCCCCTCCCGTCGAGTGAGCTCCTCATTTTAACAAGATGGCGCTAAAACCTGTAGGAGTTAAGAAATTACGTAGATAGTGACCTAAGAATGGGGAGGGCATTTTACTAACATCTTAGCACCTAAGCCAATTAACAATGTCTATTTGTCTATATCTTGATTTTCTTCAATGATGTAATAATGCCTTTATAAGGGTCTGCGCACCCATTTTCTGTCAGAAGCCATTAAACTTCTCTGAAGTTCTTTCATTACCCTGAACCTTGTGTCTCAGTGTGAATTTACTTCTGCGTGCACGCAACTTTATTATCTTTAATTTGGACAGGAACAGATAGTCATTCAAACTAATTGGTTTGCAGTAAATTATCTAGAACAATTGGCTCTCAACGTGGGGCTCTGGGCTATGTCCAGTCTGGGCAGCTGTCCAAGAAGACGCTGGGGGGGCTGAATCCTGGGGGAAGGAAAAGAGCCTGATCACCTCTGAATACACGGTAGAGATTGCTGCAGCACCTAGCCGGTATGTTCCTGCCCCTGTGATTGACCTGTCCCAGTGTCTGTGACTGCTGCCGAGAGGACATCAAAGTCAGGTAATAACTTGCCCAGAGTCTTTGTATTGTTAATGATACCTAGTTTACCTGCATGTTGACTATCTGTTGCCTGGGTGTGTTTGTATTGGTATGTGTTTAACTTAGTACCCGGGGAGTGTAAGTGCCTGTTTAACCCCTTTTAGGTACCACATGCCTGTGGTAGTAAGGAAAAAAGGGGGTGGACCTGTGGAAGTTTTCCTGGGGGTCCTCTATTGCCTGTTTAACTCTTTTAGGAGCCACGTGGCTGTGGCTGTAAGGAAAAAGAGTAGGGGGAATCTGTGGAGGATGATGTAGACTCATTGCTTCCTGGGGGTTCCCCAGAGTGTCATTTTGACCGCTTAGCTAGCCTCATCAGACACTTCTTCTTGGTAAAATTCCAGTCTCAAGCGCTGAGACAGGTAAGATTCCAATTCTTTAGGCTATACAGGATTCGGGTTGGAAGCTGTTGCTGTTTCCTGTGGCTGCTGGTAGTGAGACTTGCGGGTGGGTCCGCAACAGGGACACTACGAGGTTGAGGGAGGTGGCTTTTGGCCACATGAGTAAAGGCAAGGGATAACACTGTTGAACTTATTTGAACTGTGATGCATGCACTGTATTTACACTGAAATGTTATTGACTTAATTGTCTGTCACACAGATTCCTGTGTTTACTTTTATCTTACTCACTGTACTATTTACACTTTCCCCTCCTAGTTCTCTTTCTCTGTTGAGAGAAGTGATTGGTCACACACTTCTCGCCACGCTCCAATCCGCGGCTACCACGGGTAGGCGGAATCAGTGACTAGTCTACGTTTTGGGAAGACGTACTTAAAGAGCTTGCTCTTAAAGTAGCAGTCGAGCACGGTAGACGTTCTGTTCCTTTCTCTCTCTATATCTGGGACGCCTTGTATAGGGAGGATGGGACAGAAGTTAGATAAACCCAGTAAGGGTTGGTTAGCATGTGATCTAGTGGAAGACAGAGAAGGAGAAGAGATGGTTAAGAAAGTGAGTAAGATTGCTAAAGTATGTGGAATTACCGTACCTCTGTGCGGCAGATTGTAGCCAGAGAGCTGGCGTAAGTTACTGACAGAAGAAAGGGAAGCTGTCGGACCAAGATTTGGTTTGTACAGCAGAAGCCTGGTACCGAGTAGCAAGAGCTATTCAGCAAAAGGGATAGGTTGAGGAAGAAATTGATCACAAAGGTTTAAGATTGTTTGTGTATTATAATAATTGTGTTACTGGATGCTGATGGATCCCTATTCCCCCCCCCCATCAGTCCTACAGATCTCGTCACCCTCATCCTCTCTCTGCAGCTCCCTGCACCTCCAGTCCGTTTCTCCCGTCAAAGATTTCTGGTTTCCAAACGTATAAGTCTCTGTCCTTCTGTCTTGTTACTTTACAGCACTCACATGGTTAATCTTCATGCCTGCAGTCTCTCCCTTTTTTGCACTGTCTAACTTTCTCCCCCCCTTTCCTCCCCGCTTGCCTGCATTTCTACTGATAAGAGTTAGAGACAGGATTTTTGCTGGAAAATATTCTAATTCAAAGGTTATATGGTGTTATAATTGTGTAATAATATTATTATTGTTGCCGTTTGCCGTTTATGCATATATATATGTATATATGGATTGTGTTTTGTGATAGGGTAGTGAGGATTGTGGGGGAGACACAAGAATGTAGCTCAGTGTTGATTTACGGAGGTAAGTGAATCTGATACAAGAATAGAGGAATATTTGGACGTGTTAAGTGTAAAGGCAAGCGTGATTTGTTGCAAAACTATGCAATGTGGATAGAGGGAATATGCAGAGTTAAGCTAGTATGTGAAGAGGAAAGTGATTAATGGTTTGAGGAAGATAAGGTTGAATTCCGCGAGTTTATCTTGCATTATTTTAAAGTACATGTTTCTAGAAACAGCTGTATGGGCTGTTAAATGCATAATGTTCTCAACTGTCTTATTTAACCTGCCAGGTCTGTTCATAGTTTAGTATTCCATTTTGCAGAACAGAATGTTGCTTCTCTGACTTATTTTAATAGTTTTAATATAGTGTATGGTTGAAAGTACATCAACCACCACCCTAAAGATGGCGCCTGCCAGTCCCGTGACCTATCCACAGTCACGGTTGCTTCTAAAGTAACGTCACTTCCGCCCTTACCATGCCCACACCTCCTGTCTTCCTTTCCCACACATATCATGGACGTCACCCCTCTCACTTCCTCCCTTGCTGTCATTTCCTTCCCCGCCCCTGTCATGGCTGCCTCCATCATGAGGCCTACCCCTATTATGCTCGTCCCATTTAGATAATTACTAAAACAATCATGCCATTTGTTTCCCTGTATCAACAATTTGTCCGTGATATAAAAAAAAAAAGAAGGTTGCTAAAATGTAATTTGCAAATGTGGTGTGACCTACATATGAAATCTGTTGGACACGAATATAAGAGCATAACAGCTGATTATCCAGATTAATCTTGCAACAAGGGAAATAGCCAAATAATGCAAGTTATTTTAAACATTGTATCTTTGCTTAATCGAATCTTGCTAGTTACAGATCGTATGTTTACAGTAACATCCTTTACTTTAAATGATGGTTTAGCATTAGAAGGGTTTGTGGCATGTTTTATTAACCCAGCCACTACTGGTTGTTTACTTAGTTACAGGGTGGTATAATTGTTATAGTCTAATTAATATAAATGATAGTACCGCAATAGTTAATGTTTTATCCAAAGACATATAGGAACTTTACTTAACTTACTATTAACCATTATTTATAATGATAGACATGTTCAGACTGCAAAAAGCTATGGCTAATGACATAGAAAGGGGTTTGAGTCAGTAACACAGCCCATACTGAGGAGAGCAAACCCGCTGATGCTTAATGCCCCTGCCATGGCAGTGTCTTCAGGGGAACAAGGGGGGCCTCTAGCTACTGTAATTTTACCCATTGAGGGCCAGCCCACCACTTTCCTAGTTGACACAGGTGCAGCCCGAAGTGTTCTGAGAGAACAAGACCTGCCCGATACCTCATTTCTTTCCAATATTGATGTCTCCTGTGTTGGGGTGGACGGCCTTCCAAGGCAAAGTCCCCTGTCCACCCCACTGCGGGTTGGTAACTGCCACAACTTGCTTGCTCGCTTTGTGTTAGGAGCTGATGTTCTTCCACGCCTGCAGGCATCCATCACCTTTACTCCAGATGGACAAGTGGAACTATCCACCCCTCTATCTGTCTCAGACACCTCAGCTTTGTGCTCCTTACCCCTGATGCTACATCTAGAAGAGCCTCATGGGGATGCAAAAGACCTAAGGACTAATTTCCCTGATTCACTAAAGACTGATGTTCCCAAGAAGCTGTGGTCCACAGGCCCAGAGGACATAGGCCATCTAAAGGTCCCGCCTGTGGTGGTAAAGCTCATCCCAGGCGTAAAATTGCCACGAAAATCACAGTATCCTTTGAAACCAGCTCAAGCTGCAGCCATTACAATTCAAATTCAAGCACTCCTGGAGAAGGGTGCTCTTGTCAAATGTGAATCACCATGCAATACTCCATTATTTCCAGTAAAGAAAAAGACTCCAAAAGGCAAACCAGAAAAGTACAGATTGGTCCAAGACCTCAGAGCGGTAAATGAAGCCACAGTTTTGGACACTCCAATAGTGCCCAACCCACACACTCTCCTTTCCGGCGTTCCACCCTCTGCCAAGTACTTCACTGTCATTGATCTAGCCAATGCCTTCTTCAGTGTTCCCCTGGATCCAACTTGCCAATATCTGTTTGCTTTCACACATGACAAACAACAGTACACATGGACTGTCATGCCCCAAGGGGCACAAAATTCACCAAGTCAATTTGCGAAGGCCATGTGCTCTATCCTTGATCCATGGCAATCTGACCATCCTGAGGTCGTCCTGCTTCAATATGTGGATGATTTGCTGCTTTGTGGAGATGATATACCCACAACAGAACAATGCTCACTTAATCTTCTTTGCTACCTAGCAGAACAAGGATGTAAAGCTTCACGTCTCAAGCTGCAATTCTGCCAACCTACTGTTATCTTCCTTGGCCATTGTCTGTCTCAGGGAACCAGACATCTTACCCGTGACCGAGTTAGAGCGGTACTGGACATTCCACCTCCAAGGACCTCGAAGTCACTACACGCCTTCCTAGGCCTCATTTCCTATTGCCGAGCATGGATCCCAGAAGCCTCGCTCCTTATGCAACCTCTTTATGATGCTCTCAAGTCAGACCCATTTTGCTTGTCCACAGAAGCCCTTGACAACTTCTGTTCTCTCAAAAGTGCTATTGCTTCTGCTCCTGCTCTTGGCCTACCAGACTATACCAAACCCTTCAAACTGTTTGTTTCTGAAAGACAAGGCCATGCAACAGGAGTGCTCACTCAGGCCCATGGTCCTGGAGGCCGCCAAAGGCCTATTGGATTTTTCTCCTGCCAACTGGATATTGTGGCCAGAGGACGTCCCTCTTGCCTTCGGGCCGTCTTTGCTGCCAGAGAGCTCATTGAAAGAACTGGAGATCTTGTCCTTGGCCACCCCCTGGTTGTCTTGGCCCCTCATGACATTTCTGCCATAGTCAACCAGGTCCAGCTTAAGCATGTTACTCCTGCCAGGCATCTTCGCCTTCAATGTCATCTTTTGTTGCCTGACAACATTACCCTCCAAAGATGTCAAGTTCTCAATCCGTCCACTCTTCTGCCACTCCCTGAGGGGGGTGTATACTACGGATTCATCATGGACGAAATTTATGTTTCTCTTCTCACTGGCAACATCAAGAAGGAAATGCATCCCAACCTATCCTTTTATGATGGACAAGCACTCCTTCATGACGGAGCAAGACATGCCTTCTGTACCATGTGGTACAAACCAAACATCACTCCTGAACCCTGCTATGAAGATGAACTCTATAAGCTGGTTGAAGTAAAACTCACTGCACAAGACTTCTACTGTGATTCTGAAGGCAACAGTATGGTCTTGATTCATCTACCTCCGGAACTCAAGCATTTGTACCGTCATTGGGACACTGCCATTCCACATGTCCCTGTGACCAAGTTGAAAACAATATCATGGAATGATCTTGGGCCTATGGCAAAAGCATGGGCCACTATGGACGAATCACAGCTACAGGAAAATGGTGTTGTCAAATATCCAACAACTGACCACCTAAAAGCATGGCCGCGTCATTTCCTGGAGAATGAGTTCCAAGATTTAACCATAGTGAATGACTACGACCCAGATACACCTCATGACTGTTTTGAACAGATGAAAATGGAAACAACACATCTACCAACTGTGCATGAAGACCCATTGGTAGATCCCGATCTCACCCTGTTTGTGGACGGCTCAAGATATGCTGATGAAGAAGGAAGATACCATACAGGATATGCCGTAACCACAACAGATGAAATTGTCAAATCATCATCTTTACCATCAACTATGTCTGCACAAGAAGCTGAATTGCAAGCCCTGACTTCAGCATGCAAGATCTCTGAAGGAAAGCGCGCCAATATCTACACGGATTCAAGATATGCACTGGGCGTGGCTCACGACTTCGGATTAATTTGGAAAACAAGAGGATTTCTTACCACCGCCGGTACACCAATCAAGCACGGTTCCGCAATCAAGGAGCTGATGGACGCCCTCCTACTCCCAGAAGAAGTGGCTATTTTGAAGATAAAAGCACATGGGAAGTTGGACTCAGATGAAGCAAAGGGCAACCATCTAGCTGATCAGGCTGCAAAACAAGCTGCAAAAGAACCACAGGAAGTGGAAAGAAGAGTGTCCGGAAATGAAGAAACTCCCATATTTACTCTGCAGACTCTTCCAACTGACCTGAAAATCCTGCTGGAACAACAGGCTACAGTTGCCCCTGAAGAAATACAGAAGTGGAAACAGAAAGGGGCAGTTCTGAAGGATGGAGTGTACTCCAACAACCTCAATTTCTGCCTCCCTAAGAATTTGTACCCAGCAGTCGTACAATGGGCACACAGACCTGCACATTTATCAAAAGATCTAATGAATGCTCTTGTACAAAAATACTACCTCATTGTCCCCATACGAGATTCTATTTGGGACTGCACCTAGGCTAGGTTGCTATTTTCCCCAACAACTACAACTTCAAACTGATGTTTTAGTAGATTATGTAACTGAACTCGCAAATGCTTTGAACAAAATCCATGCCCAAGTTTTCTCTTCAATTCCAGATCCTGATTCTGACACAGGCAACCACAGTCTGCTCCCCGGTGACTGGGTTCTGGTCAAGAAATTTGTGCGAAAACACACCCTGGAACCAAGATTTGACGGACCGTTCCAAGTTCTCCTGATCTCCCCTACCTCTGTCAAATTGGCCGGAAGGCCTAACTGGATCCACGCTTCCCATTGCAAGAAGACACCTGCCCCAGAGGAAGCTAACTCTATGCAACCATGTGCCTCTGGTACATTATCTCCTTAGTTGGCCTCCTTAAAGCCCAGCAGGTGGCCATCACCAAAGATGCTAGTGGGTACACTTTCTGGTATAATTCATCATGTACCCATGTGACTACATTCACTTTTGATTACTGTGATATTGTAGAGTGCCCATTCCCTAAGTCACAGATTCAAGCCATTTATAAAGATATACCACAAGCAAAAGACCCTTACGTTTGTGTAGTAGATGAACAATGGGGTTATGACTGTAACTACTGGGGGGCTGCGGGATGGAATACTGGGCCTGCCTGGGGTTATAAACCCAAAAGTTCTTTATCTAAGATAGACAATCAGGGTAGATCCCTCCTTCAAAGAATGACTTTAAGAAAGCCTGGAGGAAGTACCCCTATGAAATTAATGTTAAATATTGAACATCCTGGCCCCGAGGATGCAGACCGATATGTAATGGGAATGTATTGGAAGAAAGGTTCCTACAACAAATTAGGTCATTTCTACCTCAGAGATATGTCCCACTCTCCAGAGTGGCAAGGGGCTGATCATATGGTCCCAAATCCGCTAAAACCACATATCCAGTCCTTTAAAGATATGATGGCCATCGCTAACCCCACTTTTGAAGATACCATGGCCGCTGAAACTGGATTCAATGACATTAATTTGTGGTTAGAATGGATGAGGTATAATGCTAACAAACATAATAAAACAGCATGTTATGTATGTGGCGGTGCCCGACCCCACCTTGGCACCGTCCCCCTAACTCTCCCTTTAGAGATAGAAGATTGCTTCTTAAGCCTTTTTGCCTACCAATATGACTTTAATAGGTCCCTCTGCATGGCATGGACGGCAGAATACCCTCTCTTAGTTGAAAATGTTAAGCCACCAGATGGAATCACAGTCTATAGAGGTAATTACACTTGTTATGCCATGTATGACGGGATTGGTAAATTCATGGGTAACTTTTCTAAAGGTTATTGCGCCACTTACAGAACTGTTCCTATACGCCTGTTGCAACACCATACCAGGTCATTGGGGGATATTTACTGGTTATGTGGGGATCTACAGTTAAGATCTAGGCTGGAAACTGAGTGGTGGGGTGAGTGTACCCTGGCCAAAGTTATCATGCCCATTCATATTATTTCTGATAATCATCATGACACATACGACCCTCCACATACATCAGCCAGAGTAAGGCGCGAAACCCCAGTAAAAGGCAGTTTTGACCCCCACATTTACATAGATGCCATTGGGGTGCCTAGGGGGGTACCTAATGAATTTAAAGCTAGAGATGAAGTAGCTGTAGGTTTTGAATCACTTTTTACCATAGTCACTGCCAACAAAAACCTTAATTGGATTAATTATATCTATTACAACCAACAGCGCTTCGTGAACTACACCAGGGATGCCCTCCAGGGCTTGGCCGAGCAATTACAGGCCACATCCCAAATGACCTTCCAGAACAGACTGGCCTTAGACATGATCTTAGCCGAAAAAGGGGGGTCTGTAAAATACTTCCCGACACTATGACTTGTTGCACTTACATTCCAGAAAACACAGGTCCTAATGGTAAAGTCACTCTGGCCATAGCTAAATTAAATAGACTCTCAGAAGAGTTAAAGAGAAACTCTGGAGTTACTGATCCCTGGGAAAAATGGTTTGGTTGGATGACTGGTTGGCAGAGAGCTTTAGTCCAGATTGGTATTGCCTTACTAATTTTTCTTTTTATTCTCGCTCTTCTCATTTGTTGTGTCCTCCCATGCCTAAGGAAATTCCTGCAGAAAACTGTAGACCAAGCAACACCAACCTTCACTCATCTGACAATCGATGATCAAGACCTCATCTCACCCTGTATTCCGCTACAAACTCTCCCTTATACTGATGAAGTGCAGAAAGTCTAGGAAGGGACAGTACAGGGACAGCGTCCGTCTTTATGGGTAGACTGCCGTACGGAGAAGTAGTGGATAAGCCACTATGGGTTACCAGCGGAGTGAAGAGTGTTCCTGAACCGTACTGACGGATGTGCTGCAGCCTGTTAGGGTCAAGAGAGGGATAGACTTGCACTTTGCATTAACACTAAGTCAGCGGTCATGGGGTTTCTGTGTCTTTGGGCTAATACTTCTTCTGATACTAACAAATAAAGTTTTGTCTTTTAGCAAATAACATTTTAGGGGGGACTGTTGTAGAATTATTAGGCCTCTATAAATTTGTAAGGCCCCTTTAAATCCTCTTGCTATACCTCTAAGAGGCCCCCATAGTTTTACAAGGAAGCTTTGTCTATAGAACATAGAATTTGCATGTCAGCAAGAAATAGCTTTGATAAAATGTGTATTTACTAAAATCCTTGAAACTTAACCTTGAGAAACTAACAAGTGCCAGCTACGCTCCAAATGGATAGCTGCCAAAAGGCCCCTCCCGTCGAGTGAGCTCCTCATTTTAACAAGATGGCGCTAAAACCTGTAGGAGTTAAGAAATTACGTAGATAGTGACCTAAGAATGGGGAGGGCATTTTACTAACATCTTAGCACCTAAGCCAATTAACAATGTCTATTTGTCTATATCTTGATTTTCTTCAATGATGTAATAATGCCTTTATAAGGGTCTGCGCACCCATTTTCTGTCAGAAGCCATTAAACTTCTCTGAAGTTCTTTCATTACCCTGAACCTTGTGTCTCAGTGTGAATTTACTTCTGCGTGCACGCAACTTTATTATCTTTAATTTGGACAGGAACAGATAGTCATTCAAACTAATTGGTTTGCAGTAAATTATCTAGAACAATGTCACCATTGGGTCTCTTTGCAAAATAGTCAAAGACCCCAGGAGATGACAGAGCCGCGTTAACTACACGTGCTAAAAACCCTGCTGCATAAATCCCCAAAATTTAGGATCTGGTGGGACCAACCTGTTTCGGGATCCAGCCCTAGTGTTCCAGCTTTGTTCCTGGGTTTCCAGCATCCATCCCTTTTTTTAGGTGGCCCTATGACATAGTGCAACAGCAGTTGAATAGGGCCCTGCCAAGACGAGTTTGCAATCTAAAGAATGATACGTTCGTTCGGCCCTTATCCCCAATGTTGGGAGGTGGACTGCTACGTAGAGACATGAATAAAATGAGAACCTCTTGACTGGCTGAACATCATATATCACATTTATTATAGTCCTGTTTATAAAACAGATTACACAAGTTTTATTGACTTGGCTTTTTTTTGTCTCACAAGATCCAGTAAAAAAAACAGAGCTTAAAAAAAGTTTTCCAAATGATTTAATATTTTTGAATAAACTTTTAAAATGCTATAATTTTATAAAAGCATATTTGAAAACAAATAGTCCTAAGAGTGCAGTCCCTCTGATTTATGTCAAACTGTTTTCAAGTTGTTTCACAAAACAACGAAAACATTCCTGGCAACCAAAGCTCACTCTCTCTGCATTCTCTCGGCATATGTCATACGAGAAATTTTCACCCTCCTCGATACGCATAGAGAATATTTGTACAGATAAGCAAGACTTGGGTGCAGCATTGCAGGTAAAACGTTTGCAAGCAGCAAGCAGACTTTCTCCTGGTTATGGTGCTGAGAGAGTCACTTTAAGTTATTTAGTTGGACACGTTTCTCTTTTATTTCCTGAATATATTAATTTATTTTATTTTATTTTATATTAATCACTTGTCCTAAAGCTCATTTGCTTGAGTCTACTGAAAATGCATAAAACCTCCTTGAACCCTAGTCAACTGAGCCTGGTCGATCTATTTTTTCTTAACTCTATAAAATTCTGATAGTTTTTTGGTTTTTTTCTCATGAGTGCTATTATCTGATTCCAATTTTAAAAAAAAATCCTTTTGCTTCATCATTTGGAGTAGAGGTTGTTTTTAAGAAGCTCTTTTAATTATTATACATAACAAATAATTTACAAATTACATATTATCTTACCACTTGCTGCCACCTAATTAGGATCTATATAAACACTCAAAAAGCAATTTTAAAATGGGATGAATTACATAAAACACATATATTGAAATGAATGCTAAAGGATGCTACCTGCCCAGATTTAATATTGCTAAAAATATGACTTTTTAATTTTGGCAACAAAATGACTGCCATATATGTTAACACAACTAAAAAGTATTTATAAACACACGTACGCTGTAAATTTTTTCCACTGACTCCACCCTTCGCCCCTTCAAAAGAAATCGCCGCTAAGAGTTTATAAAACAGTACCAGTGTATGAGTACAAAAAAAAAAAAAAGATAAGTAAGCAGCGAGACATCAGAGGCATACGCTATACACTAAAACTACTTTATTAAACTAAAATTGTTTTGTTGATTACAGTATCCCTTTAAGTTTTAAATAAACTTGTAAAATAAGCAATATCCTTACTTGGCATCCAAAAAAAAAGAAAACAGTACCAGTTACTTTTTAAAGTTTAATGTGGGGTGATCTCTTAACGAAGGTAGAAATATAGAGTTCATACTAATGTATGTGATTTTATGATAGTAGGTTCTGACCATTTAATTTTTTTTCCCCCCAAGCTAAAGTAGTAGGCAGCCATGTTTACTTTGCAAAATAACAAGGCGAAACGTAAAGCTGCACCAACTTGTAAAGTTGTTTATTTTAACATTTACACCTAAACATCAGTCAAAAGCAAGTACTCTTTAATTAGAATCACAAGTACAAAGTTCACCCGGGGCCTGAGAAGGGTCAGGCACGTGTGCGAAAAGCGAGTCAGCTATGCGGTTAGGCAAAGTCTCTCTTTCACCTGTGTATCTGGTCAGACAGGTGAACAGATGGACAAAACAACAAAAGAAGCACAAGGGAGAAAATAGTGGAAATACAGTAAAGAGCGAGAATTAAAGGAGATATTTACATGTTGCTGAAGAAATAGTTAAGCAGGCACAAGGGGCTGAGAAATGGGAAATGGCCAACTGTCAGGCATAGCACCTCCATAGGGTGCCATTTTAGGTATGGCTTAGCATAAGCCAAGGCTCTACCTGGTGCCAAGTTATGTCCCTTCCTCAGCTGCGATCCTAGATGGCTCAGGGCTCTCAGCCTCTTAATGCCATGCAGAATGAACAGAATTGACGGATAATGACGAATAGTAGGGGCAGTGTTCTAAATGGCATGACATTAAAGCATGTGACATCAGCTGAACACTGTAGGTACAGTGAGCTTAAGTAATTATGCTACTTAGAGTGACCCTTTAACATTGCATAAAGTCAATGCTAAAATATAAACAATAAATCACTTCCTGTGCTGTCTAAAGGTATAATGAAAAATTAGAGAAACTAAATTTCTTTTTGTAGATTACATATTTTATACAATAAATAAATGTCTGCCTTGCTTTACCCTTTGCACCAAAGAAAATGACAATGATTGGTAACATTCCTTTTAATATTCACTTAAGATGGCTGACCTCTGACTGACTACAACGAGTAAATCATCTTTAAAGCAATCAAAAGCCTATTTAGTAATCCTAAAACAGGAATAACTGATACTATAATTAACATGAGTTCATTTCAGTATTCTGTCTCAGACCAGATAAAGTACTACATCCACTCCCAGGATGTTACACACATGGGTGTGGAAATTCCAAGAAATTATCTTCCTCTATTGGATTATAAAATTACAATAAATATATGAGAGATAATTGCAACAAACACATGTTATGGAAACAGATAACCTAATACCAGCTGTTTATCTATTCGTTCTATTCTGAACGATTTTAAAATGACATTGCCAAACCCCAAAAAATGCACAATCCATTACAAGATAGTTTTATATCACTGTATCATCTGTGTTTTGCGTATTGAACGTCTATCCAGGATGCAAATGCCCCCTTCTGATTGGTTCCTCATTTTGCATAATGTTTCAGTTCTTGACTCAAAGAATGGTTTAAGATTCCAGATGTTTTCACTCCGCACTCAAATCTTTGCCTGAGATCTCTGAGCTGTAGCCACGTGCAGGTGAAGTCAACAGCTCTGTCGTTTACTCCCAACAATCCCAAGTTTGTATGTGGGACACCAGGGACCTGTCTACAGGCAGCACAGGGAGTGTGCATCGTTAGACGAGCTTGAGCTGGCCAGCGAGCACTAGAAACCTGCAGAGAGCGCTTTAAATAGCGGAAGGCTATATGTCAATCTGACGTGCTTGACGCCAAGCTGGCATGCCCTCTTCAATGGATTGGTACACCCAATTCTCCAGTGACACAAATTGTATACTGGTAATGCTCCTAGAAGGCCCGTCCACCTGCCACCACCCACCTGCTGCAAGGTTTGCGCTAGACACAACCCAGTTCGCAAAGTTTTGAACCGTGCTGTGTGTAAACTGATAGCAGCTGTAGTATGGCTGTTATCAGTTTATAGAGCTGTTCCAATCATCCTCAGTGATGAGAAGGACTTCTACTGGAGGACTACTCTGCAACTTGTTGGACAGAGATTTATAGGATAATATCAGACCCCGTTGGCCAGACTAAAGAGTTTTCTCATTGTTTTGTTAATGAATACTGTATACATTTCTGCAATGAGATGTTGAACACTCCCCATAGAGATGGATTGATTCAATGCATCTCTACAAAGAGATTATGATTGGCGCAATGCAACATTTTGCCACGCATGCACACTAGCCTCCCAATGCTTTCTTATCTGAATGTTTTGGATTGGCTGGGATCATCAAGATCGGTGATCTCAGCAAAGGAGGCAGAGCTAACCACAGTGAGTGCACAGTGGCAATAGAGAAAAAGCAAATGAACTAACTTTTTCATTCACCAGGGAGGGGGCTGTCCATAACCAGTGAGCAGGTCAATATAGCGTTAGGAATACATGTTTATATATTGTACATACAAAATATATTAGAATATCTAAAGATATAAAGATATTACAAAAGTAAAATATTTTTCATAATATTAAATGTTTTTAAATGTTTATACAACAATATTAAATCATTTGGAAATCTTATCCATCAACATTAAACAGAGGTCTAAAAGCTCTGTTCATTCTTGCACCTCTGACATTCACCTAACGGACTCCTCTAGAGCTGCTCCATTCTTACAGAAATTCCTTCCCTGCTTCATGAGATTCTCCCCCAAGTCTCCGTTCCTCCACTTGGTAGGCCTTGATAAAGAAGGATTAACGGGTCAATCTAAGCAACGTAATACAGCTCACTATAGCGGTTATGCTTGCTAGAACTCAATGGATCCATCACCAGTATTCTCATAGACCACCCCTTTCATTTCAGCTACACTCATAATGTCACGCTAACACTCCTGTATTACGTTTATAAAACTTGGATATGTATTGGCTGAAAGATCAGGGGCCAAGTAAGTACAGTGTTGGTCAGAGTGCCCCCTTAAAAAATTCTTTCACATTTAATAACTTATATCCCTTCTACTCTGCCATTTCACAAAGCCAGCACACACCACACACAATCACAAACAGAACACACATTACACAGAGCAAACACACTACGGAGATATATAGCAAGAGACTATGAGGGCAGAGGATGACTCACTGTGCCTATTAGTAGTAGTATTTATATAGTGCCAACATGTTCCATAGCCCCTGACTTAGCCATGCCAGATTGAATTCTAGTCGTATCTGATTAACCTGGGAAGCAGAGCTGAGCCTGATGTCAGGTCCACAAGGAAAAGTTTTCTAAAAAAATGCATACATTCATCATGCATTCAAGAGATTAAGGCCCAAACATTCTAATACTTATCGCAATGCATCAAGGTAAAGACTTGTTAATTCATATAAACAGGTAAGGCTTTATACACAAATAAATGCAGACATTAATATAATGAGAAACTGTGTTCCATGAAATATATCGAAAACTCTGGGCTCTTTATGACAATGAAGTTCTTCTCCGTTACTGAAATGTTCATTTTTATTCCATTATTAAAAAATAATGACTTAGTTTACAATACATTAATGGATCTGCTGTGATTTGTGTTTAATTCTAAACTGGTTTAATAAAAATAAATCAAATCTTATCTGTGAACATGGAAGGAGTCAAGGACAAACTAACTATTAATCATAGCCTGTTAGAAATGTGATGTTAAAAAGGCTGGAGACCTCCTCTCCCCCCCACCCCCCCTCCCCACCACCACCACCACATACCAAGCAACCCAAGGACGTGATCAAAGACAAGCAATCAACATGAAGAGTTATTCAATAAATTGGACATATTTGAGGATTGACCAGTGAAAAACAAATTTTAGGCCAAAAATTTTGATTTAAACCTTAAATTTGTAATACCTTGATCAGTTCCTGATTTCTGGTTTAGAAAGAATGAATGAAGATAGTCACTGCTTAGCAACAGGCACCTGAGAATTTTACATTTTAGACCAAAATAGCTGATATGGAAGCATAGCTGACAAATAAGTTATTTTGACCTTAAAGGGACACTATAGGGTCAGACACACAAACTGTATTCCTGACCGTACAGTGTTAAGATCACAATTTAGGTTGCTTGATACGCTGCCTTGGCTGAAATGATCAGAATTGATGATTGTATGGGCTGAGATCGTCAAGGAGGCAGAGCGAGGGCAGAGCCAAACACTAGCTCGGCCAATCAGCATGTCTTCATAGAGATGCATTAAATCAATGCATCTCTATAGGTGAAAGTTCAACGTCTCCATGCAGAGCGTCTGTGCAGCACTACCTCAGGAAGCACCTCAAGTGGCCCTTTGAGGAGTGGCCATTGGAGGTGTCCCTAGGGAGAAAAGTAAACACTGCCTTTTTTCAGAAAAGGCAGTGTTTACGGCAAAAGGGCTGCAAGGGCTGACTTACAATAAGTTGTAGTTCTGGTAACTATAGTGTCTCTTAACATTTGTGCATCATACCCACAAATAGAATTATTATCAACAGCACAAAATCAAGGTAAAGGCAGTTAGCATTAAAGGGACACTGAAAGCACCCAGACCACTTCAGCTAATTGAAGTGGTCTGGGTTCTGTGTCCAAGAACTGCAATGTTTACATTGCAGCACTAAGTCTGCCCACAGTGGCTGTCTACTGGGGGCACTTCCGGAATCGTAACAGACTTTTGGTCCATTATCTGTCGCTGGACGTCCTCACGCTCTGCATGAGGACCTCCAGCATCAGATTTGTCCCCATAGGAAAGCATTGATTCAGTGCTTTCCTATGGGGAGGTCTAATGCGCGCACGGCATTTGCCGCACATGCGCATTAGACCACGCTCGTCGCAGGGCGGAGGAGGGGGGAGCTTGACCCAGCCCCGAGGGACATCGGCGCTGGGAAAAGGTAATTAAATAAAGGGTTTGTAACCCTTTATTTACTGGGGAGGGGGGTGCAAGGGAGGGGGAAGCAGAGGGATCGGTAGTGCCAGGAATACAGCTTAGTATCCCTTTAAATTGTTACAAGTACCACTGTATAATGAAAGTAATAAAATATAATCATGAATGCACGAACCCAAATAGTTTATTTTTGTTATACATAATTATTGCGCATCCGGGTCAATATTTCAGTGTATTAAAATGGGCAAATTTATGCAAATTAATATAACATTATAAAATTGTGGTTAAAGTGTTTTAATAAGCAGAGTTGATTGATATTTATTATTCTTTGTGGAAGATGTTTTTTCTTGGTTTATTTCACCTGATATTTGTTTATTGACAAAGAAGGGCGATTTATGTTTCACAATGTCATGCAATTCATAATCGGATCTTTCCCAGATATCAATGCTAGCATTAACTTCTCATCGAATCACAGCTGATATCCCCTGACAAGCCTTACAGTGAAGGGGTTTAAAGACATGTTCCTTGTCAGACCTGCAGTTTAACCATTTCAGCGCAGACAATATTAATGTTAGCAGATGGAATTATTTAAACAGTCCATTTAGGCACTGTAATCACTTTATTGCATTGCAGTGGCTATAGTGCCTACAGAGTCCCATTAACTTTATCATAGAATATATAGCAAGTCTCCACGGTAGTGAAAGGGTTAAAAAGCGTGCCTTCTTGGAAATGACTGCTAATGGCTTAAAGGAATAGTGTCACAGAGAAATAAAGCAACAGGTGTAACTTAAGCAAGATCCACAATCATCAATCAAAAGAACCCCTTTTGAAGGGCAAACTGCAGACTTCCTGGATACAGGAGAACAAAAATGTTTGCGCCCAGATACTGAGATACTGATACAGATACTGAGTATGAAATGATAATAAATATAAATAGAAGCAAGAGGTAATGGGATGTATAACCATTAAAGGAACACTATAGGGTCAGGAACACAAACATGTATTCCTGATCCTATAGTGTTAAAACCACCATCTAGCCTTCCCTCCCCCCCTCCCCTTGCCCCCTAAATATAGTAACATCTTACTTATATTTCAGTCTGCTGCTTGCTCTGCCCCTGATCTGCCTGCTTGGCTGACATCATCAGAAGTGGTGTTCGGAGTCAATCACAGTGCTTTCCCATTGGATTGGCTGAGACTGTCAAGGAGGCAGATCGGGGCAGAGCCAGCACACTTGGCCACTGGGCATCTCATCATAGAGATGAATTGAATCAATGCATCTCTACGAGGAAGGTTCAGTGTCTCCATGCAAAGGGTGGAGACACTGAATGTCAGTCACAAAGTGCAGCACTGCCCCGGGAAGCACCTCTAGCAGCCATCTGAGAAGTGGCCAGTAGAGTTATCACTAGGCTGTAATATAAACACTGCATTTTCTCTGAAAAGACAGTGTTTACTGCAAAATGTCTGAAGGGAATGATTCTACTCACCAGAACAAATACAATAAGATGTAGTTGTTCTGGTGACTATAGTGCCCCTTTAACCCCTTAAGGACCAAACTTCTGGAATAAAAGGGAATCATGACATGTCACACATGTCATGTGTCCTTAAGGGGTTAAAGGAGCACTATAGTGCCAGAAAAACAAACTTTTCTGGCACTGCAGGGTTATTAGGTCCCTCCCTCCCTTAGGACCCCCCTCCCACTGGGCTGAAGGGGTTAAAATCCCTTCAGCCACTTACTCTAATCCAGCACCGGGCTCCTTTGGCGCTGGTGCCCTCTCCTCCCCCTGCCGACATCAGCTCCGAATGCGCATGCGTGGCAAGAGCCACACGCGCATTCAAACTGCCCATAGGAAAGCATTACTCAATGCTTTCCTATGGACGTCCAGCGTCATCTCACTGTGATTTTCACATTGAGATTCGCAGAAGCGGCCTCTAGTGGCTGTCAGTGAGAAGTGATCTGGGTGCCTATAGTGGTCCTTTAAGATACAGGGTGCATACAAGGGGAAAAAAAAGAAAATGTCGCTTGAAAGGCCTGGAAGGTTACAAGACTGCAGACTCCGCTTTGCTTATAGAAATACCATTACAGTAAATCTTTCGAAAACGAGTATTTTCAAGTGGAAAAGAAAACACAACATGAAGTTACAATCTTGTCCAAAGGCAAATCTGCACTGCTGTCAAACTATTACCACTATCAAGACTGCAATTAGTTAAAAGAGAAATGAAAACGTTTTGGGATAGTTTCAAAATAACCCTTTGGGTAGGAGACAGCAGTATAAAAAAATTGCATTTCGTCTCTCGCATAGTTCTAGCTTTTGACATGGTTATCCAGATCATTTTTCCTGTGGGTGGTGAAACTCCCTGCGGACGGTCCCTAGCTGACTTGTTTCTATATAAACATGTTGTAGACGGCACATTGTATGGGGCCTATCCTTTCACAAACTATTTCTCATGTCTGTACTTGCCGACAACACATGGCAGTATCGGTTCTTCTCCTTAGAAAGCTTAGCTGAGACTCTGTACAGATATATTGTCTGTTGAGTAGTTATATCTTGCAAAAAAAACTTTTTTATTTTTTTTATAAACCCAGAGAAATTGAAGTAGCCCCTACAATTATCACATTTATTTAAAGGGGCTTAAAAACTGATTATATTTAACCAATATATCTGTCCATCATTAAAAAGATATATGCATGTATACCCAAAATCACCTTTATAAATTCAGGCAAGGACGCGCTTATTTCCACGCATGCATGCACCGTGTGTGCACGACCCAACAGAGTTCTTTACTAGAGTAAACTGTCAAATGTTATGCCAAACTAGCTGAAATGAGTACACTGCCGACTTGGAGAATTTTAACTTACTCTACCTGACTGTAGCTACCTGACTGTGAACTAGCCAGTCACATGATTAGTGGGTGACAAGTTCACTTTAAAAAAAAATAAAAAGTCACATCTGAGTTCCTCCTAAAGATATAATGGTTAGGAAATTCTCTAATAGAGTATATTGCAATTTCAATGAAATTCTAGAGCATTCAGAAAATGTTATAAGACAAAGCAGAGACTGGTTAATTTTGTGGATATGCAAATTTTCGCCAAAACATGGCAAAAGGTAATGTTTGGAGCAGATTTTGCCTTCTACATAATGCCATTTCCCCAGCAGCCGTCACTTGACATTAATATACATCTTCTCAAATGATGCACAAGAGATGCCAATGGTATCTCATTGGATATGCGCGAGAATATCAGGGTAGAATCTCACAGTATTTTCCATAGAGTTCTGTTTTGTACTCTTACACAGGGGCACATATATAGCGATAATTGCTATAGATATGTGCACATTGAGAAAGTAAGGCCCGGTCACTTCAACCCCACCGGGCAGCCCAGGCCGCATACAGCCATATATGTATAGCTTAGAGGAAAGACGAGACAGGGGGGATATGATAGAAACATTTAAATATATAAAGGGAATCAACACAGTAAAGGAGGAGACTATATTTAAAAGAAGAAAAACTACCACAACAAGAGGACATAGTCCTAAATTAGAGGGACAAAGGTTTAAAAATAATATCAGGAAGTATTACTTTACTGAGAGGGTAGTGGATGCATGGAATAGCCTTCCAGCTGAAGTGGTAGAGGTTAACACAGTAAAGGAGTTTAAGCATGCGTGGGATAGGCATAAGGCTATCCTAACTATAAGATAAGGCTAGGGACTAATGAAAGTATTTAGAAAATTGGGCAGACTAGATGGCCGAATGGTTCTTATCTGCCGTCACATTCTATGTTTCTATATCAACTGCATTCCCCAGCAGCACTGCGCACAACAACGAAAAAAGGCACGGGCGTGCTCCACTGGCTACTAGAGTTGATTTGCAGCCTTGCAGGCGTTTCAGTAGGCAGTTAAAGATGCAGGGGTGTCTGAGCGGGCAAAGTACCCCTGGAAAGTACCGTCCAAGGCCTTGTTAACCTGGATACATCTCTGGATGTGCAGGGTTTCAAGCAAAAACAATGCACATCAAGGCTCCTAACACCATCACAAATTCAAAAAGCAGAAGTGGTCATGGTGAGTGGAGTAACCTTTTACGCTTACAGCACTAACTGATGGAGAGACAAGATGTAGGCACTCAGTTACAGGCAGCTTGGTGGATGTCTGCATTTAACAATTTCTTTTCTCACAAGCACATATTTATTAAAGGACCACTCTAGGCACCCAGACCACTTCAGATTAATGAAGTGGTCTGGGTGCCGGGTCCAGCTAGGGTTAACCCATTTTTTCATAAACATAGCAGTTTTAGAGAAACTGCTATGTTTATGAATGGGTTAAGCCTTCCCCCTAATCCTCTAGTGGCTGTCTCACTGACAGCCACTAGAGGCGCTTGCGTGCTTCTCACTGTGATTTTCACAGTGAGAGCACGCAAGCGTCCATAGGAAAGCATTATGAATGCTTTCCTATGTGACCGTCTGAATGCGCGCGCAGCTCTTGCCGCGCGCGCAGCTCTTGACGCGCGTGCGCATTCAGTCCAGGAGGAGGAACGGAGGAGGATCGGAGGAGGAGAGCTCCCCGCCCAGCGCTGGAAAAAGGTAAGCTTTAACCCCTTTCCCCATTCCAGAGCCGGGCGGGAGGGGGTCCCTGAGGGTGGGGGCACCCTCAGGGCACTATAGTGCCAGGAAAACGAGTATGTTTTCCTGGCACTATAGTGGTCCTTTAAATACATGGGATATATAAAGATATTAAAAATCCTGGAAATTGACAGTGCTCCTTTAACTAACCTGGCAACATCCACGGCACTAAATTTACAGCATCTTTATTTTGTGTAATATCTAACGTTCACATTGTAACGGTTTCAATTTACATTTTTCTTGTAGCAAATTCTCACCCATCTCTAGTCATTAAATTGAGTATCTAAAAATATATACAGAGACGCGTGCAGTGTACGCAGATTTCTTCACACATTAACTTCTCTGACTTTTTTTTCTATGAATGCTATATAGGACACTTAAAGCAACAAGTCTTCAGGAAAGCACAATGGATCTGAGTTGATCGCTGTAATTATTCAATTACTGTAATGAACTAAAATTAAAATTAAGCTGAAAACTCAGAACTGTGACTATAGCTTTGATTTAGCAGAGTTCCGAAATCAACAAATTCTGCCTACAACATACAATTCAGTCTTCAATACAGTTCTGCCTTTTGAGAATAAATTACTATTTGTTTATCAAAAAGAGAATTTTCTCTCTTCCCCCGGAAATCAAATTTAGCCACTCCTTATTGCAACAAAAGTGAAAGTAGAAGAATGATCTTCAAACAGAAGATCTTGGACTTTGGGAATTTGCCAAATCTATTTACAGATCAGAATATTTTCTATCATAATAAATGCATTTTTGACAATTTATAAGTAGCAATTATAGGGCAAATACAAAATGTCTGCATGAGACAAGATTTACATTGTTACATTAATATGTAAAAATACTTATAAGCCATTCGGAGTCAAACATTCCTCGTGTAATAGAATTTACTGGACTTTACTAATATAAAATGAATCAGTATATAAAAAATAGTTTTAAAAAAGGCAAATATCGAAGCTAATAGCTCAAAATCACTAAGTGTGTGTCACTCCAAACCACACGGAATACAACACATAAAACAATAAAAACTATGGTGAGAGCACGTAAAATAGTCGATAAAACCAACCGTGATAAAATATATAAAAAACATGCAATTTACCATGCATCTGTGTACATCCTAAAATATAAAACACAATACATAGTATAGCCTGTTTAAAATAAATAGATAATAGTGGAGGAGAAAAATATCCCACTCACGTGGTGCTGAGCCGTTCACAAGTGGCTCAGACTATAAGCGCCTTTTCGATATGTTGGAGATCAGATGCATTAAAAAACTTTTTAAACAGAGATTTAGTGTATGCTGTATTGTATATTTACCAAGATATATGTTCCTGTATTTACCCCTCTATTTGGGCTATTAAGGGGAAGTAGTGACCTGACAGAGAACATTTTCCAGTTGGGCTCCAGCATCTGATCTCCAACATATCGAAAAGGCGCTTATAGTCTGAGCCACTTGTGAACGGCTCAGCACCACGTGAGTGGGATATTTTTCTCCTCCACTATTATCTATTTATTTTATCACAGTTGGTGTTATCCACTATTTTACGTGCTCTCACCATAGTTTTTATTGTTTTATGTATAAAATGAATCAGGTCTGCTCTCAGTAAACCGGTACCTGTCCAAAACTCTGTGACCATGACTCAAAGTACAGATTTAGGATACTATTTCCCATTGAGCCACTTAAACACTCACTATCTTAGCCTGGAGGTTACAGAACAGATGATATAGGAAGGAACACATATTAACCATGGGCATTGCTAGGTGCTACGTGGCAAAAAGGCCAGGGTTTTAGCCTAAAAAAAATGTATGGCCCACTCTCACATATATTGTCTTAAAGGGAAATTCTAGACTTTAGCCTGCTAAAAATGCTTATTGTGTAAAGAATGTGTCCTATTTCTTTCATCTTACAAAAAGTGGAGATTTCCATAGAATTTGGCAGTTTTATAAAATGACCTGGTTACACGCCCCTGGCTCTCAATATGACAACTTCTGTCACTTCCTGGTTTGTTTAGCTCAGTGAAGTTAAACTTAAGAGGCAGTTAAACTTAAGAGTACAGGTGGTACTTGGTGCCAAGTAGGCTATCCCAGATGTATCCAGGGGTCTCTTCTAGATGCTGGAGATGTGATGAAGAAGAGGGATCATTCCTCCATATATGGTGGAGTTGTTCAGGTACTCAGACTGTAATCAATCGAATGTTTAGATTCATTAGTGACATAACGGGAGTTGAGTTGGATAGTAAACCAGAAGTGGTTTTGCTGCATATGCACTGGCCAAATATGTCAAACACGAACCGGTGTTCTATAATTCATTGTTTTATTGCATTTAAAATTATTCTTGCACGGAATTGGAAATCTAGTTAAAGAAGTTACTTGGGATCCTATTAGAGAGCAAACTGGTGTGCAGATGAGGATGGAAAGAGATTTGAGTATACCATACTTGAATGCCCCAAAAAGGCACGATCTCTGGCAAGGTTGGGTCAATAAAATAGAAATAGGTCAGTAAACTAAAGTTACACTTGTTATATAATGCTACCTGAGCTCAGACAAACTCCCCCGCTTTTTCACGACCCAGCAGATAACGTTGATTAATGTCATGTTTTTTTTTTTGTGTGTGTGTTTGTTTAATTAATATCTAATATACAGATGATGTACTGTTGGAGCATGTTGTCAGTTGGTTTATTGGTATTTGTTTCTCTGTAATAAATTTAATAAAATAATTTATACTAAAAATAAAAAAAACTTAAGAGCAATTGTCCAGAGCAAGACAGCCACAGAAAGTCCTGGCATGGTTAGAAGGGGAGGGCTTGCAAAGGCTTCAAGCAGGAGGTCTGCAGCTTTTACAAGCTGTTTTTCGATAAACCCCTAATGATTTTTTTCACTGGCGGTATATACTATAAAAGTAATTACAAAAAAAATAATATTTGGGCAGTGAAGTGTCCCTTTAAGCGAAACCCTGCTGTGGTTACTATATGAGTATGTATAGATGCTTGCTGTCACAGTTGCAGCACACGTGCATCAAGAGTTAAAGAACTCATTTTTCATTCACATTTGCTTCTGTTCTTCACCAGTGACACTTAACGTGTCCTTCGAGTGCCCCTTGTTCAGTTGTCCTCCTGTTTCACCTTACTGTTAGGAGGCATGTGCTCTTTTTAGACTGGCCAAGCTGGGGCTGCATTTCTGCGAGAGCTGGGGAATACCATTTTGCCATACATGCCCTGGAGTCTCTTCTAACCTCTTACCACATGCAAATTGGAAAAACAAACCTGAACAACCTGAACGAAGGTATTTTAAAGGGACACTGCAGACAGAAACACAATGTTATCTAGTTTTATAGCACTCTTTATACCTCTATTAAAGTGCCGAAGTTATTGGTGCATGCTGATTGGCCGTTCATTTCCTTTTCTGGCCACTGTTAACTGATGCAAGCCGAAAGTTTGGGAATTTGTTCCAAATGCCACAACTTCTAATATGTGTACATATATATTTTTATATTTTATTACTTTGAATTGGATGTTAATGTTTAATGCAGTATCCATGCACTGCATAAAAAAAGGAATGAGTCAATTTCAGCCCACAGTGCCCCTTTAATCATCTGAGACAATGATCTAAAGAATTTTAATCTTCAATGGTCTAGTAATCATGATAAAAAAGAAATCAATTGTACCGACAGTAACAGCAAAGTAGTCCAGGCACTCAAGGTCTTCATACATCAGCAGATTTATTGGAAAAACAGGACAGATACGGCAACGTTTCGATCCCTTCAGGGTTCTTTATCAAGCTAACACCACAGTGCACAAACCACTAATATAGGGTATCTCATTAACAATCAATACAAAGTCAAATAACAACCAATCAATATACAAAATTGTGTATTATAACAAGTAAAAGTGCAAAATAACCCCACAAGGTACTATATTATATTGTGGATCACAATGAATGTAATTAGGCCCAGTTGTTATTCCTTACTAAAAAATGTGCACAAGAAAAAGGTTTTAGATGTTGAATGGGATCTACCTCTACTAATTACAAAGTTACTTACATTCATCGCATGCTGAAAACAGAGAAAATTAACAATCCCTCAAAGTGGGTATAATTACTTCAGCGTTTCAACAAATCCCAGGCGTCAGTTTGCCATGACGACTAAAAATTTGGCCCTGGTGCCTGGGATTTGTCAGCTTTTAATCTAAAACGCCCGGCTGGGCAAATAATGGAGCCGGCCGTCCACCTGTGGGAGCATGTAGGCGGCCGGCTCAGTGAGCATTGTAGCTGGCCCCTCTGAGCTATATGGAGGCGGCCGGCTGAGCTAGGGTTGTAGCCAACTGCCTTGATGCTCCACTGAGCTGGCCGCCTCCATAAAGCCCAGGACAGTCGGCTCAGTGGAGCATCAAGGCGGTCGGCTGGGGCAGCGTGCAAGGGAGCAGTGATCTTCCAGCAGCTGCTCTCTGCTCCCTTGCGCTGTTTAATGATGCAGGGAGACGGAATATGGCGTCATTCCGGCCCCGGCATCACAGGGAGCAGAGAAGAGCTGCATTGTAGATTACTGCTCCCTCTCACACAGGAAGTGAGAGCAGCCCCACTTGACCTCAGGGAAAGGTAGGGAGGCTGGGTGGATTAAAAATTTAATTTGTGAGTGTTTGAGAAAGTGTATGCGTATATGTCTCTGTCAGTGTGTGTATACCTCTGTCAGTGTATATGTGTGTGTGTATGCCTCTGTCAGTGTATGTCTCTGTCAGTGTGTGTGTGTGTGTATGTATGTCTGTCAGTGAGTGTGTGTCTGTTTAGGTACCTGCCTCTTCCGATCACATGATTGCTGTTTGTAACTCACCTTTTTTCCCCACGCCGTGCAGGTTTTGCCGTGGCTTGTCCCGCCTCCATTGTCAAGTTCATCAAGTCTTTATGATCTCAACTAAACCAATGCTTTCCCATAGGAAAGCATTGGGAGGATATTGCGCACGTTCTGTATGGGTAACATTCAGTGCGTCCATGCAAAGCACTGACACGGGACTCTCTAGTGGCCGTCTGAGTGACAGCAACCAGAGGTCTTAGTAGGCAGCAATGTAAACACTGCCTTTTCTCTGAAAATGTAGTGTTTACATTGAAAAGGCTACAGGGACAGGCTATAGGCACCAGAACCACTACATTAAGCTGTAGTGGTTCTGGTTACTATAGTGTCCCTTTAAAAAAAAACAAAAAAATAAAACTGGCTCCTAACTTTTTTAGCTGGCTCCTAGATTCCAAACAAATTTGTCAAGCCCTGAATTACTTGATAATTACTTAATCATGCTAAGTTTCATCAGACCGTCCATTTACTGGGAATTCCTGCTTCCTTCCTACAAGGTCTTCAAGTGTCCAAAATTAATCTACCTCAGCAAATTGCGGAGTGCCTACAGAAGCCTTTGAGGGTCAAAACTGTTGAGAATGCAATCGAAACACTACAAAAAGCTATTTAACCCCTTAAGGACACAAATTATGGAATAAAAGGGAATCATGACGGAATATTTTTATCATGTGTCCTTAAGGGGTTAAAAAGGACTTCTAGTGAAAGACTATCAGCAATCTGGTATCGAAACATGGCAAAAATCTATTTAAAAAGGATTTATAATAAAAGACAAACAACAAACATGGAGATAAATTGTACCGACAGTCAGCATTGAAAAAAGCAGGGTGCCAATTAGACTTGTGAACATTGGGAAAAATTTGGTTACGCCGAATCACTTAATCCGAAAAAATAACCATATAGTTCAGGTAGTCTGATAGTCATCCATTTGGCGAAAATGGGCTAGTGTCCCGGCACCCTTCCAGCGCAGGTGCATGAAGCGCATGATTTCATACTTATCGCAAGTGCCACCCACGTCTCTTTCCAATGCGGCCACTCCTCCTTCTGGTGTCCTAACAGACACTGGCTGTTTATTGGCTCCTTAGAGCTAGTTATTGACAAGCATGTGCTTGTATTGACACGCCACAGATACGCAAGCACATCAAAGAGACCAATGGCCGCCTTCTTAAAGCTAAAGAAAAACACATTTTGGTTTTGTACTGAGCCCTGTCGTGGTTTCCATTTTATGGTTATCCCAAGAGCGCTTTATCCTTGTATATCTTTCGTTTTTTTTAACTTGGCTTGTTCTTGACCATTCTCGTATCTAATGCCCTTGGCCTTTGGCTAGTTGTCAAGTTTACGCAACTCTCTTTTCTGAGCTTGTCTTGTCTTGTAATACTCGGTTTTGTTTTGAGTCTGGCCACTCTAAAGCCCGGTAATGCACTTTTATCCCATAATGTCTATTTATCATTGTTTACTTGAGTTCTGCATGTTGGGTTACAGTGAACTGTGACAGCTATTCAGAGTACTGCAAAATATATACATAATATAAATATTACAATATGCTGTTTGGTTCACAGATCCGGTGACAAAAAGTAGCCAATCGAGAAGAACAAAGAGGCTCAATAATAAAAATTTAAAAAAATCTATATTTATATATGAATTCAATATATTACAAGTAAAAAAAATATATATATATATATATATATATCACTTTTTTTTTTTTACTTCCCCTCCTTTTTTTTCTATTGGTCACTTCTCATTTGATCTCTGAATAATACGAACGTTTAGTCGCTGTTCCTTAACCATCAATAATCTTTCTTTCCATCAATTACCCGTTTTTTGGCATTATTCAAACAAACATTTGAATTGTAAAGCTTGTTTATTTGGTTATACGATCATATGGCACTTCGAGTTACAGAGTTTGGTCAACCTGCCGATCAGCCTAAATTCAGACAAAATGTAATGTGGCCAAAAACGAATGCATGGAGTTTAGTGCCAATTTATAAATTCACTATAGCAAATGAATGTAAACTCCTGAACATGTCCTACGAATGATATGGAATGGAAAGAGTTGAAAAAACAATGCAGTATTTACTCAAATCTAATGCGTCATAGAACCTAATATGCATTCAAATTTTCAAATATGAAAGTAAAAAAATGATTTTGTTGGCGAATGTAATGCGTATTTGCACAGGAAGATACTACTATACAACATAAAGGTCGATAACTGGCGGGGTGAATTTCACATTCGTATCACGACAAAGATGCAAGGTACAGCTTACTGTACACAGGAATCAAATCTTGCATCCTATTCGCAGCAATGTAAATTTCGTTCCGACAAAAGTCACCTTGGTGAATTCACATAATATGCCTTTTGTATCTAAGGCACTGTTCGTACTCAAATCTAATGTGCATTTAAATTTTGCAGACTTTATTTTGCCAATAAAGGTGCGCATTAGATTCATAAAAATATGGTATATCTTTTCAGTCCCAATGTGTTGTATATATTCATCATTGTACTGCAAAAATCACTCCCTGAACTTTCCTCTGTATTACCACAAACAAACAAAGTCAGAAATAGATTTTCTATTCAAATCCTTGCAGTGTCTCCTTGGGCCAGTGGCTTAGTCCCTAAAAGGAAGTCAGTAATGTACAGCTATTACAAGTACTTAATTAAAGGGTATACAAATCCCTTTTCACTACTCCCATGACAGTAAATGACACATAAACCCCCTCCCCTCTCATCCCCCCACTGATGTGACAACGAAGTGATTACTCATAATATATCGTAGTGTAGCACAGAGACTGATTATAGCCCAGTTCATCCCAGTGAGAGTACACTGGCCCAGTATATCCCAATATAAAAGATAGAAAGATAACAGGTAGTGATTGATGATGGATTTCACAGAGACCCATAATGGACAAGCTTTTTTCAGTGTAGCACAGGTTATTATTAACAGCTTGGTTTATCCCAATACTGCACAAGTAATAACTATAATGGCTATACAGTCTAAACAGTATAGACAGTAAATCTCAGTATAACACACACTGACTGCTCGGGTGATCCCAGTATAACACACACTGACTGCTCAGGTGATCCCAGTATAACACACACACTGACTGCTCAGGTGATCCCGGTATAACACACACACTGACTGCTCAGGTGATCCCGGTATAACACACACACACTGACTGCTCAGGTGATTCCGGTATAACACACACTGACTGCTCAGGTGATCCCGGTATAACACACACTGACTGCTCAGGTGATCCCGGTATAACAGCCCAGTTTATCTCAGTATAGCACACAGCGACTGATAATGGCCCAGCATATCCCAATATAGCACACAGCGACTGATAGCGGCTTAGTTATCGCTGTATAGCGCACAGTGACTGATAGCGGCCCAGTTTATCCCAATACAGCACACTGCGACTGATGGCGGCTTAGTTATCCCTGTATAGCACACAGTGACTGATAGCAGCCCAGTTTATTCCAGTTTAGCGCACAGTGACTGATAGCGGCCCAGTTTATCCCTGTATAGCACACAGTGACTGATAGCAGCCCAGTTTATTCCAGTATAGCGCACAGTGACTGATAGCGGCCCAGTTTACCCCAGTATAGCACACAGTGACTGATAGCGGCTTAGTTATCCCTGTATAGCGCACAGTGACTGATAGCAGCCCAGTTTATCCCAATATAGCACACAGCGACTGATGGCGGCTTAGTTATCCCTGTATAGCACACAGTGACTGATAGCAGCCCAGTTTATTCCAGTATAGCGCACAGTGACTGATAGCGGCCCAGTTTATCCCTGTATAGCACACAGTGACTGATAGCAGCCCAGTTTATTCCAGTATAGCGCACAGTGACTGATAGCGACCCAGTTTACCCCAGTATAGCACACAGCGACTGATAGCGGCTTAGTTATCTCTGTATAGCGCACAGTGACTGATAGCGGCCCAGTTTATCCCAATATAGCACACAGCGACTGATGGCGGCTTACTTTATCCCTGTATAGCACACAGTGACTGATAGCAGCCTAGTTTATTCCAGTATCGCGCACAGTGACTGACAGCGGCCCAGTTTATCCCAGTATAGCACACAGTGACTGATAGCAGCCCAGTTTATCCCAGTATAGCACACAGCAAATGAAAGCGGCCCAGTTTATCCCAATATAGCACACAGCAACTGATGGCAGCTTAGTTTATCCCTGTATAGCACACAGTGACTGATAGCAGCCCAGTTTATTCCAGTAAAGTGCACAGTGACTGACAGCGGCCCAGTTTATCCCAGTATAGCACACAGTGACTGATAGCAGCCCAGTTTATCCCAGTATAGCACACAGTGACTGATAGCTGCCCAGGTTATCCCAGTATAGCACACAGTGACTGATAGCGGCCCAGTTTATCCCAGTATAGCGCACAGTGACTCACAGCGGCCCAGTTTATCCCAGTATAGCACACAGTGATTGATAGCGGCCCAGTTTATCCCAGTATAGCGCGCAGTGACTGATAGCAGCCCAGTTTATCCCAGTATAGCACACAGTGACTGATGGCGGCTTAGTTTATCCCAGTATAGCACACAGTGACTGATAGCTGCCCAGTTTATCCCAGTATAGCACACAGTGACTGATAACAGCCCAGTTTATCCCAGTATAGCACACAGTGATTGATAGGGGCTCAGTTTATCCCAGTATAGTGCACAGTGACTGACAGCGGCCCAGTTTATCCCAGTATAGCACACAGTGACTGATAGTGACCCAGTTTATCCCAGTATAGCACACAGTGACTGATAGCAGCTCAGTTTATCCCAGTATAGCACACGGTGACTGACAGTGGCCCAGTTTATCCCAGTATAGCACACAGTGACTGATAGCAGCCCAGTTTATACCAGTATAGCACACAGTGACTGATAGCAGCCCAGTTTATTCCAGTATAGCACACAGTAACTGACAGCGGCCCGATTTATCCCTATGTAGCACACAGCAACTGATGGCGGGTTAGTTTATCCCTGTGTAGCACACAGTGACTGACAGCGGCCCAGTTTATCCCAGTATAGCACACAGTGACTGATAGTGGCCCAGTTTATCCCAGTATAGCACACAGTGATTGATAGCAGCTCAGTTTATCCCAGTATAGCACACGGTGACTGACAGCGGCCCAGTTTATTCCTGTATAGCACACAGTGACTGACAGCGGCCCAGTTTATCCCAGTATAGCACACAGTGACTGATAGCGGCCCAGTTTATCCCAGTATAGCACACAGTGACTGATAGCAGCCCAGTTTATCCCAGTATAGCACACGTGACTGACAGCCCAGTTTATCCCAGTATAGCACACACAGTGACTGATAGCAGCCCAGTTTACCCCAGTATATACCACAGTGACTGATAGCGCCCAGTTTACCCCAGTATAGCACACAGTGACTGATAGCAGCCCAGTTTATACAGTATAGCACACAGTGACTGATAGCAGCCCAGTTTATTCCAGTATAGCACACAGTAACTGACAGCGGCCCAATTTATCCCTGTGTAGCACACAGCAACTGATGGCATCCCAGTATAGCACACAGTGACTGATAACAGCCCAGTTTATCCCAGTATAGCACACAGTGATTGATAGGGGCCCAGTTTATCCCAGTATAGTGCACAGTGACTGACAGCGGCCCAGTTTATCCCAGTATAGCACACAGTGACTGATAGTGGCCCAGTTTATCCCAGTATAGCACACAGTGACTGATAGCAGCTCAGTTTATCCCAGTATAGCACACGGTGACTGACAGCGGCCCAGTTTATCCCAGTATAGCACACAGTGACTGATAGTGGCCCAGTTTATCCCAGTATAGCACACAGTGACTGATAGCAGCCCAGTTTACCCCAGTATAGCACACAGTGACTGATAGCGGCCCAGTTTATCCCAGTATAGCGCACAGTGACTGATAGCGGCCCAGTTTATCCCAGTATAGCACATGGTGACTGACAGCGGCCCAGTTTATCCCAGTATAATATACAGCTCAGCATACAGTGAGCCTATTAATACCAAAAAAGCACCCTAGAATATCCCAGTTTAGCACACAATAAGTGATTTAATAACCCAATACATTGTTCTTAAGCACTAAGTATATAACTGTGTGTCCTAGTACCCAGTGAGACATAGCTCAGTATTACTCATTTCTAGCATTGCACACAATGAGGTAAAGTAGGTGAGGCCAATACAGTGAACTTTGGCCAACCCATATAGCTGTTTACCTCATGTTATGAAAGTGCACTAATGACTAGTTCCCAGACTGGTTGCTTCAAATGGGCACAAACCACAAATACACATTGTTATAAAAGATAACCATGAGATGGTGGAGAATTATCTTATTTCCACAACAATTCCCCCTTTTCAGTGAGCTTTAGATCACCTCTCCCCATCATGGTTTGCCATTTCCACTGGTTTTGTGTGAGCAATTACCAGACTGGTTGCTACAAAGTGGGAACCATTGCCCCACTCCTAAACTGGTTAATCTCCAATAAGCACATTTCCAGACTAGTTATCCTCCAGTTGGCACAGGTACACCATTGGCAGACTAGTTATCCTCCAGTGGGCACAGGTACACCATTGGCAGACTAGTTATCCTCCAGTGGCCACAGCTATCCCATCTGCAGCCTAGTTATCCTCCAGTGTGCACAGATTACCCCATTTGCAGCATAGCTATCCTCCAGTGGCCACAGCTATCCCATCTGCAGCCTAGTTATCCTCCAGTGGGCACAGATTACCCCATTGGCAGCATAGCTATCCTCCAGTGGCCACAGGTACTCAATTGGCAGCCTAGTTACCCCCAGTGGGCACAGGTACCCCATTGGCTGACTAGTTATCCCCCAGTGGCCACAGGTATTCAATTGGCTGCCTTGTTATCCTCCAGTGGCCACAGGCACCCTATTGAGAGACAAGTTATCTACAGTGGGCACAGGTACCCCATTGGCTGCCTAGTTATCCTTCAGTGGCCACAGGCACCCTATTAAGAGACAAGTTATCTACAGTGGGCACAGGTACCCTATTGAGATACAAGTTATCTACAGTGGGCACAGATACCCCATTGGCTGCCTAGTTATCCCCTAGTGGGCACAGGTACCGCATTGGCTGCCTAGTTATCCCCCAGTGGCCACAGCTACTCAATTGGCTGCCTTGTGATCCTCCAGTGGCCACAGGCACCCTATTGAGAGACACATTATCTACAGTGGGCACAGGTACCCCATTGGCTGCCTAGTTATCCTTCAGTGGCCACAGTTACCTCATTGGCTGCCTATTTATGCTCCAGTGGGCACAGGTACCGCATTGCCGGCCTAGTTATCCCCCAGTGGCCACAGCTACTCAGTTGGCTGCCTTGTGATCCTCCAGTGGCCACAGGCACCCTATTGAGAGACACATTATCTACAGTGGGCACAGGTACCCCATTGGCTGCCTAGTTATCCTCCAGTGGCCACAGGTACCCCATTGGCTGCCTAGAGATACAAGTTATCTACAGTGGGCACAGGTACCCAATTGGCTGCCTAGTTATCCTCCAGTGGCCACAGGTACCTCATTGGCTGCCTAGTTATGCTCCAGTGGCCACAGGTACCCTATTGAGATACATGTTATCTACAGTGGGCACAGATACACCGCTTGGCAGACTAGTTATCCTCCAGTGGCTCTATCCCATCTGCAGCCTAGTTATCCTCCAGTGGGCACAGATTACTTCATTGGCTGCCTAGTTATCTCCAGTGGCCACAGGTACCCCATTGGCTGCCTAGTTATCCTCCAGTGGCCACAGGTACCCTATTGGCTGCCTAGTTATCCTCCAGTGGCCACAGGTACCCCATTGGCTGCCTAGTTATGCTCCAGTTGCCACAGGTACCTCATTGGCTGCCTAGTTATTCCCAGTGGCCACAGGTACCTCATTGGCTGCCTAGTTATTCCCAGTGGCCACAGGTACCCCATTGGCTGCCCAGTTATCCTCCAGTGGCCACAGGTACCCTATTGGCTGCCTAGTTATCCTCCAGTGGTCACAGGTACCCCATTGGCTGCCTAGTTATGCTCCAGTGGTCACAGGTTCCCTAGTACTAGACTAATTACCCTCTAGTTTGCTTTGAGGTCCCATTCCCAGTTCAGTTACCCTCCAGTGGGCACTGGTACCCCATTACCAGCCTCCAGTAGACATGTGACCTTATTCTAGACTGCTTACCCACCAGTTGGCATAGATGCCCCATTCCCGACACGTTGCCCTTCAGTAGGCACAGTTGTCCCATTCCTACCGTAACCGCCCTCACTGAGTCCCGATACCCCTATTAATAGCCCCAGGATGGCTCTTACCTCCTCTGGGCTGATTTGAAAGGCGTCTGCGATCTTGGAGTAGAGTTCCTTGACATTGGTGAAGCCCTCTATCCTGCCCGTGGGGCTGCCATGTGCCAGCTGTGTGTGGAAGACCAGTTTGGGGCGCAGACTGACCGGGGGAGGGGGCAGACCGGCCGTACCGTTGGCACTGCTGGCATCTTTGGCTTCCCGGATGCCGCCAGCTCCTATCTCATCGCTCTCCACCAGCTTGGAGGAAGCCTCCTTGGTTTTATTTTTCTTTCTCCCTCTCAGTCCCAGCGGCATGGTCCTGCAGGCTCGGAGCTATCAATGAAGGTAAATTAATTAAAGCCCTGGCTCCAGCTCGGGTCCTCCCCCTGCCTGGTGTCACCGCTCCGGGATCTGGGTCCTCCTCGTTTCTGACTCAGCAATGAACAACAGTCACAGGTAAAAATACTTCCTGTTAGACACAATGTAAGGAATGTTTCCTACCCACCCTGCAACTCTCTCATTGTCTGCACCTTTCCTGAACCTCTCCCCCTCCCTGCAACTCTCTCCTTGCCTGCACCTTTCCTGAACCTCTCCCCCTCCCTGCACCTTTCTCCTTCCGTGCCTGCACCTTCAATGCACCTCTCCCCCTCCCTGCACCTTTCCTGCACCTCTCCCCCTCCCTGCCTGCACCTCTCTCCTTCCCTGTCTGCACTTCTCCCCCTCCCTGCCTGCACCTTTCCTGTACCTCTCTCCTTCCCTGTCTGCACTTCTCACCCTCCCTGTCTGCACCTTTCCTGCACCTCTCTCCTTCAATGCACCTTTCCCACTACCACCTCTCTTGAACCTATCTGCCTCCTTGCCTGCATTTCTGCTCATCTCTCCCTGCATCTTTCCTGAACCTCTCCTCCTGGCACTTTCTCAGACCTATCTTTATCTCTCTGCAACTCTAACTCCCCCCCTACCATTCTACTGCTCCTTCTTATCTGGACTTTTCATGCAAGTTGTCTGCCCTTTGGCATCCAGTGGTGTGCATCTTCTGTCAGCTCTATTCCTGTTACTGCTCATATCTTGCTCTCACTGGTCCTCTACTCTTTACCTATCGTCACTTATTAGACCTTCCTTCTCTCCATGCACAATCTAGACCAGGGTGTAGACAATCTTCAGTACTCCAGATGTTTTGGACTACATCTTCCATAATGCTCTTACATCCATTTGTTGGCAAAGCATCAGGAGGGCATGTGGTCCACAACACCTGGAGTGCCAAAAGTTGCCTACCCCTTTATACTTTCCTACCCCCTACACTTCTCTCACAGTCACCACCTAGAACTCTCAGTCTCTCCATGCGCCATCTAGACCATCTTGCCCCTCTCCCACTCTTCTCTCCCAGTCACCATCTAGTCCTATACTTCCCTACTCATCCTGTACACCCCTAAAGTTTTCTACACTCCTACGCCTCTCCACACCACCTAGACATGCCTACTTTTTTGGACACCAACTATAATTCCCTACTCCTCTCCCTGCATTATGCATAGTTCCATATTTTACACCACTACTTTTGTCTTAACCACCCAGAGCTCCATGCACACCTATTCCTCTCTGCGTCTTCTATGCCTCCATACATCTCTACAGATGTTCCTACACCTCTACCCATCTTTATCGCACCACTTTCTTGACCACACTGCTCCTCCCCATGCTCCTTTTGCTCCCATCTGTGAGAACTTCCATGTAGTTCCTACCAGACTCTCACAGTCCTACCCTGACGGTAGCATTCTATCCATCATCTTAACTGGCCAAACACACACATTTCTTAATTTTAACTTAATTTCATACAGCCATGTATGTGTTTTAACATGTAATTTAGAATAAGTTCAAAAGTAACTTCTGAGCACATTTTCTATCATGTGAATATATATTGTTTTATCACTGAGTAGCAGACAAACATTCTGAACTCTCCATACAGAGAGGGACATTTCTTTACCTCCTTAAAGTGATATTTGGGAGGTACGCTGCACCTCTTCCCAATCTCTTATCCCCCCACACTTTCCCTACAGTTTATTTCCTTCCCTGGTGATTTAATTTCCCATGCCAAATTTTTTCTGCAAACTCTGTTAACCCCTTAGCTCCCATACAGTATAATCCAGTATTATCCTTCATTGTTACTACCCTATTCTCTTTATGATTCCTGCTCTATTTCCCTACAGATCCCCCACAGTACTATAGCTACCCCCTACTCACTGTAACAGTCTTCTTCCTCCAGTTGCATTCCCCTCTCTGTAGAGTTTCCCTTCCCCTTATCTTCCTCAGTCTTCCCAGCCTTCCCTCCCCACATCCTCCCCTGTCTCTCTAGCCTCCCCTCCCCTCCCCACAGCCTTCCCAGGGGATCGTATTAATACATATGGTTTCAGAGGATCTCAGCCTGACACTTTTTAAGGAAATTTATTCCATTTATTTTACATTATAACTAAATGCAATACGTAGCTGTTCATTTAAGCAACTCAAAGCTCACCTTCTTATGTAAATAGTTCATACGCCATAAAAGTCCATGGAAGCAAAATGTCTCTAAGACCCTAATTTATCATGACTGAATTATTTAGCCTTATTACGCCTTGGGATTTTTTATTAAGGGGATGGTCTAAACAACATGACTACTCGAGTGATTTGAAGTGGTCATACTCAGGGCCGGATTAACATAGGGGCTGATGGAGCTCGAGGCCCAGGCCCATGGAATAGGCCCATTTAAAAAAAAAAAAAAACTTTTTTTTTTTTTTTTTTTTACACACTACTCTTAGGTTTACCACGTGACTGGTATTTTATTAGCACAGACAGTATTTGAGGTTGCCTGGCCGAGATGGTATTGTAGTAATACCGGCAATATAAATGCAAATATTTTTCTCAGTATAAACAGAGATTACTCTGCAATACCAGCACCAGCCAGTAGCAGTCAATGTGTATGGAGAGAGGCAGGGATAGGAAGTTACAACATATCCCTCCCTGCCTCTCTCTACTCACTGATCCGCGTGGGAGCAACTACACAGCACAGAGATTTCAGACAGCAGCTCCCAGCCTGCAGAGACGGACTACAGCTCAGGGAAGTGAGGGATGAGGGGAAAGGCAGCAGGGAGACATGGGGACACTGAGGCACTAGGGGACACATGGGGACACTAAGACACTAGGGGACACTGGGAGACTTGGGGACACTGGGAAACATGGGGACACTGAGACACTAGAGGACCCTCTGAGACATGGTGACATTGAGACACATGGGGACGCTGTGAGACATAAATAGACACATTGGGACATGGAGACACTAGGGACACAGTGTCCCCGTGTCTCCCAGCCAGTGTCCCCAGTGTCCCCGTGTCTCCCAGTGTCCCCAAATGTCTGTGTCCCCATGTCTCCCATGCAGTGTCCCTAGTGTCTGTGTCCCCATGTCTCCCAGTGTCTGTGTCCCCATGTCTCTGTGTCCCTAGTGCCCTAGTGTCCCCAAATGTCTGTGTCCCCATGTCTCCCAATGTCCCCATGTCTATGTTTACAAGTGACCCATGTCTCCCAGTGTCCCCAAGTGTCTGTGTCCCCATGCCTCCCAGCCAGTGTTCCTAGTGTCTCAGTGTCCCCATGTTTCTGTGTCCCTAGTGCCCCAGTGTCCCCAAATGTCTCAGTGTCCCCATGTCTCCCAGTGTCCCCATGTCTATGTTTACAAGTGCCCCATGTCTCCCAGTGTCCCCAAGTGTCTGTGTCCCCATGCCTCCCAGCCAGTGTCTCATTGTCCCCATGTCTCCCAGTGTCCCCTAGTCTCCCAGTGTCTGTGTTCCCATGTCTCTCAGTGTCCCTAGTGTCTTAGTTTCCCCAAATGTCTGTGTCCCTAGTGTCTGTGACCCCATTTCTCCCAGTGTCCCCAAATGTCTCATTGTCTCCATGACTTCCAGTGTCCCCCAATGTCCCCATGTGTCTCCCAGTGTCCCCGGGTCTCTCAGTGTCCCCAAGTGTCTCACTGTGTCCCCATGTCTCTCAGTCCCCCTAGTATCCTAGTGACACGGGACACACATGGGGACACTGGGAGAAATGGGGACACAGACACTGGGAGACTAAGGGACTGGGCGACATGTGATACCTGATACCCACTGTGATACATAGGGACACTGACGCCAGGCTGGCCTTCCAAGTCTTTGAACAGACATACCCCCTTTTTGGGCATGTTCGCCACTTTTGGCAGTTCTGGTCACGTGATTCGCATCAGTGGCTCACTCTTTTACCCCGCCCTTTGACTTCCTGCTTCACTGCATACTGCTGTTAGGGGGTATGGATTTACTTGAAAGATGAAAGCATAAATTAGAGAGAGATTAGCATAGAGTATGTGTTTTCTTATAGCTGCATCCTTTGAGTTTCCCTCCAACACCAAATCCATCAGATACATGATGCTTGAGAGGTATGACTGTTTTAGTGTTTTTGGTCGATAAAATTCTGTAATTAGGCCCCATCATCACTGTCAGCACCAGGCCCACTGGGCTCTTAATCTGGCCCTGGTCATACTGCCTGCAGTCTGTATGTGCAACATTTCGCTCTAGGCACACATGCCGAGCTTAACCCCTTGGCTGCCGTAGATGTAATTCCACCTCCGACAGCATAAAGCGGTGTCATCAGCCAGCCTGGAATAGTTGTGGGTTGGGTAGTGTCAATTCTGTACAAATGTGCCCTGAGTTTGCCGCCCCTCTCAGCCCAGTTTTATCACTAATGCACTGACACGCTGTGAGGAATACAGGAAACAGGGATATGAGGTGATTAATGTCCCTGCCCCTTCCACACAGCCCGCGGCACGCTACAGAGCCAGTTGGCCAAATGGCAGTGTTGGTGGAGCATTGATACGCTACATGAATTGATCGACCGGACAGAAATGATGTGCGCTTCACTCCTGATAGTCACTTGGACACTGTGCCTCACAGACACTCAGATACACAGACAGGTAGAGACACAGATACACAGACAAACGGATAGATGCACATACACACACACACACACTGATACACACGTTGACAAACAAATAGACACAAATAGACACACAGATACAGATACATACACAAACAGTTACACACAAATACACACACAGATAAACACACAAACACTTACACACAGATACACACAGGCACACAGTTACACACAAATTGACACACAGATACATACACAGTTACACACAAATAGACACACTGAAACACACATTGACACACAGATACATACGTAGATACACACAAATAGACACAAAGATACACACCAATATACAAACATGCTAAATTAAAATTTTTAGCCACCCTCCTGTTTGCTACCTTTAGGCTTCCCTGGGGTAAGGTCGTTTGGCTCAAGATGTGGGGAGTCAGAGGAACTACGCTCCTCTCCTCTCTGTTAGCGGGGAGGAAGAGACCGGCCGCAGCACGGACCAGGCCACTAAAGGCACAATACAATCGGGTGGACCTAAGTGGATGGACCACCTGATGGTCCTGCCTCAATTTGCAGACCTCTTCCACCCCCAAAAAAGTGCCGCCCAGGGTGCCCCCTACTAGCTACTCCACTGACAGTATGTCATTCATTAGTTACGAGCAGTCAGATTATGTTCTCAACCAATACATGGCAACTGGATTGGCATCCAGCTTCTGCAGTTGTGCAGAAGCCAACAGCGCATCCCCAGAGAAGAAAGGAGCCTTGGAGCCTGGTGGGGACCCAGATAAGAGGGAAAACCGTTCCTAAACGGTTTCAGCAACTACCCAAGAATCAGGCCAGGGTTCTCCTGGCATCATAACCACTACAGCAGGCTGTAGTAGATATAATGCTTAGAGTAACCCGTGAATATTAATATCTTATGAGTTCAGTTGTTAATTTTTACCTAAAGAGGATGAGCACTATAATCACTGCAGCTTTATAGTGTAAATGGATACCAATCCTGTGGGTTTTTTTTGTATGTGTGTTTTATTTTTTCAAACATTTTGGAGCGGTTTGGCCACAAAGAGTCTCTCATAGCCCACACCTTCTTCACCAAACTGATAATGCACAAACACTCTTCTGCCAAGTGTGATTCTGTCCAACCTGGATGGGATGGTAATGTTGGCAGATCAATCATCAATAGCTGACATAACTGGTATCGTGCAGTGTGATGTACATTTAAAACCAGTGTGCAAGAAATGCATTTGCATTAGAATCCCTCTCTCAGTGATATAGTAAAAAGACTGGAGCTGGATGCACACCCATGCAACTCAGTTAGGTGGGAGCAGCATTTTCGATGGCAATTCCTTTTTATTAAATAAATTTTATTTTTAGGTCGCTATTGTTTTCTGTCATATTACATTTACCTGTTTTACCGAAAAGTATAACTGGCACACCGAGAATCTACCTGTTAATCCTGAGAACGCACCTTTACATCCTGAGACTCTGACTATTAACCCTGAGAACGTACCTTTACATCCTGAGAAACTGCCTATTAATAGTGAGAATGTACCTTTACATCCTGAGAATCTGCCCACTTTACCCAAGGCCCTAGGATCTTCCTATTGAGCCCGGGCCCTGCGATTCTGCTAATTCACTTTTTTATCCTGATGAGTTGTCCGTTAATGCTTCACTCTTTATATTAGAAATCCTGAAACTCCCGCACACTTTCCTAACAACGATATGCGTTTACTGCGACCTCACGTCAAAAAGCTCAGCGACCTTTCAGCTCAGAATTCTTCATTGCTTCTTCACATTGGAATAAGTGCTCCCTCTTTACCACATAATTTCCAGTTTACCTGGTGAGTTAACCAGTATTGGCACTTGACAGCACGTATTGGCACTTGACAGCACGTAACAGTTTGCACATCAATCATTCTAAACAGCTTGAATATTATATGTTTTCTTTAATATTATATGCTAATTTTTTTTCCTTTTTGAGTTTTTTTTTCTATTTCTTAAATAGCCCTCACCCTAACCTTAAACCCATCCTTAACCCTATCCCAGTGTGGCCCTGGTTATATTCTTAATCAAGGTAGCATCACAGAGAGTATAATCAGCAATACAGCCTCATAATATGCTTTAAATGAAGCATTAATCGGTATAAACAATACATGTAATGTTTGGCTGTAAACACTATTGAATATCGTCCTAGAGTATATCCCTCAGTGAGAACTGTCATATGGCTCTAACATTTATATTTTATTTTCCTTCACTTTCTCTGTCGTAGACATCTCTGTGTTCCCCTTTTTGATATTGCACTGTTACACGTATTGTATTTTAAAGGAACACTACAGTCTGTTTTTATATATATACCCTATATATGGTGTAACGTAATGAGAATGGTATATTCTAATTCTTTGGAGTCTAAATACACATTACCTCTGTTACTGTAATAATCAATGTTACCACCTTTATCTGACTATGCAAAGAACACTTGTATGGAATTTTCAAAGGCTGGCTAATCAGATTTCCTTACCCATAGTTTTCTTACTTTCCCCTTAAGCAACACCCACAAAATCTGGACTTTCATTTCTTATCATTACATGTAGTTAAGTCTAAAAAAAACAGTGGAAGATATGGGCATCCATGGGAATTTTCGCGGGGGGGAGGAGGGTGCATAATTTTAGTGGCATCCATGCTCTGCTCCTTTCTGACAATGTCATGAAGGGAAGGGGTATACTCATTATCACGTAACGCGCAAGTATGCAAAGGGTTGAGAAACCTGATGCAAAAGATTAACAGAAGAATCAAGTTGCCATTGTCTGACCTGAGAGTTGCAATTTCTAATCTGTTTTAATGTTAACTCTATTCAGTGTGCCATGATACTCATACACCCATGATCAATGCACTACGACTGAAAAAAAAAACAAAATAGAACCTGCATTTAGTGTTAATGTGCACAAACAAATGGCAATTAAAATATATGACAAATTAAAAAATATAAATATATATAACAACCGTTCTCATCCAAATGTAAAAATAAAACATAAACTTTAACTGAATAACTATTGTAGGTTAGGAACTGTAAACATTTACACTGTTGCTCATATTTAACAATCACGTTTTTCATTGAGCAGTTTTAAACAGGTTTTGTTCACTGGTTAGTCATCTCAAAAAAAGGAACTGTAAACGTCTGTGGTCTCATGCAAATTTATCGATTCCGTTTCATCAACTCTTGCTCGATGTATGATCGTTATGTACAAACCCGATAAGTGTTCATCTGCCATTGTCTACCTCAAACAGGTTTAACCCTTCTAATAGTGCTGAACAACCTTTTCACTGTACAAGTGGTCACTGGTAATGGGAGAGCAATGAGAATTGTTTGCCGTACTGATGGAAATAAATCTGTGTGGATTAGCAAATCCAAAAATCCATTATTCAACTGTTCTTCCTTTGTTGACCAGATCTCACACCACATGATTGCTTCAGCTTCCATATTTTCCAAGTTGTACATTTCATAGTGCGATCTCACTGGCATAGCATGCTGTGGAAGAACAGTCTTGCCACCCCTGCAGACTCATACACCCATCTCTGTATTATATCAGACCTAGAACCAATGGTTCTATTAACTGATACCAAGTCTTTCATTGCTATTCTGTTACTATCGGAATTAAAAGAGATCCCTTTCTCCACTTCAAAACCTTCCCGCAATATCTTTTTATATTAGGCGTCTATACACTTACAACTGACCCTAGGTTGGCCATGGTTCTCTCCAGCCTTTCAAGAATTGCAGTTCTACTCATCAGTAATTATAAATGTCTGTTAATCTCGTATATCTATTTTAATAGTCTGTCTCGATTAATATTTGCATTGCAGAATTACGATCACTACTTATTGTCTTGATCCAAATTTTCACCGGGCTACTAATTGATATATTAGTATTTACTGACTGTTCATCATGAATGAACTGCTAAAATACTCAAGTAAAATGAGACATAATATATGACAGGGATAATACAACAATGTAAAGCAGAGTTGGCTTACAACCACATCTCCAAAGATGATTTGCCAACCACTAAGGACAACTTTTATCAAATTTAATGAAAAATGTAATCTGACCAACTGTTGCTCAAACTAACTTTCATAGGTTTACATAGCTCAGCCACATAATATATAATTTAAAAAAACACAAAGTTTCATTAAATGTACTAAACTAATTAAAAAAATTAAATACACAAATCAGAAGTGAAAATTTGATGACAGTTGTCCATTAAGGGAATTTATTGAACAGGTGAGGAATAAGATGTTGAACCACTCATGTGGTTGATGGGTGCATTTTACAGATATGATTCCATGCTATCCTGGCTAGGCCTGGGCACGTCATATGGAAACAGATAAGTGAGAGACAATCATGTTCAGCTCCTGGGCTAAGCCAAGACTCATGTGCTTTCTGACGTCACCTGCTTTACTGACAGAAAACGTGATACCTGCTTGTGGCAGCCCATAAAACATGAAGAGACTGATAAGCATCTTTCTGAGTAACAGGAGGACTCTGTGAGACCTTGTAGCTTCAGATCCTGTGCTACCTTCTTCCAATCTACTGCAATTATTTTAGGCTCGGAGTTCTGCTACATTCTTTTTCACAATGTAGCAGCCAAAATGTCTCCAAGTCAGCTAGGTTTTCAGTTTAGCTATTCACGTTGAATAACTGACAATTCAAACTTCAGTAAATAATTCTAAAAATCAATTGCGTCCATAACTTCCAGTGTTTGAACTGGCTCAAATGGTAAACTTTTATTCTAATTGAGTTGCCTGGAGGCATGGACAGCAGGTCAGACTTGAGTTATTAGGAGTCCAAAGTGAATTTAACATTTTGGCCAAAAATCCATGCTTTTAATTCACCTATACGACTTAAAATTCACTTTTATTTCCTGACAATTCACACTTTTGTGAAAAGCTCTGTGGCCTTTATTCAATTAGGAGTGAATTTTAAACTAAATTTCAAAGATTAAAACATCCAAACAGTGGATCATTTTTGAAATGCAGCACTTTATGGCTACATTTTCCATTTCCTTTTTCAGTTCGCTATAATCTTTTCTGTAAATAAGCCCTGTGTGAATTTTAATGCCGTGATATTTTATACATATTACTGTGATTCCTATTGATTTGACACTTTGTCGTCTGAAACGGGCCTCATATTGGGCCATTGCCATCCATCTTGTGGCTGTAAACCTCTGCTCTTGCAAAACCATTAGAAGAAGAAAAAAAGGAATCTCTGGATGTTAACGAGATTATTCACTTAAATGAGAATGTAAGGCCAAAGTAGCAGAAATGTAAGAATAGCTGGCTTAGATAATGTTTCCAGTTAAAGGACCACTATAATGCCAGGAAAACATACTCGTTTTCCTGGCACTATAGTGCCCTGAAGGTGCCCTCACCCTCAGGGTCCCCCTCCCCCCCGCTGGGCGGGGAGCTCTCTGCCTCCGATCCTCCTCCGATCTTCCTCCTCTCCGCCCCGTCGGCTGAATGCGCACGCGCGGCAAGAGCTGCGTGCGCATTCAGCCGGTCGCATAGGAAAGCATTCATAATGCTTTCCTATGGACGCTTGCGTGCTCTCACTGTGATTTTCACAGTGAGAAGCACGCAAGCGCCTCTAGCGGCTGTCAATGAGACAGCCACTAGAGGATTTGGAGGAAGGCTTAACCCATTGATAAACATAGCAGTTTCTCTGAAACTGCTATGTTTATAAAAAAATGGGTTAACCCTAGAAGGACCTGGCACCCAGACCACTTCATTAAGCTGAAGTGGTCTGGGTGCCTAGAGTGGTCCTTTAAGCTATGTTGCCTAAAATTTAAATTTCACTCTAAATTTTTACATTAGTGTATACCTGTGTAAATAACAACTTTATTTATTAATACATTTTTATTTTATTTATTTTTTGCTTAATGCTTGCAAAGATTACACTGTAAGTGAAAGAGGCAGGAAGTCTCAGGGGATAAGCTAGTACACCTACAGACTAAATAAAGGCCCTTTAATTTGGGGAAACCCCCAATGTTAACATGGCTGGCCGATCGCACTCTGTGGCTTTCATGCCTATTCAGCCATATTAAATTAAATAGCTTTGTTGTCAGACACATGGTCAATTGGATTATGCAAACTCAGGTTACAGCCAGGCTAGGTTTCTGTTGTGCTAAAATAGGAGTATTTATAGTCAAAGAGGCTTTAAGATGTATCAGGCTATTTAACCTTTTTTAATCAATGCCATTTTGTGGTTTTACAATTCCAGCTTTCCTTTGGGAGCACGCAGATATCTTTTCTCTAATCAATGAGTTTGTAAATGAACTGCAAAAAAGAATGTTAAAAAAAAATTGATGATTTTGTCTGTCATTATTCTGTGGAGTAAGTTTTGTACATAAAAAATGGTACACGCACACAAGAGTGGAGCAAACGTGAATACAAATGCAAAACATTTATACGTAACCCTCAATGTGTAAACCTTATTCTGAGTTTCTCAGTTGAAGTGAAACTGAAAAAGAGTTCTGAAATGGGAGTTTATGACACAGATTATGCATCTAAATGACATCCAATATCAACTATCCATGATAGTTTCAGTGATTTGAAGTGGTCATGGTGCCTGGAGTCTGTATGTTCAGAGTTTTGCTATGAAACACAGCACATATAGAGTTTAACGTTTAACCCCTCTGCTGCTGGACGTAAAACTTCACCTCTGACACCTTTATTGGGTGTCATTAGCCAGCCTGGAACTAGAATTCTGGGCTGGTTTATGTCAATCCTGTGCACCTCTCATTGCTCAGAATATCGATCATTGGCTGAGAGTGGTCAGCTTCTGCTCTCAGCCAATGAAGGCGACAGCTGCTGATTCCGGCTTTGACCGTGTTAAAATCAGACAACCAGGAAGCATCAAAGTCCGGCGGGACCCAAGTGAGGAGAACCGAGCCAGGGTTTAGTGGTTTTGATTTGTTTGGGAGTCTGTTGTGTCACTATTGACCTATGTTCATTTATCCAAAAGGATACTAGGAAAACTAAGAATTCTAGAGAATTAGCAAGAGTATTAAATATTTTAGGCCAATATGGCAGAGCTGGAACTATTGCTGATACATTTGCTATTTCAGCCAAAATGTTGCAAGTTCCTTGTCAATTCTAAATTACTCTTGTTTACACTTTAGCCCTTTAGCATATAACTACTAGTATGTTACTCTCCAGCAGATACCTACCCAAGCAGGTGGGGTTCTGCAGTTTACAGGAACAGGTATTTCAGACAAATACAAGCCCAGCGTTAATAGCATTTCCACTTAACTAGGACAATCCTTGAGTCTAGTGACAATTAACTAGATTAGTGTGTAATAAATTGGACCTTTGATCTTGGAATCTTTCAAGAGATTTATGACACAATCCATTTAAACATCTCTCTGTGTAGTGCAGTGAATTAAAAGTAGCCTGAAAAGTTACATTTATCCAATTAATCATTCTCCAGTTAACCTATCAAATAATTAAACTGGATTACAAATTATTGGGAAGACAGATTATTTAGAGTTTTTCCTTTTATAGCTAAATAATAGATTATAAGTGGGTTTGTGGCTATTAAGCCCATGCCACTGTGTTCCGTTCTAGCCTGGACAAAGTGACGGGGGATTCTGTCCTGTAAAATAAAACTCTGCAGCGGGAGATAAATACTATCCGCGGTTTATTCACAAAGAGGTAAAGGACACAAGAGGTAAAGGTGGTCTTAAAATCATAACAAATATATATATAATCATAACACACTTGTAATATCACTATCACTCAGGAAACGGTTTTATGTTGAACAGGCTAGATGGGTGATTGTTTCTTATCTGCTGACAATCTAGGTTTCTGTGGCTGATCTCAAGTTACAATGATGCAGAGGGAATAGAGGGGGCTAATGCTGCCTCACTCCTTGTCTGTTTTATCCTTTTTAGGACCTAACACTCTGCATACTAGGCAGGCAGCACCTTGTGTGTAGTTTCTGTTTTCAGTATATAATCTAGCCTACATTCTACATCTATCTATCTCTCCCTTTATCTCTCTATCTATCTCTCCCTTTATCTATCTATCTATCTCTCTCTCTCTTTATCTATCTATCTATCTATCTATCTATCTATCTCTCCCTTTCTCTATCTCTCTATCTATCTCTTTATCTATCTATCTATCTATCTCTCATCTATCTATCTATCTCTCCCTTTATCTATCTATCTATCTATCTATCTATCTCTCATCTATCTATCTATCTATCTATCTATTTATCTATCTATCTATCTATTTCTCCCTTTATCTATCTATCTATCTATCTATCTATCCATCTATCTATCTCTCCCTTTATCTATCTATCTCTCCCTTTTATTTATCTATCTATCTATCTCTCTCTCTCTCTCTCTCTCTCTCTCTATATATATATATATATATCTTCCTTTATCTATCTATCTCTATCTCTCCCTTTATCTATCTATCCATCTATCTATCTCTCCCTTTATCTATCTATCTCTCCCTTTATCTATCTATCTATCTATCGATCGATCTCTATCCCTCCCTTTATCTATCTATCCATCTATCTCTCCCTTTATCTATCTATCTCTCCCTTTATCTATCTATCTATCTATCTATCTATCTATCTATAAACAGATAAAATACTCTTATTGACTGTGTAGGAATTTCATTGAAAGTATATTATAACTATATTTGAATTATTTTCCTAAGCATTCACCTTTATTCATCCAGTGTTGATATTTTATTGAATTTAGCCATTTTTCCTGGACTTTGGGTATGTATGTTTTAAATTTCTTTCTAAAATAAAACAGGGTGATATTTGCTTTTCATTCTATGCTTTTCCTTCTTTTCTATTTCCTTTTGGAGAGGCCTCTTTCAATTTCCATATCTGTAATCTGCCTGCTTTGTGATTTATTAAGTTTGTCCTCCAGCTCCTTGCATTCGGAATATTTACAATTAATTTGATTATTGATATGCCTAGTTTTACTGAGGTTTGGGTGGTCATTTGCTTATGAATAAGTTCCCTTTTGTAAATAAAACCCAAGTATTCTGTATTATATCATGACTTGTTGTGAATGTGACTTTTAAGAATTACTCTAAGCACCATAAACTCTTCAGTGATTTTCAATGGTTATGGTATTTTAAGAGTGTAATGAAATGCTGCTCATTTAGAGAGAGGTATGGCAGCTTGGACCTAAAGATGTAACTCCACCTAGGGCATCATCAGAAGCTAGATTTAAGGGGGTGTAATCAGGGCCAGATTAAGAGCCCAGTGGGCCTGGTGCTGACAGTGATGATGGGGCCTAATTACAGAATCTTATCGACCAAAAACACTAAAAACACTGTCAAAAACAGTCATACCTCTCAAGCATCATGTATCTGATGGATTTGGTGTTGGAGGGAAACTCAAAGGATGCAGCTATATGAAAACACATACTCTATGCTAATCTCTCTCTAATTTATGCTTTCATCTTTCAAGTAAATCCATACCCCCTAACAGCAGTATGCAGTGAAGCAGGAAGTCAATGGGCGGGGTAAAAGAGTGAGCCACTGATGCGAATCACGTGACCAGAACTGCCAAAAGTGTCGAACATGCCCAAAAAGGGGGTATGTCTGTTCAAAGATTTGGAAGGCCAGCCTGGCGTCAGTGTCCCTATGTATCACAGTGGGTATCAGGTATCACAGTGTCAGTATTCCCATGTCGCCCAGTCCCTTAGTCTCCCAGTGTCTGTGTCCCCATTTCTCCCAGTGTCCCCATGTCTCAGTGTGTCCCGTGTCACTAGGATACTAGGGGCCACTGAGAGACATGGGGACACAGTGAGACATGGGGACACTGAGAGACCCAGGGACACTGGGAGACACATGGGGACACTGGAAGACATGGAGACAATGAGACATTTGGGGACACTGGGAGAAATGGGGTCACAGACACTAGGGACATAGAGACTGGGAGACATGGGGACACAGACATTTGGGGAAACTAAGACACTAGGGACACTGAGAGACATGGGAACACAGACACTGGGAGACTAGGGGACACTGGGAGACATGGGGACACTGAGACACTGGCTGGGAGGCATGGGGACACAGACACTTGGGGACACTGGGAGACATGGGGCACTTGTAAACATAGACATGGGGACACTAGGAGACATGGGGACACTGAGACATTTGGGGACACTGGGGCACTAGGGACACAGAAACATGGGGACACTGAGACACTAGGAACACTGGCTGGAAGGCATGGGGACACGGAGACTGGGAGACATGGGTCACTTGTAAACACAGACATGGGGACACTGGGAGACACGGGGACACTGGGGACACTGGCTGGGAGACATGGGGACACTATGTACCTAGTGTCTCCGTGTCCCAATGTGTCTACCTATGTCTCACAGCGTCCCCATGTGTCTCAATGTCACCATGTCTCAGAGGGTCCTCTAGTGTCTCAGTGTCCCAGTGTCCCCTAGTGTCTCAGTGTCCCCATGTGTCCCCTAGTGCCTCAGTGTCCCCATGTCTCCCTGCTGCCTTTCCCCTCATCCCTCACTTCCCTGAGCTGTAGTCTGTCTCTGCAGGCTGGGAGCTGCTGTCTGAACTCTCTGTGCTGTGTAGTTGCTCCCACGCAGATCAGTGAGTAGAGAGAGGCAGGGAGGGATATGTTGTAACTTCCTATCCCTGCCTCTCTCCATACACATTGACCGCTACTGGCCGGTGCTGGTATTGCAGAGTAATCTCTGTTTATACTGAGAAAAATATTTGCATTTGTATTGCCGGTATTACTGCAATACCATCACGGCCAGGCAACCTCAGATACTGCCTGTGCCAATAAAATACCAGTCAGGTGGTAAATCTAAGAGTAGTGTGTAAAAAAAAAAAAGGTTTTTTAAATGGGCCTATTCCATGGGCCTGGGCCTGGAGCTCCAGCTCCATCAGCCCCTATGTTAATCCGGCCCTGGGTGTAATAGGAGGTGGGGGGGCCTAAATAGCATTTTTAACACTGAAAGGTCAGGAATACACATTTGTATCACAAGTGCTGTAAGTGTTCCTTTAACGTTATTTTTAGGGTATGTGGGTATAAAGCACTTAGCATTTGTTAGCGACTTTCTCAGTCTTGTAATTTATCTACCGTGGACCTCTACAATCTTGCTGGTGTCCTTGTCACTACAAATGTAACAGCAGAATTGTCTAAACTACTAGTGCAGTATGCTCTATCACCGTGAGATTCACTGCACATCTCCTTCTAGATTCCTCGCTCTTCAACCTCTCTGCCCTTGGCTTTTATTTTCCCCCGACTTTCTCTCCAGTCAATATTGACAGCACCTCTTATCTCTGCAGTTGGCATTTGTTGTAATACTTTTTTTCACCAAACTCTGTAGCTGAATGCATTTAAACTAATTAGCCATCAAATTGTGGTGTTCATATATATATATATATATATATATATATATATAGCTATTTCATAGCTGTGTTATGGTATTTCTTAAAGTGTTACTCCAACCACCATTATTGACTACAGCCTGCTGTGATGGTTATGATGGTAGGAGTACCCTGGTGCCATTTCCTGGTAATTGGGCAAGCCGTTCTACAATCGTTTGTTCTCTCACCTGGTCCCCCCAGGCACCAAGGATCCAATGATGGCAGCTGAATGGCATTTGACTTCTTCAGAGCTGCAGAAGCTGGACGCTGGTACTGATGCTCATTCATTGGCTGAGACTATCAGCTGATTGCTGTCAGCCAATGAATGATATTCTATGCATAATAATATGCACAGAACTGACATAAGCCAGTCCGGAACTCTTGTTCCTAGCTGGCTAATGATGCCCCAATGACGATGCTGGGGATGGACTTACACCTTCGGCAGCAAAGCAGTTAAACTCAGTATATGCAGTGTTTCAGAGCAAAATGTTGCACATACAGATTCCAGGCACCAGGACAACTTCACATCACGGATTTTGATTGATTCCAGGTAAACTAAATTTCAAAGCAGTTTCAGAGGTGTTCTTGCTTAATTTAGAGGCACATAAATTTAACGAAATAGTCTCAGATTATTCCATGTGGTTTTCTATGAATTTGCTTTGGCAAATGTTTCTCTGTCGATAGATTTAAATTTCTCATAAACGGGGCAAGCATTTAAAATATCCCATGATCTCATATGACGTGTTAGCATGAGATGTCACTCCTCAGTATCTACACCATTGATGTTAGTTATTGCATTATTGGTCAATGTATGTATTTATTTTATTTATAAAATATTTTACCAGGATGCATACATTGAGATTTCTCTCGTTTTCAAGTATGTCCTGGGTCCACAAATCATTACATTGTTACATTAGGGTACAATGAAATACAAAAACAATATTAATACACAATATATACAAAATTGTGCATAGAACAGGTAGGAAATATATAATCAACCATGACAGGTGCATTCTGTTTTGAGGTATGTAGAGAGGGATCTCTTAAAGGACTTTTAAGCAATTTCACGAGAAAACAAGCTGGCAAAATATCCAATCTACCTTTATATCCAGAGTGAAACCAACCTCATTAGAACATCATATTTTAATGTCTGTTCATATCTCACTGTACACTGGTATAAATAATGTCAGCATTGATAGATTAACATAGGCCACCTAGCAATGTGGGACAACTGCAAGCAACATACATTTATACTCCCCACTATATCTTGCATATGTGAATATAGCGGAAAAGATAATAGATGGAGTGTGATAATGTTTTAATACTATGAAGCATTGTTATCCAAATGTTTAAAATAAAAATTTAAAAATCACCTCCAGGTGGCAGCTCTGAGCACTATTATTGAGATCACGATCCATGTGTTCTAAATAAGGTATCTTGCATTATTTGTATTATTTTTATTGACATTTCTATAGAGCCAGCATATTACTCAGTGCTTTACACGTTTAATCGGGCAGATATGACAACATATATACAAGAAACAAGCTAATACAGATGTTAAAAGGAAACAAGTTATTGAGCAAGCTTCAATCTTGTGGATGTGAGGAACAGCACAAGAAGAAACAGAAACTTGGGGGGATAAGATTAACAAGTGAGCAGTAGAGTTGTAAGATAAGAGAGAGTGATGTTAACATTGTAGCCACTAACTATGTTAGCAGAGAGGGGGTAGGCTGCTTTAAGGAATGAAAATTACTTACAGAAGCTATAATCATGTCTGAAGAGATGGGCTTTAAGGGGCTCGATTGAAGGCTAGGAGAAAGTCTGGTGGAGCTGCCCTTGAGACATGCTTTAGCCAAGAGTTAGTAATACCAGTAGCAGTGCAAACATAGAACTGGCAGAGCTGGTTAGTGAAGATTTGTAATCTTAGTGAAGTTAGTGAAGATTTGTAATGAGCGTTTAGAGTTGTTAAGAACTTTGTATTTCAGTGTTAATATTGTGAATTTAAAAGTAACCAATGTAATAATTGGCAAAGGGATAAGGTAGAGGTATGAGAGGAGTGAAACTAAATTAATATAAGCCTCTTAGCAGTATTCTTTATGGACTGTACAGAGGACGTATGGGTTCTGGAGAGCTCAATAAGGAGAGAGTTACTGTAATCATTGCAGGACATCCCCAGGACGTACTTGAAAACCAGAGTAATCTGAATGTACCTTTCCTGATACACTATAATAATAATAATTATTATTATCATTATAAAAATGTGAACTCGGTTATTATTAGCATAAGTAAGCATAAAAAATCCACTACACAGCACGTTGACGGGAGGTATATTATAAATATCCTTATCCTTAAAAACATTTGCCCCCAATCTTACCCCACATAAGCAACCCACCTAACAATAAAAACTTTCCCAAATTCTAAATTCTTCAAACTCTGTCCTGGTGCATTTTTACAAGCACAATAGGTGTTTTGAAAAAGTGACAAATGTCATTACTATTTTGATTGTAGTTTACTAAAAGTGATGTAAAAAGTATATTCTTTATTGTAAATTCCAACAGCTTTTCCTAAAATTTCCTTTTCAAAGGGCCATCAAATATAGAGCAGCGTAAAAAGATAAGTGAAATAGAACACTTTTTGGACAGAAAGAATGGTGGAAAAAAATCTGTAAATACTTTGCATCGCCTTAAAATATGTCATATTAAAAAAAAAATGAGTTAGGTATCAAAAGAAGTATATTTTTTTTCTTAAAAAGATTGAATAAATTGCGCAAAACATTTGCCAAAAATTATATATAAAAGTGTTGGTGAAACTTTGAAACAAATCCACCAGTGCTTTCTGTATTTCTGTTGAATGAATAACAACATTTATATCATGCCTTAGCAGAGAGGAGAGGCACTGACGTGGGATAGTAAAACACTCTTAGTCTATCAGTGGTAAATTGATTGCGTTTTTTTGCATTAAAAAAAACTTACATAAAAATATTTAAATTTTGTGGTTTAATGTGATTTATGTAAAATAGATCAAATTCATACTGGAAATGTAAGCTTGAGAGAAGCCAAGAAAAGGGTGCCTGAGAAAGCCTTGTTTTTCTGTAATACTGTCAAATCAACTCCTGTAAACTGATAAATACAGGGTATGTCGGAGGAATTGTTGTTTGATATTACATATTTATATTGCAAACCTTGCCAAATTAGATAGATATCAAAAAGAGAATAAACCCAACAAGGAAATGAAATAACATAGTGAATAAAGAGTTGAAAAGGTTGTAAAAGAAAATATGAAATTGTATAAAGAAAACCATAATATCCACTAGAAATGTTGCATTTAAAATAGCTTGTTTGCACTTTGCAAAAGCTGCAGATCTCTTGTCTGTAGCCCTTGCAAGTCCTTTTTTTGCCCCCAGCCTAGACGTTCTGTTGCTGTTCAACCACAGACTGTCCAATGCAGCAATGAGAAGTCTTTGCAAGGCAGGTGCTCTGAGCAATTGCTGCCTTTTTAGTTTAGCTCCACTGCTCTAAACATCCAGGATGTAAAAGGACCGGCTATCTGCTTGAAAATCAGGGTGGTGTAAAAAAGTTAATTTATAAAAGTGCACCCTCTTCACACATAAAGCACGTCGGCAAGCTAAAGTGCTTTAGGGGTCTGGAGTGTCCCTTTAAAATACCAACTTAGCGGTAATGGTTCATTCACAGTTGTGCTTCAATTATACAGCACTAATGAAAATGCTGCCATTTTTAACATCACTGAATTAGGGTTAATAGGAAATATATGACTAGAAGGTACTCTGGGTTAGAGAATATTTAGGATTATTAAAAGGACTATTCATAATAGTGGATTCCACCCAAAAAAACTGTAGAGTGTAACTCCCATCATTCTCATCTATTCTTTGCCTGCCTGAAAGTGATAGGAGTTAGGGATCACAGTACATTCCGATTCCATGACGGTTAGGTGGTACACTGCGGTACTCCAGCGCTCTAGCTCCACAAGAATACAGTGTTCAATACTGCTTTATTTAATGACACACTCCATTCACCTGTAAAATGGAACAATTTCCCTTTGCTTATTTGAATAAAGTGACTGTATTCTTGTTGGCTGGAGCTGGTATAAACAGTAATGTAACTTACTGGGAGACCCTGGCACATTTCCCTGTCAACTGGACAAAGACATTGGTGCAAAGTTACACGTTCTACACTTTGTAACGTTGGATTACCCAGCATATAATGAATAATGCCATCCATCAGCACAGCCCAGATTTCAATACACCTGTTTACACCCTGGCAAAGAGCTCTGATTACATAACTGCACACATCAAATATTTATGGCAATTCTAAAAGTGAAACTTTAACTCTTGCTGGGTAGGTTACCTTCACACTTTGGGGCAGTATTATCAGTAGTTCGTCCTTTAATGGGGGTCAGCTTTAAAAAATGAAAACTGGAAGGCTGTTTTAAAGTCAACTAAAATGTATAATTTTTATTTATTTATATTTTTAACATATCCTCCACCTCCCTCACAAAAGCAACAATATGTTCTTCACATTTTAGAGGGATAACTGGGAGTGTTAAAAAGTATGCATGGTTGTAATGACACCACCATTTGCTGTGTACGTAAACACAGGCTGATATCATACGGAAAATATTTGTCAGGCTGCAGACATGTTGTGCCTGGTCAGAGTCTAGAATACAGAGAGGACTTGTATCCCTTGAAAGGAAATTATGACCTACGGGAAAGGTTACTGAACCTAGAGCAGAGGTGGCCAAAAGGTACAACTCACGTGAATATTTACCAATTTAACAACTATAGTTCTATGATTCGGGGAATCTAAATCTTGGCCCCCATGCCCTAGCATTCCTAGAACAAGTTTACAGGCCTGTTTGTGCAGGAAGATCAAGAGTCTCCATAGAGACAGTTTAAAGTTTAACATAGAACACTTCACTTTACATACAGATTTATACATCACCCACCCCCCCTTACTCAATATTTAAATATTTTTTACTTCACTGAACATTATCTTCAATCAAAGGAACACTCTAAGCTTACTGTAGTGCTCACAGTGCAAAATGTCAAACCATTTCAAGTGTTTTTGACGAAAAAAAATAAAGTTCAGATTTATGTTGAATGTGTTTTAAATACCAAGTAAATTAAACTTTTTCAAGTAACCTATGTATACTTTTTTCTTTGTTACAAAATAAAGGACCACTATAGGCACCAAGACTACTTCAGCTTAATGAAGTGGTCTGGGTGCCAGGTCCAGCTAGGGATAACCCTTTTTTTTTAGAAACTGCTATGTTTATGTTAGGGTTAATCCAGCCTCTATTGGCTGTCTCTTGACAGCCGCTAGAGGCGCTTGCGTGCTTCTCACTGTGATTTTCACAGTGAGAGCACGCCAGCGTCCATAGGAAAGCATTGTGAATGCTCTCCTATGGACTGGCTGAATGCGCATGCGCATTCAGCCAGAGAGGAGGAGAGGAGGAGGAGAGCTCCCCGCCCGGCGCTGGAGAAAGAGGTAAGTTTAACCCCTTCATCACCCTAGAGCCCAGCGGGAGGGGGACCCTGAGGGTGGGGGCACCCTCAGGGCACTATAGTGCCAGAAAAACGAGAATGTTTTCCTGGCACTATAGTGGTCCTTTAAGAAGATGCACTCACAGACTAAAGATATTATGTATTAAATCACATTTAATGTACTCACATAGATAAGTTACAAAATAACTTTTTCTTAGCTTCTCTTTGAGATTTCAAAGCAATCACAATCTGTATATGTTTGTGTATAATGCTGATCTTTGCATGCAGGGGTGTATTTGTGTATAGTGTTGGTGTTTGAATGCAGGTATACGGCATGTTTTAGTCATAAACACTTCGTTTAGTTCTGAATCAAATTTCATCCGAATTTGGCAACTCAGAAGTATCTGAATTTTCGAATTAACGAAAAACTTAACAAAAATGTACGTATCCATAACAAATCAAATTGTTTCAGATCCATACTTTTTAGATAAGGATAGCAAATGAGGGAGTTGTCTATTAAATAGATGCAAGATCAAAATTCTTAAAAGGTATTTTATTAGTTTTGATCTTTCAGCTATTTAGTAGATAACTCCCTAATTTTGCTCTCATCAAATATGGTAATCGGATGCAAGGAGAGCAAATTAGGGAGTTATCTACTAAACAGTTGAAAGAATAACTATGGAGACCTTTGATGGCTGCTTGAGAAGGACAGCAGTTAGGCGGCAAAATGTTGGGGTTTGGTGCAGTATTCACATCTCCACTAGACAGCTAAGTGTTAGCTTGATGTACTTACTAATACTAGTATTTAATGATTTTGTATCTGCTTTGTGCAATTGCAATACATTTAATCATCAGATAATATTTAGTTTCTAACAGCATCTGCTAAAAAGGTTACTCCGAGCATCATGACCACTTCTGTAGTTTAAAGTGATCATGGTGCTTGGAGACTCTGCACATAAAGAGTTAAAGGAATAGTACAGCCTTTACAGGGATACAAACATATAATTCTAACACTATAGTGTTGTAGAGACTATTTAGATTCCTCCCCACTCCATGAAAAAATAAAGAGAGTTACTCACCATTCAGCCCTTACCGTGCTGTTATTGCCACAGACACCTGTCTCCATAGCTGAAATCATCAGTCTTGATGATCTCAGCCAATCCAATGCTTCCCCATAGGGAATCATTGTTGGACCTTGTCCTGGAAGTCCCTCTGGTGGCTGTCCTACTGTCCAAATCAGAAAATGCAGCACTTATACTGCTGACCCTGCAAGGACAGGCTATATGCTCTAGAACAGGGGTAGGCAACCTTTTAGCAGCACTGTGCCGATATAGGATTGTGATGTCCCGTAGCATGCCGATCCTATTGTTTTAAATTGAGGAGTGTATGCTGCCGTATTCTGCTTGTGTTATTTTTACTGTAATTGCTTTGTATCGTTGTATTTGTGCATATATGAGCTATTATATTGTATATGTTCATTAGTAGTTTATGGTATTGTGTATGATACGTATGACTGTGGGCTGTGTATGAGGGCTGCTTGTGGAATTGTGTGTGGATGGATATTTCACATTGTGTGTATTTGTGGGGCTGTTTGGGGTATTGCATGTGAGAGGCTGCATGCGGGGTTGTGTGCATGTATGTGGATTGTTAGTGGTGTTGCGTTTGTGTGGATTGTATGTATGTTTGTGTGTGGGCTGTTCGTATTATTTGAACGAGAGAGGGTTATTCTGCATTTCTGTGTATATCTAGCAGTGTGGGTGGCTTCCCTGGGTTCCAGTGGGGACCAGGCTGGCCAGGTACAGGTCAAGGACAGGAGCTGCAATAGCAGCTGCAAGGCTGCTCTACTCCAGTGTGGATACCCATTCACAAGTGCTGGGAGGAAGTGATCTGTGATCACTTCCTCTACGTGCTGCAATGCAAAAATTGAGGATTGTCCTTCACCACCTCTTCGTATTAGCAGATATCTGAAGTTTCACTGGGTCTATTTGGTTCTAGCAGCCTTGAGTGCCGTGCAAAGACACCTTGAGTGCACTGTTTTTGGTTGAAGAAACCCTTTTATTTTGTGGTTGCCTGCACAGAGGAGTGCTGGAAGTGAAAGCACCCAGCGTGAAGCCGATGGAGAAAGCGCAGCTTAGGGAATAAGGCCCTGACAGGGCTAGGAGGCAGGCTAGGGGGCGGGAGCAGTAGTGAGAATTGGTGGGGGTTGGCTGATATAAAGGGTAAACCATTTTGTGATCCCTCACTCTAATTTCTTACCTTGCAGAGTTGGTCCCTCCCTCACTTTTGTAGCCTTTTTCCCCGCTTGGTCACAGAGGCGGGGTGGGGTAAGGAACATTAAGGATAATGGGCCTTAGTTAATATAGGAGTAAGGGGAGTTAATTGATTGGTTAAAAGGTTACACTGTTCGTACATGTTTTGGTAGCTCAGAACCTCGGTGGTGTAGGGGTATCTGGATATACCCCTAACAGGTGAAATTGATCAATATTGGCACTTTACATGTTATATTTATATGGTTGTTACATATTGGGAAATGTGTTATGTGGTGGATCATTGCCTTGATGTAAATATGGGAGAGATGATATGATCTTGGGGTTGTGGCTGGTAATGACCTTTATATATAATTGTAAATTATAAGTTATTATTATTATTTTTATTATCATTAAAGCTGTTGGCATTTTGACCCATATCTCTGAGTGTCAGTGTCTTATTGGGTGGGTGGGGCTCAGGTCATATATGCCATTCCCTGCCCATATGGCAACTATGCACCTGTCATGGACTGTAGATATAGTCATGGTTTGTATATTCAGTGTATGTTTGTAAACAGATTTCTCTTTGGTCATGTAGACATAAAGGAGAGGGAAGGAAAAAAAAACAAAACAAAAAAAACAATCTTAGCATGCAAGTAATGACAATACAAATTTGTTAAACATGTTTAGAAAAATCTTTATTAAAAATATATTTATGAAATACTGCATGGTTTGCCAGACAAAATAAAACTATACATAAAAGATACTCATTATCAATATACTTCAGCTGTAAATAATCTGTCTTTTATAATTCAATGCAGCAAAACCAAAACACTGAGCAAAACTGAAATGCAGGTTACAAGTGTGAATGTTCCAAAGTCTGTCAACATTTTGCAGCTAAAACAAGCCATTTGAATATTCTTAATACTCACTATGGCTGTTAAAGGAACAATAACATTTCAAGTAGGCCTTATTGTACTTTGTTTTCATTAAATTCTTAATTTAAAAAATAAAAAATTAAAAAATTTCAGACTGGTGTGTTTGGCCAAAAATATATATTTTTTCCCCCAAGCCTGTTATATAAGTGATACTCCAAAATAGATCTTATTAGAAGCCTCAAGTTTCTTATCGTACTAATATTTATCCGTTTATCAGTTATTCCAGATAGCCAAATACGGTGGCATACATTTGACCGGGGCTTTTAACTCCTTTCCAAAAGAAATGGCAGGCTTTCTTTTTTTACTTGTACCCTTTGGTAATAATTACTATACATGATAAAAATTATGATACCAATGGCTTTCACTACTATATATTATTATTACTCGGCTTAACTGAATGCAGTTTATTGACTTTGGAAGCCTTAAAAGATGAATTGATCTTGGTGGGGATTAAAACTGTGGTCCTTAGATACTGTATCTGGAGTTTAATTACTGTAGCTATCTCAATTTATCACTATAGCATCATATAGAGAGTCTGAAGCTCAGATTTACTGTAGGGTGTTAAAATGGAGAGAACTGATGCCAGGGAATAGCTGTATTTTATTTTCGGTGGCACGGGAATGGGATTCACAGATTCATTCAAAGTGGCATTTCTTCAATACACGTTATATATCTGCTCTAGACTTGTGCCAAACCACTTTTTCTACAAATTTAAAAAAAATTCAGGATGGCTAAATCTTGCACATATGGCAGTTTAGTTTGTTCAAATTTTGTTATCAAAAAAAGATTCAAGAAAACAAATCAGATGAACCAAAAGGGTACAAAAATGGGTCAACCAGTGTATTGCAAAATATATATTTAATATAGATATTGAATTTCTGCAGTACACTAAGAGGCGCATTTTCCCACATTTTGGTTCACAAATCAACTGAGAAAAAGTAACCAATGAGGCAAAAAGAGAAGAAAAAGTAACCAATAGAGATAAAAAAGTGGAGGAGCAGTAAAAATAAAATCTATATTCATATTGGTTAAATGTATAATATATAAATATAGATTTTTCTTTTACTCAGCCTATTTTTTGCTATTGGTCACATGCTCATCCATTGTGCGATTTGTTTGGTTCGTGATTCGGCTACATTCACCTGATCTGCCTGAATTGCAAAACAAATCTCAAAGTCTAATCTCTTTAAGAATATCATCATGAACACATAAACCCAGTAACATTTCTACATTTAAATGCATATTTTCCCAAATAGGACAGACAGATTAATTTGAACTCCTTACAACTTAACTGATTTCAGAGAAGTTGCTAGATAGATTAAACTGCTCAGAATAACATCACCAGGGTGCTTGTGAAATGTGCCCTTAAATGGTGCCATTATTTACCTGGTAATCTTCCAAAGTTCAGCATGCTTTTAGGCAGACTGAGATACAGTCAAGAGCACAGAAAGTCTTACTCACAGACTGCCTATAGAGGAAAAGATCATAAAAATCCATCTGCAAAGCTGGATCAGGTCTATTAAAGTAAAATAGATGCTCTACACATTATACATGTCACTGAAAGGAAAGGGGATCTTAAAGCCATGAGATGTAAACATTTAGCACACACAATACATGAAATTACATGTGCTTTTAGACATAGTTTGCATTTCCTGCGTTGTTTTCACAGAATCCTAACAAAGTACAGAGAAACAACTCATACATGATAACTGATATTACTGCCCCAGACTGGTAGATTGATGCAAAGGCCACAACATTATTTGAACTTGTGGAAACTTTCACACATATCTAGTGTTGCATAAATATTATTAGGCACTTCACTAGAACACAATGTTATAGAACTGAAAGGGCAACAAAAATTTTGGCAGCTCATCTAAACCTCAGTAACAAATTACTGCATTTAGAATCAGGCACTATGTGCATGCAACAAAATGGACGGTCTTCACCAAAGTAAGCCGAGTTAAGTTAGTCTTTATCAAAGTTAGCATGAAGAGATTTTAATGGTGATTTCTGAATATAAATCATTTCGAATTATTTCTAACTGTATTAAATAATTTAGAAACCTAATTAAATCAAGGTCATGGTTATAGGGACGAAGGGCGGCTCTAGACTTTGCAAGGCCTTAGGAACTCAAACATAAGGCCCTCCCCCCCCCCCTTATGTGAGGACTTTGACTGTAGTTATGGTATAATTTGCTAATCATTTATACACAGTTGCTGGGTATGGTTGCATAGCTTGTCAGTCGTTCATACATAAGAACTAGTGTGAAGGTTTTTTTTGAAAAATTTACATTTTGGTTGGGCTTTTAAAAAATAAATTCCAAATAATAAAGTTACAGATAAGAAAACAATGTCATAGACATTTCCCCATATATTCTAAATTCCTTTACATGTATATCATTATATATATGTTTCCCCATGTATTGTATATGTATGTATGTATGTATGTATGCATAATATATATATATATATATATATGTTGCTTGCAACTTTATCTTTGCATTGCCCAAATCATACCACAGCCACATTGCAGACACACACTAATACACAAATACATAAACATACTGATACATGCACGTGCATACACACACACACTGATGCACAGAGACACAAATATTGACTTATACAGACACACAGTCACAATGTGTTTATATGGCTGTGTGTATTTCTGAATGTGCCTGCCTGTGTATGTGCCTGAGAGTGCCCCTGACAGTGCATATCCTTGTATGTGAATGTATGTTTCTGTGAGCATGTGTATGTTTGTGTCTGGGACCGTATGTGTGTGAGGTAGCTGCCTTTGTGCACGTTTTATGGTGAAGCTATGTTTTATGACTTTATGTGTATGATGATTGTCTTCAAGGGTGACTGTGACAGGGTAAGTAAAGGGGAAACTGTGGCAAGGTGAGTTTGACAGGATGAGGGGGTGAATGACATAGGGTTGGGGGTAAGTGTGAGAATGAGGGAGGGCAACTGTGACATGGTTGGAGGAGGGAGTGTTACAGTGTGAGGGGAGGTAAGCGTGACAGGATTAAATTGTTTATGTGATAGGTGAATGTGGCATGGCTGGGGAGGTGAGTTTTACAGGGTTGGGGTGTATATGGCATTATTGGAGTGAATGTAACAGGGCAAGAGGAGGTGAATGTGACAGGATTAAGGGGGTTAATTGACAGGGTGAGTGTGGCAGAGTAATGGAGTGGGGAGCATGACAATGAGAGAAAAGGTGAGTGTAACAGGATTGGGGGGTGACTGTGGCAGAGTGAGGGAAGGTGAGTGCAGTTTGAGTGGAGGGGTGAGTGTGACAGGATCAGGAGGGGTTAAAGTGAGTGTGGCAGGGTTAAAGGGGTGATAGTGTGTGTGTGAGTGTGGTGACAGTGTGTGTGTGGGGAATGGTGACAGGGTGTGTGGAGGGGGTGACTTTGTGTGTTTGAGTGGAGGGGATGACAGAGTGTGAAATGGAATGACAGAGAGTGAGGGAGGGTGACAGAGTGTGGAGGGGGGTGATAGGTGGCAGAGTGAGGGGGTGACAGATGGCAGAGTGAGGGGCTGTCAGGGGGCTGAGGGAGGGGGTAACAGGTAGCAGTGTCAGGGAGGGACGGTGTGACAGGGGGCAGGGTGAGGGAAGGAGGGGGTGACATGGGGTAGAGTGAGGGGGTGACAGGTGGCAGTGTCAGGGAGGGAGAGGGTGACAGGGGCAGATTGAGGGAAGGAGAGGGTGACAGGGGGCTTAGTGAAGGGGTGACAGGAGACAGAGTGAGGGAAGTAGGGGTCTGACCGAGGGAAGTAGGTGGTGACAGGGGGCTCAGTGATGGAGTTACAGGGGACAGAGTGAGGGATGGACTGGGTAACAGGGGGCTGAGTGAGGGGGTGACAGAGAGAGAGGAAGGAGGGGGTGACAGGGGGTTGAGTAATGGGGTGACAGGGGATAAAGTGAAGGAGTCAAGGAAGGAGGGGGTGACAGGGGACAGAGTGAGAGAAGGAGGGGGTGACAGGGGGCTCAGTGAGGGGGTGACAGGGGACAAAGTGAAGGAGTCAAGGAAGGAGGGGGTGGCGGGGACAGAGTGAAAGAAGGAGGGGGTGACAGGGGGCTCAGTGAGGGAGTGACAGGGGACAGAGTGAGGGAAGGAGGAGGTGACAGGGTGCTGAGTGATGAGTGACAGGAGGCTTAGTGAGGGGTTGACAGAGTGAGAAGGAGGGGGTGACAGGGGGCTTAGTGAGGGGGTGATATTTTTTGCAGAATGCTGCACCATAAATCTGCCTCTTGAACTGCACCTCCTCACTCCAAAAAAAGACTTCTCTATCAATGCACACAGCTTAGCCATTGACAGTACTGAATGATCTGAACTAACAAGCATGAATGAATGGAAGGGGCATGAATGGCAAATGTGGTCAATTAATATATTAATTTAAGTTTATCTCTGTTGTATAGCTAAAATGTATATGTTACAATACTAATTGGCAAATAGCATGTTTTGTATTCAATTTCTATGTACATGTCAATCCCAACCTTTCTGTTGTTGTAATGGAACAATAATGTATAATTAGCATTTCATATTTATCTTGTTTTTCCCGTATATCACACCCCACTCCACCTTTTTTTCTGTTATCCCCTGTATGTTTATTACACAAGTTTTACTTGTGTTACATTTAAAATTGCAAAACTTTAAATAAAAGAATTTTGAAAAGAAGGTGAGGAAACCCAGGGAGACATATAGTTAGGAATCACTGCATGTTTGATTGTATGCAGCCAGGCTGTGAATTAAAAGCCACTTACTCAGCCACTTACTCAGTGCTGTTGGGGCTGAGACTGTATGCAAACAATTTTTATTATCATTATTTATAAAGTGCCAACAAATTCTTCAGCGTTGTACAATGGGTGGACTAACAGACAAGTATATGCAATCTGATGAGTTGGTCGCACAGGAACAGAGGAGGTTGAGGGCCCTGCACACATAAGCTTACATTCTAGAGGAAGTGGGGTATAGTGACACACAAGGGTAGGGTAGAAAAATAGGTTACTAGAATAGTTTTCACTGATGGCTTAGTGGTTTTTTTTGGGGGGTGGGGGGTGACAGTTGCAGGAGAGGAAGCAAGGTGCGGGAGGGAAAGCTATTTAACAGTTTAATATTTTCTTTCCTGAAGAAGTGAGTTTTCCGTTATTTTTTTTTTTTTTTTTAAAGGAATGGTGATTAAGTCAGAATCTAATGGAGCAGAGAAGGGAGTTACACAGGAACGGTGCAGCACTAGAGAAGTCTTCAAAGGTGAGCACTAGAGGTGATTGTACGAACAGAGTATATATGCGTAGGGACCTAAATGGGACATAAGAGGGACGATAGGTAAGTAGGAGCAGTGTTATGTAGAGATTTGTAAGCAAGTACCAGAATTTTAAATTTAGCCCTATATCTTATGAGAAGCCAATGTAAGATCTGATAGAGGTGCAGGTGGACATGAAGATGAGCCTTGCTGCCGCATTAATTATAGACTATAATGGTGCAAGTTGGGAACACATAATATCACTGAGAAACTGTTTGCAGTAGTCAAGGCGAGAGAGGATAGCAGCATAGACCAGCACCTTAGCCACATTGGGCACTAAATATGGACGGATGCACTCTATGTTTTTGAGTTGCAAGTGGCAGGATTTGGTGATCGACTGGACATGACTTGTGATAGAGACGTTGGAGTCAAAGACAACATCTAGGCAGCGAGCCTGCGAGGCAGAGCTGATGGTAATTTACTTGGAGGGAGCAGACATCGGAGAAGCAACACTTGAAGGAGGAAAGACAAGAAGCTATTTTTTGGACATGTTAAAGGAACACTATAGGGTCAGGAGCACAAAGTGTATTCCTGACCCTTTAGTTTTAAAATCATCATTAAGCTGTAGTTGTTCTGGTGACTATAGTGTCCCTTAAAGTTTAAGGAAGTTAGCAGCCATCCAGTTAGAAATAGCAGAGAGTCAGGCAAAGACACGACTCAAGGGACAGCGAGAGATCAGGAGAGGGCAAATAGATCTGCATAGAAATTATATTAGAAGCCAAAGGAGCTGATGAGTTTACCATGGGAGGCAGTATAGATCAAGAACAGTAGGGAAAGGAGAGGACCTTGGGGAACACCAACAGAGGGGAGTTGCAGAGAAGAGGCAGAGTTAGAGAAAAAAAACACTAAAAGAGCACTGGGAGAGATAGGAGGAGCACCTGGAGAGAGTAGTATCTCATAGACTGAGATTACAGAGGATGAGAAGAAGTTGCTGATGGTCAACAATGTCAAAAGCAGCAGAAAGGTCAAGGAGAATTAGGATAGAATAGTGACCACTAGATTTTGCAGCAATTAAATCATTGGTCAGAGTTGTTTTGACAGAGTATCAAGCACGGAATCCAGACTGAAACAAGCAGAGAGTTGGATTCAAGAAAGTTGGTCAGTTTCGCTTTAACAACTCTCTTAAAGATCTTGGAGACAAATGGTAGTAGCGAGATAGGGTATTGGGGCAACAGTTGGATGCTGAATTAGGATCAAGGTTGGGATCAATCATTTTTTTTTTTTTTAAAGCATTGTGGTTACGGTTGCGTGCTTGAAGAGTTAAGGAAATATGTCAGAGGTGAGAGAGAGATTGAATATTGTAGTGAGAAGCAGAGCAAGAGAGGAGACAGAGTGGCAATGAGATAGGATCAAAGGAACAGGTGGTGGGCCGGTAGGACCGGAGCAGAGCAGAAACCTTTTTTGCTGTAGAGGAAAGAGAAAGAGATGAGATATCTATTCCCTGATAGCAGAAATCTTCTCCAATGAAGTGAGTTGTAAAGTTTGTAGCTGTCAAGTTAGTATTAGGAGGAGAAGCAAGAGGGTGAAGAAAAATTGTAAAAGTGTCGAAGAGGCGTTTGGGTTTGCGGGAGCGTGTGGTTATGATAGTATTGGAGTAGTTTAAGGAAGTGTTGGCATGAGAGTGCGTTGATGGTGCAGCATTTTGAAAAAAAAAATTTTGTGCAAAAACTAAATATTTGAGCATGCACAACATACAGCATACTAATGAGGACAAAATCTATCACATGCATTAAAGTTGCATTGGTTCCTGGAATGTCACTTCAAAAAGAGAGGGTCTGCACAACTTCTTACTGAACTGAACTGAACATATTTCCAATCTTTATATGCATCAAAACATATACGTGTTTGTATACTGTATAGTGAAAGTTGAAAATATAGATAAAATTGACCAGCCCCTGTGAGTGTGAGCTGTTCTGCGTATAATTGTCAAGAGACTTTATGTTTTACAATCTCTTAGTGCAGATTGTTTATTACTTCTTTAAAATTCTTTGTTTTGTATTCCTCTAATAATACAGATATGGATTTTGGCATTCCAACATTAAGAATATGTTGTAGTAAATTCAGGACTGGGCCAATGATTTGATAACAATATTCAATTGTCTTGTCTTAAGGATGATCCAAGGAATGCATTTAGCCGTGTAGATGGTGTGTTTTTTCTAGGCTTCTGGTTTTATTTTTCAAAAAACATACTTTAAAAAAAATGTATTTCATTTTTTACACACTTGCTGATGAAGTTCTGTTGTATGATGTAAGCATCGTTGGCTTAACACCTGAAGGACACATGACGGATATTTTCCGTCATACTGGCCTTTTACTTCTGAAACTATGTTCATAAGGGGTTAATGCAGATGGTGATTGGTTGCTTGTGAGATTTTGACTCTGGTTTCTAGCTTGAAACAAACACATGTTATGTTATGGTTGTTAACTGTGTATTGTAGTAATTTAAAGCCCCAATAATGTTTTAGTATTTACTAATGAATTCACGCAGATAGACAAAGCTGTTTTTATATGGAACAGCACAGCCTCATTCTGTTTGCATGATGACTTCCTGAGTTTTCTATAATTGCTATTGTGCCCAGAACATGATATCTAAAGCCTGCTTACTTCAATAAGGTTGTGTGATCATCGTATAGTCCAAGATGTCAAGCAGTATCAATTCCACATTTTACCTCTCCATTCATCTGTTTGAAAATATTCCATATCTTAACTAAGGCAGACGTGGTGTCATGTGTTGATCTGAAACCTGACTGTAGATTGTTGTGGAGGTTAATGCCATCAAAGTGTAGTTCTATGGTGATTGGTTACCCATACATTTTGTAATAAATGCAATATTTCTTAACAGGAGGCAGTTGGTTGGGTAGCCTATATCTACATCAGCCTTCTAGAGTTGTGTTTTTCCAGTTCGCTTCTCTTGGTAGCGCTTTCAGAGTTAATGATACCTACACAATCATGGTATTTTCTTCTATAATGGGGATGACGTTCCATTTATGCGGCCAGTTCAGTTAGTGAAGGGATTTCACAGAATAGTTTATATTGTGTTTGTTTGTTTTCCGAAGAAGCTTTGCCATGCCTTATAGAGAATGCATATGTATATACCGAAAACTTGCTTCTATTGTTCTATAAACATTAATTGGGGAGGGGGTGCTTTCCTAAATTTTCATCCTACTATCATTTTAAGTTCAGAAAGGTCATTGTTGAACCAGTTTTTGGTACATCATTTGGAATTTGGAATTCATTCTATCATTGTTTTGGAAATATAGCTGAAATAGGCATGGCCTCATGGCTTCATTAGACCTACCGCCTTGTTTCTGTACCATAATAATTTCAACCAAGCTGTTGTTTTCTTTGGGGTTTTTTCATTGCACTTGTGAAGACATGATGAAGTGATGGCTGGGCCATGAACTTGGGTTTATGTTGTAAATGCCATAAATATCTATAGTGATGGTGAACATAGGATCCAGCATATGTCTCAGCTGTGTTTGGTTAATGTTATGCTGTGTGAATTTGTAGGATGACATCATTGTTTGAATCAGGTTTGCATAGGTATCACCTTCAGCCCATCATTGAAATTGTGATGATTATTTATTTATATTATATATATATTTATTATTTCGTAATAAGGTAGCCTGTCAAGTGATGAAAAGATTGCGTTGTCAGGTAGTTGGGATAGGTTGGGGATGGTAATTGTCTTTTCCTCAAGGATTGTTATGTGTTTGAAAGAGGTGAATTTGGAATTGTTTACTTTAGTGGAATTATTTCAAGTAGTTTCAGGCAGCTGTGTTGTTGTAGAGAATCTTGTAGGCCTGATGTATCATCGTATGAAGTGGAGGCATGCTCTCAGCTATGTTTCCAAAATGCCAAAAAACTGAACACTATACTGAGCAGGAGTGATACTAGGAGCTACAAAAGATACATTATAATATGCAGTACAGATAATTGTGAATTAAGAGTTATAAAGCTACAGAATATACATAATCATTTACCGGTCCTAAATACTAAGCTTATACAATGCAGTATAAAGTACAAGAGATAGACTGGAAGCTACAGCATATACAATATAGTACACAGTACAAAAGATAAAGTGAGAGCTACAAAGTATAGTGAACAGTGCATAGTAAACTAGTAGACTACGTTTTTTAGTGCATATTGGGCGAAAAATGGGCTGTGAATTAAAGAATTATAATATGTCCCTGACTAATATCCTGATATAGCAGTATTTGGTGCTTAACATGAAGCTATTCAGCTTTTATTGCACTATACAAGTCACAATTCTAATGCTTGGGGTAGTTTAACAATAGGGTGAAAGATATTTAAACTTGCGAGTAACCTGTCTACAACAATAAGAAATTTCAGATATGACCTCTAGGAATGATTTCATATGTAGGAGAGCTCCACCTAGAGAAATACATGGTATACTGACCATATACTGCCAATATGATTGGGTCCAGTCTGATTTACTAATTAAAAAAGTTTTCCTCTCCAATTGCACATGTGCGCTAAAACTGATCTAAGAAGCACCAGAGTTTCAACTACCTAGTAGGGCAGCTCTTGAGTGAGTGTATCTTACAGTTTATTTTAGGCTATATTATGAGAGTGATTTATTGGGAAATCCACATAGAAGAGGAAAGCCCAAGTTTACAGGTAAATGCTGCTGTAAATCTTGAATCTGGAGTAAAAATGTCTTTCTATTTAGATTAGCAAGCATGGTGTGTTTGCATAAAACAATAGGAAATCAAGTACACTGCAATAATAATTCCCATCTCACAATTTAAAGGACCACTCCACACCACAAAAGCACTTCAGCGTGCTTTATGGGTGAGGAGTATCCTAGTTTAACCCAATTTTATAATAAGAGTGCTAATTTCTATGAGAAATTGACACTTTTATGAATTAACTAGGAAACACCCCTCTCTGGCTGTCAATCAAACAGCCAAGGAGGTTTGCAGCCTTCTTCAATTAGCTTCCATGAGTGTGCCTGCCTCCTCCCACTCAAACCTCAGACCAGCTCCTCCAGACCTCAGACTAGGTGTGCGCATGGGCACCAATTCAGAATTGGTTATTTCCCCATGAAGAGACTCCTAAACAGTTATTTTATTCCTTTTTGGCCCATTTGTTGAGTGTTCCTTTAAATGCAGTGTTGATTTACACAGTGAAGTGTTTGGAGCAGTGGAAATTAATCGTGACTGAATTAAACACAGGACAAGAGAGAACATATGTAATTCATTGCTTGGGGACATTTAGAAATGAAACCAGCCCTGCAGAATATCTTGGTGCCTTTAGACATACCTTATATTCCTTAATTTAAGCACAAATGGTGCAGAAGAACTGGACATTTTCAAAATGACTCAGTATTGTTTATCACATGAGGGTTTATGCACTAAACCTGCAATTCTTGATAGTTGACAACTTGCATGACTTAGGCAAAAATAGTAGAGTTGGAAACGGATGAAGAATGTTTCTAGTTTGCCTACTTGAGAATAGAATTTAGAATTCACTTTGAATTTCCCCACAGTTTCTGGTTCAGGGAATTTACCCCTCAGAGTTTAAGATGCATATGAAGAGGCAAAAAAAGAAAACATATATGTTATCAATTGGCAAAGTGTTATGGGGGATCTTATTTGCAAGTTACAGCGCACAGCTGCTATCTGCCGTAAGGTGACACCGACCTATAAATAGCCCCAGTGGGGGATTATTTATTTATGATGTAAATAAGAGGATTTGGGTCATTAACCCTCATGTACCAGCATTGGAGCAAGTCTCAGCCCTCTTGGACTCCAGAGGTTAAGCTAATTTTTGCATGTTTGTTTGTTAAATAATTATGTTGTCTACAAATCATTGCAAATGCTAAAAAAAAACAACAATTCTACACACACAGCTCAATATTGCTCTAAAGGTATGTTAGATATAGCAACAGTACAGACCACACACCATTTTTTTATATGAACTGTGACCCTGGTTTTATACCCTGTGGAGGGTGACTTATACTCAAGGTATCCTGTTTGCTTTTTATGAATAGCACATTGTCTAGGATGAAGGCTGCGATATGACAAGTACAGCACAGCATTCACCATCAGAGCTATATAATAAAATGATTATTGCCGTGGTATTTGTGTTATCAACACAAAGTACACTGACAGAAGCCTTCCAGTGGACACAGAGTAAATTGCAATGTTCAGCAGGATATTACTCACTGCATTTTAAATGGCCTTCATTTCTGGTTGTGCAGCACAAGATTTCCACGTGCACAAAACACCCTAAAACAGTGATATTGGGCACACACCATCTTGTAGTAGTACAGAGTATAGACTGCTAGTTTATTACTGACTGGTATCTAGGAAACTGGGAGATGTTTTCTCAGTATTTCCTTGGTTGATTGAGGAATGCTTTCTGGAAATATCACTTGAAACTCTACAAGCAGATCCCCATGCTGCTCTGGGTTTTTTGGAAAAGGGAGTCCATACCCTATAATCCTTCTTCTCATTCCAGGTTTTATCACCTCATTTATGGTCATCGGTATGTTCCTTCCTTCAATAGTGGGTATATTGATTGAGCATCCACATAGAGCCTGCAAGAAAGCAAATAATTAGATATGTTATGCATCTTGCATGACATAATTATACACAAAATACATTTATTTTGTAAAATAATTACATGATTTTGCTATTTTATGATGAAAAGTCATAATTTTATGAAAGACACATAGGCGAGTATTGTGCATTACTTAACACAGCAACAAAGAAAAAAAAAAACAATAAGAAAAAAGGCCTCCCAAACTCCACCCCTCATGAATAGCCATCCCTATATAATCCAGAATCACAACCCAACTTGACATCCCAAATGCAGGTATATTTGGCACGGGGAGAACGAGAAATGCGAGCATCCGAAGGGGATGCTTGTCCGCTAATAGGCCAAAAATGCCCCCGTGAACCAAAGGGATTGCAAAGCAGTACATGCTAAGCGTGCGATACGCTCAGCTATTGTTGAACAGAGACAAGAGAAACTGGAGAATTTCCATAACAGGTGCTGAAATGGGGTCCCGATTCTGAGCCACAGACCAGCCAACCCAGATGCATCGGGCTGAGCAGTGAGCGGCCCTAGTGCTGGGGTCCCATGAACCTGCCAGAAGGCGTCTAGCTGAGTCTGAAATTTCAACCCTAAAATCAGCCATGCCAAGAGGGGGAACCACCCTTGCAGGCACCAGAGGGTGAGGGCAGATGTCGGGATCCAGAAGGAGAAGAGGATCTGGCCCGAGCAGTCTGGGAATCTCAATGGCCAATTACAGGACCTGAGGAAACCAGGATGCGTCAATCAGAAGGAAACCATGAGATGAATTGACGCCCGCTGACAACAGGCCCGAAGAAGCATCCTGGGCAGCATGGAGAATATTGGAAAGGCATAGTGGCGAGCACCACTCCAATCCTGAAGAAAGGCATCAACTGCCAGAGAGTCAGAGTTCGGCTGCCAGCTGAAGAAGAGGGTCCATTACCAGTTGAGGTGAGTAGCAAACAAGTCCAGGCTGAGTGGACCCCACAAAGTGGGGAATCGAGATTCCAGTCGATGGGATCGAACAGGAAACATGAATTCCAGTCAGTTGTGACGTTGGAGAGGCCGGGGATGTATTCGGCTCATACCATGATGTTCCGAGCCAACAGAAATCCCAAAAATCTTGTGCCAGTGCCGCCAAGACCACCGAGTGTGTCCAGCCCAGGTGGTTGATGTATCAAACTGCAGACACATTGTCCATGCGGACAATCATCTGAAAAACTCAGAAGGGCCAAGGAACCCACCAGAAACAGTTTATGTGCAAGCTGGATTCTTCGAAGGACCAGCCACCGCCTGTGGAGACCAGACCACAAAATGCCATGAAGACTTGCGTTCAACTCTATGGACACCTCCAGCTGTAGTTGAATATGGCACTACCGTTCCTGATGTACAGATTCAGAATCCACCAGCAGAGTTTGTCATTCGCCTCTGTGTCCAGAGTGATGTAATCCCCATATGAGAGGCCTGTGTGCAGGTGATAGAGTTGGAGGCGCTGAAGGGCACAGTGGTGCAGGGGTCCCAGAAATATCACCTAGACCAATACTGCCAGGAGGCCAATCACCCGAGCCAGGGATATCCGGCTGTAAAACAGAGTCCGGCAAATCGTCCTCTGGATGGAGCGAACTTTAGAGACAGGTAGACTCATGGTCTCGTCAACCGAATTGATAAGGAATCCTAGAAATTCCATCCCTTTGATGGGAGTCAATTGCAACTTCTCCCAATTTATGAGGAAGCCTGCAGATGGAGCCGGAGAGTGGCTGGATCCTGTGAAAGAATGAGGATATTGTCCAGATACTTTCAGACTGACACCTCTATCCGGTAACAAGGCCATAACTAGTCACAGCAGCTTGGTGAAGCACCATGGCATCAATGAGAAGCCGATAGGCAGGCAAGTAAACTGCCATCTCTCTCCTCTCCAAAGGAATTGCAGGAAGTCCCTGGACTCTGTGGTGATGGGGACCATGAGCTACATGTCCTTGAGGCCCAGTTTCACCATCCAAACCCCAGTAAGGTGCAAATTGCGAAGAAAATGAACCCCTCCATCTTGAAATATCAGTAGCACACCAGGGCATTGATCACTGAGGTTGATCACTGGCCATCCTGTTTTTCAGACCATAAGAATGTTGTTCATGTATGCCCAAGGGAACGGAATCTACTGCCACTTTGTGGCGTAGATTCTCCAGTCCTCCGGTGACCAGGCGTTTGTCGGACCAGGAGTAAACAACAGGATGGGGAGGACACAACTGTACAGGGGTCCTTACAAAATCTATATTGTACTTTTGGACTGTCTGGAGAACCCAAGCTTCCGATGGATGAGCCGGTCGACAGGAACCCACTCTGCCTACTAGGGATGATCCAGTTCTTCCGGGTTCAAGAGCAGATCTCCCAAGGGATCCAAAAAATGTTTCCGTATGGGATCTGGATTTAGAATCACCTTTTAGAGCATGTAAAGGGGCAGGGTTAGGATTAGAGGATTTTGCTACATACTCAACAGCAGGAGAGCTGTCGTCAGATTCTGAGGCAGATTCCACCAATGCCTCCTCTTGAGACCCTAATTCAGATTCGGAGTTGCTATCAGGTAATGCTCTGGCACTTTTCCATTTACTCTGCCTGACACGGTAAGGCTTGTTTGCATTTGTATTAACACTATCATGGATGGCTTTATAACCACCAGTCAACAAGGTTCTGAAGGCAGGCCCAGGAAGTGGCATGTCAAAGCAATCGCCTTCTTGTCTGTAGCACTAGGGGACATCGGCTGGGGGCCAGAAGTGCCAGCCTGGGCAGACAGGGTTGGTCCCTGGACAGCCAGGGTGTACCTGAAGCAATGCCTGGGCAATTGATTGGGAATTGGTAAAAGATCATTCTACCATGGCAGACATAATTGACCCAGATAGGGAGCTGAAAATCAGCAGCAACGTACCCAGGGGCAAGGGGGACATGAACACATAATCCCTGGGCTCAGGGAAGGAGGGAGACTTAGAGGCCTCCAGTTCAGGGCTGTGACATGCCCCATCATCCCTACTAAAAAAGGGGGACAGACTGCCAGAATGGAACATGCTGGAGCCAGAAAAAAGGCTGCAGCAGATTAAGCACAGTAGGCAGATAGAAAAAAACAAAACACCAGGGCCGGGGTACAGAGGGTCAACACAGACCTGGATCTAGCATAGTTTATTGGAGCAGAGAGCAGGGACAAACAGGCCAGAAACCACAGAACCAGAAAGGGTTGTGGCCTTATGACAAAAAGTCTAAATAAAGCCTAAAAAGATGAAAAATGAAGTAGTAAAAGGCACAGGGAAAGGAATTAAAGGCCCAGAAGGGCACAAGACATGATGGATGAGAGAAACAATGCACATAAACAATATACAAAGATTAAAGAGAGGTAATCAGTACTCAACTTAAGCATTAAAGGGAGCAGCAAAGAAAGAGGAAGTTGGGGGTGTGATCCTGGATTATGTAGGGATGGCTTTTCATGAGGGGTGGAGTTTGAGAGATCACATGTGAAGCATCCTTTTTTCTTATTGTTTTGTTTTTTGGGGGTTATTTTTTTTTATATATTTAAGTTTTACGTTTGTCTGAAAAACAATATGTACACAAAATTTCTGTTTTATTAAATATGTATTTGCTAGCTCTGCATCCATTGTTTTAAATAAAAATGTCTAAATGTGTTTCAGACAAAAAATGATTGTTAGTGAATAGGTTAATGAATTAAACTGCTGTTCGTGAGTTGCCTTTACCATTTTTTTTACTACTTTTTAGGGTTAACTAGCTGACAACATGGTGCTTGTGTGGCAGGTATGTGTCAGAGCAGGCGGAGACAAAGGTAAACAGGAGAGGTATACGTACAGAACTCAGTCCAGAGATATGCCAGGTTATATTCTTACAGAAATATTTGACTTGAAATTCAAATTCTTTCACAACATAATTTTAAAACAATATTTTCAACCAATTATTAGTACGTTATTCATGTCGAATCATATCATTATGTATATTATCATCAAACCATACTATGGTCACATATCGCCATAACTGGCCATCTTGATACAGCATTACTTTTTGTAAAACTCTCTGGACTTATGGGATGCCAGCAGCCATTTAAAAGCCGATATTTCCACAGCTGATTAACATTCTACTATGCTGGGAAAAGGAAATTAATGATTAGGGGAAATTTCAGTGTGGCTACAGAAGGTTCAGTTGGATACAACTATAACAGTAATACAAGACTGATTTAAAAATTATCAACAATAAGTACAGATAGTTACAATAAGTACACATCATGAAAAAAAAGATCTGTAAGGAAAATGCAGTCTGCATACAGGTAAAGATTAGAAAGATTAAATTTGCACTATTGGGGGACTGTATATGCAGCTGTCCTGCTTCTAAATGACATGGAAGTATCCATCAGTCCCAGGAGTGCAGCCAATTGCTAGGAATTGTGGATTGGCACTTGTATTATTTGATGGTTAGGCAGCTGCATGTTCAGCAGTACATATAATCCATATTTCGAGTCTTAACCTCTATGTAGATGGCATTTATACAGTGCCAACAGATCATTTTTAATTGCATGTGTGTTCCTGTCAATTTTCTTATACTATCTTGTGGAATAAGAAAGTCATCATAAGGTAAGTATTTATTTTAATTGCTACATCCCGATGACTTCACTAGCCCAATGTATAGATCAAATAACAGATCCAATGATGACCCTGCTATTCTACATGATTTGCAGATACCTGGCGCATGTTTTCTATAAGGCAGTGCAAAGAACATTTCTGATAACAAGCTACTTCAGGGTAAACGCCAGGCACTTTTTAAAATTTAAACTAATCATATTTGGGTAATTTCATACCTCACGCAAGCTGATCTCCACAGGACACACAATGTTTGAGCCATCCCTCTTAAAGTGTGAATGAGGTTTGTCTTTAATCACAAAAACTACATCAGCTGGAATAGTCATAGGTGTTTCGTCTCCCTCCTTGGGGAATGTGATCTTGGTTCCCTCTTTCCATCCTTTTTTTATCTCGATACTCAAGATCTTATCTTCCATTCTAACACTTCTCCCATCAGGGTTCACTCTTTTTCGTGAAATTCTCATCCTTTTTGTGCAGCCATGATAAATCTCTTCCAGTGACACCCTAAGTTCATGGATTATAGGGGGGTCCTGTTTACGATGGTGGTGGCCAACCTGATTCTTCTCTCTGGAGAACCCATTCATCCCAAAGTTTGAAAATGAGCAAAATGGATCCCCATCTAGTTCCATGTCTTCATCATCTCGACCTCCCGGCATTCGTCTACCAAAGAAGATTTCAAACGGGTTAGCTCCACCAAAAAAAGCAGCAAATGTGGCATGAGGGTCACCATGGAAAGTGTAGTGGAAGTTACCAGTAGGACCATCCTGTGTGCCACATCCTCCTTTAAGCCCTGCATAGAATCAAGATAACAAAATGCATGTTTTAGAATGGTTATAATCTAAGAGCTCAAACAATTAAAACAAATGGTGTTCTGGAAGAAAAGAAGTTTAAATCCACCTCCAGATGAATCTACCACACAATCACAATAGATTCACTTCATAACATTTCGATGTACAGTTTCTCAAAGACTTATGTTGGACCCCTCTTCTCATATCTGCCCTAATATAAAAGCCTAGAAACACTGATTGTGACAACAAACAAGTCAGAATCAGCACCAAGTCTGCCAATATATTTAATTATTTACTTTCTTTGCTTGTCTGAAGTATGTATCCTGGCCTTTTTTACACTTAACATTTTAGCATTCCCTACCATTTATACTGGAAAGATATGAAATATATCAGCAAATCTTTCTATAAACAAAGAGTTTGTTACATTTACCCATAGTGCTCCATTTCTCCAATGACCTCTAATGCTACCTAACATACTTCTACAGAAATGTCATCCTTTGTTATATTCTTTGAGATTTTTTTTCCCATTGTGTCACCTCTTTACTTCTCTGCTATTATATTAGGACCTTTTGCAAACTGTGCTGCCCATGGATCAGTCCACTTGGGGGTGTATGAAAAACCTGCAACCATACTTTCCGGGAGCTGTAATGCCAGGGGTCCTGGCTAGTTTTACCATATGGGGGGGCTGCTTACTTTCCAACAATTCAGAATCTAGAAAGACAATTACAATTTTGACCATATGTCCTTATTTTTTTCTCTAGACCAGGGGTGTCAAACATGCGGCCCCCCAAATGTTGCTGAACTACAACTCCCATGATTCCCTGGCTATCTGTTTCATTGAAAGAATCATGGGAGTTGTAGTTCAGCAACATCTGGGGGGCCGCATGTTTGACACCCCTGCTCTAGACCCTTCTTTTGGGCATATCAGAAGAAAGTCACCATAAAGAGCAGTATGATCATTTCTGTCCTAGTCGGCCATTTTTATTTTGGAAAGCGTATTACTCTAGTTGGCATATGTACTAGAAAGAGATTTATAGCTTTATAGCTGTGCCCATCAACAGTAATGCAAATTGCAACAGCCATGTTCTTCTTTCCACCCTGTCTTCTAGAATGCTCTGTTGTCAAGGGCCCTTAGAGCTGTACAATTCAGGGGGAAGGTGAGGATCAGGGATTCCATTAACTGTATTCTTGGGGTCCTGGGAAGCTCTGCTGTTAGGAGTTAAGAAAATCTATATTTTAAGGGGTCCTGGGAATTTGTACTATTTCTGGGGGAAGCTTGAAAACTACACTGTTGGCAGGTCCTTGTAAATACATTTGAGAATTGTGCTTTAAATAGCATTTACTTGTACTCACATCTGATCTCATCGTATTTGTCAAACACAATTACCCTTCAATACTGTGCACACATAGCAATATTCACTATAACACTATGTGCATAATTAACCAGTTGTACCATTATTGAGAAAATGTGGCAAATAATCCCAATATTTTACTGGTTCCTGTATCCCATTGTGTATGTATTATCGTATATTTTTCCACTGTCTGCAGCTTTATTTAAAGTATTTACTAAACTGTCAAGACTTGACATTTGCCAGGTAAGTACAAATATTAACCAAAAACAATCAAAATTATTGTTTTGCTTCTGACTGAAAATTCTACTTACATTTCAGATATTATTGTATGAAATTTTCAATTTCCCACAGGATTAACTAAACTGTGTGAAATTCAAATGGCATGACTAAGGCAATATTAGCCAAGCTCTGACTGCAGCCAAGTTGGAGAATGTTCCTGATCAGCAATTTTAAAGGGACACTATAGTTACAAGAACAACTACAGCTTATTTGTTCTGGTGAGTAGAATCATTCCCTTCAGGCTTCTTTGCAGTAAGCACTGTCTTTTCAGATAAAATTTAGTGTTTACCTTACAGCCTAGCGGTAACTCCATTGGCCACTCCTCAGATGGCTGCCAGAGGTACTTCCAGGGCAATGCTGCAAAGTTTTCAGCACTGACATTCAGTGTCTCCACCCTCTGCATGGAGACACTGAACATTCCTCATAGAGATGTATCTCTATGAGGAGATGCATTTCATCAATGCATCTCTATGAGGAGATGCTGATTGATCAGGACTGTGTTTCACTTGTGTTGGCTTTGCCCCTGATCTGCCTCCTTGACAGTCTCAGACAATCCTATGGGGAAGCATTGTGATTGGCTCAGATAATCACTTCTGATGATTTCAGCCAAGCAGGCAGATCAGCGGCAGAGCCAGGAGCAGGGTGGGCTAGATGGTGGTTTTAACACTATAGGATCAGGAATGCATGTTTGTGTTCCTAACCCTTTAGTGTTCCTTTAGTAAATTCTAAACAATTCACAGTTTAATAACGTTGTTAAGGGTTTTCACACATCCATGTTGCATATATTGTGCACTACCATAGGGCACTGTCTGACTATATAACCCTTGATATGATAAAGTGATAGTTTTCAAATTGCTGCCCATTTCTTCTAATCATGTATTTAGAAAGACTCATAGATAAGTAACGGCCTGGTTTACAATAAACTCACCACAGCACGTTTTATTTGGGTGCATACACAGGAATTTTCTTTTTTTAGTTCTGATAATGCAATCGTAAACAATAAAATACCAAAGCGATTACCCTTGAAATGCACATATAGCTTACAAAGTATATCTTGGTGTCTAGATGTTCTTACCAAACTTAAATGTACTACATTTATTGACCTTTGAAACGTGATAGGTAGTGCCATCTTTACCAGGAACTGAACCTGTGACTCGTAGACCCTGCAGCTAAAGGCCAATTGAGCTATCTCACCAACATTAGGAACTTTTATTTTTCTGAATCAAACATAATTACCATTACTTGTTTTGCTTTACTACCAGCTGAATTTTAATTAAAGGACCAATTTAGGCACCATAACAACTTAATCGAAATTTGGTTTGTATGTTGCCAGGAGGTCCATGGTGCTGGCTCACTTTTAGGGGGTTAAACCATTAACCACAAAGTCTGTTCTCCAACGTTGGACCACTTTGTTTACCATTTGTAGCGGAGAGCTGGTATTACACAGCCTATCTCCACTTTAGATCCCAGGGAGGTTCAGGAACAAGCAATTATAAATCCATAGGGTAAAGTATCCAGCAGGCAAAATAACACAGCAGTATCCCAGCAGCAATCCCAATAACTGGACGACACACAGTATCAGGAGCAGAACTCAAGATTTATTCAGACAGTGGCCTTTTAAAGCCTGCTCCCATGCAAGGGAGGGATTTCCATTAATTTGTACAGTAGCCAATCCTGCTCTGGTAACCTCCCACACATCTCCTCCCCTCAGCCTGCATCATAATCCCCTTATCCCACACCAATTCCCCCCGTTTCTGGATGTACCCCTAAACTTAGGGGTACCACTTTAAATTATACATCCGCTGGTAGCCCTGATCTGGGTGTACAACATATCCAAAAATCACCCAGATCAGACCAGGGGTTCGGGAAATTCATGGAGGGAATAAAATGACCGACCGCACTGGAGAGAACAGCCGAATGGGGTTCCATGCGATGGGGCCCTGCGGTCGGTCCTGGAATCAGGGAATAAACTGCACGAAAGCCTCTAGCTACAGAGACTAGGGAGGGTTCGCCTGAATCCCCTCGTTCGGTTATTTCTATCTACCGAACGAGGGGCCGTTCGGTAGTTTGGAACCGAACGGACCGGGCTTGTGGAGGTCTCAGCGGTGTTCACCTAGTCGAGTGCCCAATTTGAGTTCCAGACACTCGACGGCAAAACACCGCTGTTCGGGAGTTTTAAAATGGCCATTCGTTTCCCGAATGGCGGCCACCCCCGAGAACAAAGGACGGCTACTCAGCTTGTCAATTACCCGTTCGCAAAAATGTTGCAACGGGTAATTGAAGGCACACTTCACACAGGGGAGGTCTGACTGTTCGGTAGTTTCATTCGAACAAACTAAGGGAATGAAACTACCTAATATTCAGACGAATACAATACATTTAACACATAGAACTTTGCTATTTTACACGAATGCATTCAAACACATGTAATTCTCAGGACAGCCCAGTGCCATCCGCTACACCGTTCTTCTATACTGGCTCTAATCTTCTCAGTGTTTTGTTTCCTCTATCTGACCACCATCTCCTGACCATTGACATCGGCATACACTGTATCCAAATCATACCACCCTCGGTACATCAATCTCGTAGAAACCTTCCACTGTCTTGACCAACAGCAATTCTCCAACAACTTCCAAACTCTCCTTTTCCCCGTCTCATACCTCACCTGCCCTCGCTCTGCAACTCCCTCTACAACTCCACCCTCTGCTTTGAGCTAAATATCATAACACCTTTTATATTTAAACATTGCAAGCGACCCCGGTTCCAACCTTGGCACACTAAGCTGACCCGTTACCTGTCTCAGGGATCATAGGGGAGAAACAAATGCTTCACACATATAGTATCTAACATTATTTTAAAAAATATTATACATATTTTTTTTTTTTTATGAAACCAAGGATGCCTAGGGCTGCACTCAACTGAACATGCATATATTATAGGGTGCTGCTGGGGCCAATTTATACAACATACGAAAAACACAGTCCAGTGCACTCGCTCATTCACTAAACAGCTATTTCAAGTCTCACAGATGGTAGTAGTTTTATTTAAAAACATCTCACCTAGGCAGAAAATAATGGGGGTTAAGTTCCAGTATATTATCATACATTGCATAAGCTTGCCACAACGTCAATGTACCCCATTCTTGGCCAGTGGTGTATTTTGGATCTGGGCTGCCCTAGGCATGACGGAACTTGGGCACACCCTAATTTACATTTGCCCCACCCCTTCCTGTGAAGGCCACACATTTTCCTGTTAAAGACTAACACACACTCTCAGATACACCGACATACACACACACACTCACTGATTTGACACAATCTGACAGACACACACAATCACTCAGACACACACACATTCACTCAGACACACAGGCTCCGTCATAGACACACACACACACACACGCACTGACAGACACACACTGACAGTCACTCAGACACTGGCTCCCTCACAGACACACAAAATCACTCAGACACATACTGACAGCCATACACTCACTCACACACACACACACAGACACACACTGACAGATATACTATACACACAGACTCACTGACAGACAGACATACACCCTTCCCCCTCTCCCCCACCCCCCAACACTCACAGATAAAAAAAAACAATATTTTAATTTAAATCCAACCAGCTTCCCTACCTTTGGGAGAAATCAGCGCTCCCTTGCCGCCCACCTGTACCTATGCTAGCCGCCGGCCCAGAGGCCAACAAGGCATTTGCAGGTGGCATTTTTTGCCGCCCCCTGGAAAGTGCCGCCCAGAACAGGGCAAATGCCTTGTTTGCCTCGTGGCAAATACAGCACTATTCTTGACAGGTCCTACTCTAGCAGGGGAGAGGAAGAATTTCCCAAGTGGATGGATTGCTCTCATAAGTGCAGGCTTTAGGCTGCTAGAGTAGTACCTAACAAGAATGCGGTACATTGACATTGTGGCAGGCTTATGCAATGTATGATCATATACTGAAACTAAACGCCCCCTATTTTTTGCTTAG
>OW240919.1:30285831-30298241 GCA_933207985.1 Pelobates cultripes | reverse complement strand
TACTGATATAATGTTTTCCAAACAAGACCCACATTTTAGCATATTATGGTGGTTCCTGTAATTCACTTTGTGTTGCATATACTTTGTTCCCATCTGTGTGATTGTACTGCTATATGTTGTTCTCCAACCCGATTGCCCTGTAGTTTTGAAGATTTGAAATAAAAAGAGATTTTAAAAGATCTTTATCCCTTCCTCTTTAAACGGGATCCTGAATTTCTCAGTGTGGGTCTTGTTTTTTCACTTACCCGGTGAGGCGGGGGTGGAGAGCCCCAAGGGGCTCTTGCTTCTGGCTCCAAGTGCCCGGTCTAAGGACAGTGGCAGGTAGGGAGTTTGACTGGGGCGGTACACCTCTTACCAGGAAAGGTTAAAGGATCTTAACATGTATAGCTTGGAGGAAAGACGAGACAGGGGGGATAGGATAGAAACATTTAAATACATAAAGGGAATCAGCACAGTAAAGGAGGAGACTATATTTAAAAGAAGAAAAACTACCACAACAAGAGGACATAGTCTTAAATTAGAGGGACAGAGGTTTAAAAATAATTTCAGGAAGTATTACTTTACTGAGAGGGTAGTGGATGCATGGAATAGCCTTCCAGCTGAAGTGGTAGAGGTTAACAAAGTGAGGGAGTTTAAGCATGCTTGGTATAGACATAAGGCTATCCTAGACTTAAGATAAGGCCAGGGACTAATTAAAAGTATTTCGAAAATTGGGCAGACTAAATGGGCCGAATGGTTCTTATCTGCCGTCTCATTCTTTGCTTGTAATATGTACTGTTCTGCTTAAAGGGACACTCTAATCACCTAGACCACTTCATTGTGTGGTAGTCCTGTCCTTTTAACCATGCAATGTAAAACATAAAACTGTAATGTTTAAATAGCAGGTTTAAGTCAAATGCAGAGTAAAACTCGATCATATGACACGGATGCCCCCACAGGAAAGCACTGATTCAATAATTCCCTACGGGAAGCTTGAATGCATGTGTGGCACTTGCAGTGCATGCACATTAGGTCACCAATGCTACTCTATGAGAAGAATAGGAGTGGACCATCCAGTGGTAAATTCCAACACTTACAGTGTCAGAGCATTGCCATGGTAACCAGTGGTGAGAGCTCTGGAGACATACATGGTTTGCACCAAGTGAAAGTGCAAACCAAAGACTATGTAGCTATCTTCCCCCATGGTGTAGACCAGATAGTCAGCACACTGGACCATGAGGGATGTGAATGGCCCCCTCCTCGTAAGGTAACAATGGGGGTGAGGGGGCAGTTGATAAATGTTTGTGTTTAATTATTATTAAATTATTAATATTAAATTAGTAGTAATAAAATGCTATCCTACAACCTATACACACACTGCACCCCACCCAATCACACAAGATATACTGCCTATACAAATACACACTATAACCCTTGTTCACACTCACTGTAGCCCCTATACACACACACACACACACTACAGTTGCTAATACACATACAATGCAAACCCCATGTACTTATAAATACACTACAGCTCCTATACCGACACAAACACACATGTAGGCTCTACAGCCCCTATACATGCGCAAACATAGACTACAGCCCCACATAATGCCTGTACTTCTTTTGACCTGTGGTATCACAAGTCTCCAACAAACGCAGCGAGTATCATTAAACTCGCTTCTGGTGCGCAAAACAAACATACAGCATTTTTCCCATCCACGAGCACAAAGGGGCACCACACATATACTCTTTTTTGGGGGAACCTGCTTGTCATTGGTGATGACATAATATGCCCCCTCTCTAGCCCCAACCCTCCTATTTGGCTGCTCTAACTTTAAATGCCTAGACCACATGTTTGTCCTAGTTCAACCCTGTCCATGGTCCAACAATTTTTTTCAATTTGTCTGCATGAAAATTGGCCAAAAGCGTTAACAGTGATTTGGCACAGCCAGATTCTTCTATACTCCAGAGTACAAATGTTCTGGACAGGTATGGAACCTTCTCATTATGTCCTCTCCAGCAATGATGGTAGGTTTAAGGCTCTCTGGAATCACCTGATTTAAACTGTTTGAAAATGGTTTGACACAAACTGGAAAACTTCATCCATAGCTTTCTAGAACCGTAATCCCTATAATAATCTGTAAATATTATTATTATTGAGATTTATATAGCGTCAACATATTCTGTAGCGCTTTACAATATTATAAAAGGGGGAAATTTTACAATAAATTAGATAATTACAAGATGTTACAGGAACAATAGGTAATGGCTTGGAGTATCCACCACAGCATGTTCCTAGCCCCTCAGTTTTGTGTCAACATTTTTTGAGCAGTTTTACATATAAAGAAGGCCCCTTTGAAGCCCTGTGACCTAATCCTCTCTCGGCACAGAGCAAATGGAAAGAGTTTATTGTAAAGATGAGGATCAGTACTTAAAAATCTGTAAGCAATTCAGCTACATGCGTCATGGTTGAAATCACCTCCATGATTTTACATCTTCAAGCTTATTTGGACATTTTTGAGACTCATTCTCTTGGCAACAGGCCCCTGCTCAAAATTAGGATGTAACATTTTGCTGGAATTTCATGACATCATATAAATAGGCTCTTGGGCTTGAAGCCAGGACAGACAGGCAGGACGCTGACTTGTTTTTAAAAAAAAAAAAAAAAAAAAATTTACAAAATGTGTTTTCCTCTCTCTCTAAGAATGTGGCACATACACACACAACATGTATGTAAAATAGTTGAAACTGTGTATTACAAGGCTGCGCACATTTGTATCAATAAATATGAGACCTTGGAAAGCTTACAAGCCTAATACTCTGTGTATCCTTTTCAACAAATTTAACAATGTTAATATATGGCAATATTTTAGTACACCTGTAGAACATCATGTAACTACGCCATCACTTTTTAACCACTTACTGTACCTAACTCTTTAACTTGATATTTATGTATACTTCTGTAACTTTATGCAACTGTTTAACATTAAATTAATATATAACAATGTAAATATACTATATATAAATGTGCAGCAATTTGTTACTTTGTATATATAGATATATAAATATATGTAAAAAGAATTAACTACACAGTAACTATATGTATGTTTATGTAAAATATGTAACTTCATAATACAGTCACCGTGTAATGAGATGTGACTATAACTAATCATATAATTGTATGCTTATATATAACTGTATCTAAATATAAATGTAATTATAAAACAGTGTACAATTATATGTTTAGAACATGAGTGGAGATGCAGAGAAATCACTGGAAACAGATTACGGAGCCCCCACTTTCCAGAGCTGTACTACACAAGACTCACTGCAGCTTTACATAATTGTGGCCAAAACATTCAGTAACATCCCACTGTACATTAACACTTAACTTTTCTCTCCAATTCCATATACAACCATTTACATCAAGGTGACAGTGTTATAAGATCAGCTGCATGGCAACTGACATCACAAAGCACTGTTTAGTAAATACCACCCAGCAAAATCCATGTTATGGCATGCACTGAACTGGCTACTAACAATCACTTGTTAACCCTTAGTGTACCAGAGATAAGCATTTGAAGCAAATACCATCCTGCACTCAAGGGGTTAAAAGCATAGAATGTAGGAGGGGTACCAAGGGTTTGCTTTCTTTTTATCTATCTTTATCTTTTTGAGGTTAAAGAATCCAATTTAATTATTTAAAGATACCTACCCTCCTCTCCAAATTGATCATAGATCTCTCTCTTTTTGGGGTCACTGAGCACCTCATAAGCTTCTGCAAGCTCCTTGAACTTTTCTTCTGCATGGGTAGACTTGTTTTTGTCTGGATGCCATTTCAGAGCTTGTTTTCTGTAAGCTTTCTTAATATCTTCTTCTGAAGCCCCTTTCTCAATGCCTAGTATGGAATAATAATCTTTTCCCATCTTCCCTTCAGATACACCAGATCAGATTAGGTTTTTAATATCAAATAAAATGAAGGTGTTTACTTCTGGATGAATCTAGCAGTTGAGCTCCAAGCTGTACTCAGCTGAGTGTCAGTAAGAGGTTCTCTGTCCTGTGATAGGAGGCTTTTCCTTCTGCTCTTATATAGAGAAATCAGCTCTCCTGCCTCTCATGTACCTCCCTGCTGCCTGCACAATCCACCAGCTCTTTCTGGAAGTTTTTTTTTTCTTTAAACAAGGCAAAGCTTTATTAGAGAGTATACACCGTATTTTTTTGCCTTTTCTCTGTGTTCTCATATCTTCTATTTGTTTTTGCTTTTATACACCATGGACCCTGCAAAATCATGGAAAAAGGTTTACAGTTATAATACATCCTGATATAGTCCCACATACAATATTTAAATGAATGCAAGCATGTGACTAACTGGTCAGAAATCACATCCAACATCAGAAGTATGTTTTGTTTATTTGTACCTGTTGTTTTGGAACTTTACCCAGAACAGGGTAATACATGGCTGTACTCTAAAATTACTTGCAAACCCTTGGCTCACAGATTTCTTTCCTCCAGCCCTTCCAATTTCAGCACAAAGCATGCGTCTCCTGCATGTTTAACCTATTTCAGTGCTATATCCTATATACTATCAAATTTTAGGCCAAAGTAGGGGAACTGAATTCATAGCTGACTTAGAGAATTCTTTCCGCTCAACTATATTATTATATATAATCGGTAGAGAAAGAATCCAACAGCAAACCACGGGACCCCAGAGATGAGGTTTTGCTCCAGCTTTCCTTTAAAGTAAAGAAAAGGAAGACTGGGTGCACCTCCTTCACATAAATAAATATTAAAGGGATTCTGTAGGCGTCATAATAACTTTAGCTTAATAAAACAGTTATGGAGAATAACAAATGGCAATGCATTCTCACTGCAGTCAATCTTGCCGATTAAGAATTCAATCACTTTTGGCTTACACAGTCTTCCAAAGCACTTCCTGTAAAAAAAAAGATCTCATGTTTAAACCTCCTTTATTGCACAATCGGTTTCATTTAGAATGCCTTAGTTTCTATTCAGGTAATAGTCTGCTTGAGTCTGCAGGAACCTCCTTTGTGTTTTAAAGTTTAATTTACAGAGTTAAAGGGACACTGTAGGCACCCAAACCACTTCAGCTAATTGAAGTGGTCTGGGTGCAGTGTCGCTTTTGCACTGTTTACATTGCAGCTCTACATCTGCCCTCAGTGACTGTCTACTAGACAGCCACTAGAGGGCTTCCTGAATCGAAACGGACCTTTGGTCAGGTATCTGACGCTGGAGGTCCTCACACTCTGCATGAGGACCTTCAACGACAGATTTTTTTTTCCATAGGATTAATGTTGGACTGGGCACATACAGGTGTTGTTAAGGCAGAATTATTGGAAAAAAAGTTAAGATATGATTGAAAATTAAACATTTTTTTCTTTCAAATTGTTTTTTATTTTTTAGTAATAATAAATATAACAGTTATACATTTTTGTCAATGTTTTAACAGTCAATAATGTATTAACAGTGTGATTTATAAGACTCAACTTTTCTTACAAATATTATTTAATTTAAATATATTGAATTATATAATGAAAACAATAATAATCCGTATAATGAACTGTATCAAGTAATGGTCATCCATTAAACAAAAAAGCTATAGAACTGATATATATATATATTGGAAAAATTCTGAAACATTATATTAAAGGACCACTATAGACACCCAGACCACTTCAGCTCAATGAAGTGGTCTGGGTGCCAGGTCCATCTAGGGTTAGTTCTGCCTGCTGTAAAGATAGCAGTTTCAGAGAAACTGCTATGTTTACATATGGGTTAATCCAGCCTCTAGCGGTTGTCTCATTGACAGCCGCTAGAGGCGCTTCTCACTGTGATTTTCACAGTGAGAAGACGCCAGCGTCCATAGGAAAGCATTGAGAATGCTTTCCAATGGACTGATTAAATGCGCGCGCGGCTCTTGCCACGCATGCGCATTCAGCCGGTGATGTCAGAAGAGGGAGGAGAGTCCCCAGCACCGAGGGAGCCCGGCGCTGGAGAAAGGTAAGCCTTTAACCCCTTCCTCCCTCTAGAGGCCGACCTGAGTGGGAACATGAGGGGGGGGGGGACCCAAAGACCCTATAGAGCCAGGAAAACGAGTGGTACTTTAAGTTTGTCATTACAGTAATGACCTATAGGAAACATTTTCAATGTATATAAAGAGATAATGTAACTGGGGAAGAAATAAGGGGAAAAAAAGTAAAAGAAAAGGGAAAAAGAAAAAAAGGGATAATGTCATACCCACAATGAACCCTAAAAAAAAGAAAAAAAAAAGAGTTGGGGAAACAAAAAAAATCTAATCCTACAAGGAAAATATTATATGAAACAGCAATTCATGTAATGAGTATATATAAAATAGTCATGTATTCTGTAATTTACACAGTTAATAAAAAAATTTAAACATTTACATTTTCTCTTCTCTTTTAAAATAAACAATGATATTCAGTCAGATGAGTACTCAATTTAATTTGAATTTATTTCTCATCGCCTTTTCCTATTCAGACAAATCGTGTCATAAAAGGACATTACTGGCTGATGGTATACGGCTTGCTCGTATCTCTTGCTTTCACATAAATAAACATTATTTTTTTTCACGAAGACTGTGCCAGTCACAGCCAGGGAAGGTGTGACTAGGGCTGCATTTGTCATAAACAAAAGTGATTTAACTCCTAAATGGCAGAGACATAGATATTATCTATACAACAGAACAGTTTCATTTCGCTAAAGTTTTTTTGATGCCTATAGTAACCCTTTAAATTTGATATTTACTTTGAATTTTCGCTCTAGTGAATAACCCTGTGTATGCTGCCCAAACTTGCTGTCCTATCACTTCCACCCATCAAAGACATAGAGATCATATGCTTTCACCTGATTGTAGGTCGTGAGATTACCCAACAGTCATACAGCCTTGCTAGATTGCATATAGTGGTAGATAAAGGTAGTCAAAGTGTTTCATTATAATCTATTATGACTCTCTCCTCATCATCTTGCTTTACATACATGCCAACTGACCAGTGGCTGAATTACCAGGTTTGCAACAGTCATGACCTAGGGAGCAGGGAAAGCCACACAGAGTCAGCACTACCATAAGAATATGTATAAAGTGGAGTTGCACTCACTAAATAATTTCCATCCATTGTGCATCCAGACCAGGGTGGATCATTCCCAATGTATCAATAATCATGAAGAATGTTGGAATGGGCACATACAGGTGATGTTAATGTAGATTTATTGGAAAACCATACAAAAATTTGTCTCGAACATGAGCTTGTGGTGTGCATTTGTGAAGGACTACTTACTGAAACATATTTTTTTGATGATCACAGATTATAGGTTTAGAACCTTTAGACACATTTCAGACAGATGTAGATCACAATGAGTGCTCCCTCCAGAGATTCTAAATGACTCAGAGCATGAGTGCCTGCACTCTAAGTCATTCACTGAGCATCATACAAGTAGAAGCACTCTCACCAACTCTCATATCTTGGTCATTTCACCAGTGTCACATTACCTCAACCTGAGGGTTTCATTATAGGATTTTGTATTAAAAAAAACAAGGAGTAAAAGTGAATATATTACCTCAGCTGTGGCATCTTTGATGAATCGTTGTAATGGCAAGAATAAAAACTATTATGCTTCATTTGACAAGGATTTGGTCGAGGTTAGTGCAGTCGAATTTGAGGCCCTTGTGGCCATGACCGACATTGATTTAAGCATTAGTTTTCTGCAATTGCATGCTCAATATTTTAACCAATTGGGCTGCTTTCTTCATATCACTGTGTACATGATGTGACATATAAATTGCTTCACATTGTGTTACTATTTTGAAATTTTCAGTACTCATTTGGAACGAATAGTGTAAAGAATTGCTTTTTGTTTCTACAGAAGTCCTGGCAATCTTCTTTTCATCAATCCATTCCACGACAAAATTTCATTGACCACCTTTCATTGATTAGCATCAGATTACGGGGTTCCTTTTGCCAGTGATACAATAGATAACTTGACTGTTTTTGTCACACTAAAGACTTGTAAGAAGCCGTATGGCAAAGGTATGCAGACCTGTGAGCTAGTCAGAATTGAATAACGACGACGATTCAGGTACCGTTGGCTAACCTCAGACAGAGTTTTTGAAGTTCTGTAATTGCTTCTACTTCCACATTTTCCTTTTTGTTTTTAGATTATTATCTGAAAGGGATTGTGGTCAGTATTTTCAAGTTGGCAGTTGTTTCAGGAGTTGAGGATGATAGCATGTAGGGACAGAAGGTGCCCAATGTTATATGAACTCGTACCGGGTTATTTACAAATTGAAAGCGAATTTAAAATTTCGGTTCAAAATATTGAACTGGAAATAATCTCTAAGTCAGCTATGCTGCCTGTTTGGCTATATGGACGTGAATTTGAAATCCAGTTTGAATTCTCACTTAGTAAAAAAACCACAAAAGTGTGCCCATGTCATTTATTGTATGATTCACCTTTTGCAAAGTTCTTTTTTCTTCCATCATTCATTATTGTTTTCCGTAGGGCCGGACGTAGGATTGCAGCAAGTTTACTTACATTTCTGTGCTGTGTCTTTCAGAATACTTGATGTATGTTGATGGCACAAATGGCCCTGATGTTTTCTCATTTACTTTTAGAGGGGACAAGTTTGAAAAAGAGTCACCTATAGTATGTAAATCTCAGTCCATCTCCAAGCAAATTATTGTGTGGTCATTGAGGAGATTTCAGAGTTATCTTTAATTCCAGGTCATTCCTGTGTGAATTATAGGCAATTTAAATGTATGCTAGGTGCTTATGCAAGAAGACATATAGCCTTACAGGTGCAATTTGGGCTTCGCTCAGGAATTTACATGTATCATATAATGAAATATCTGGTTCATTTCATGTGCTCAGATGACTGAAGAGTATATTGTTTTGTAGCCAGTTAAATAATATGAACTATTATGACTGTAAAATACTACAGTGGTTTCTATAATCACTGAGCTATCTCTCAAGTAAACTGTCCTTTGGTGCTCCAGTAAATATCCTATTGGTGCATTCACAAAACCAAAGGGGAATGATTTAACAACAAAAGAAGGATAGTAACATAACCCAAAACCATTAGATGTTAAATGCGTCAAGTGGTTCCATTAGCCCAATAAATGAGCATTTCATAACAATAAAATCTTTATGAAGTGCTTATATAGATTGTGTTGGAATATTGTTAGAGAAATGAGTGACCACTTTGTCTTATGTATTTTTCCTACCCATTAAAAAATGCCAGGGCTACCTTTTGTCAATCCCTAAGCCTTCACTAGTGACAGCTGAGGGAAAAAGGCTTTCTATGATTGATCCTGTGCTCTATTTCATAGACATCCATTTTGCACTCTTGGCACTGGTAGATAAAGCACCAGGAGCTGAAGAGGAGCTCTAGAAAGACAATAACAGCGCTCACAAGGGACAGGTGCTGGTAAGTAAAACTATCTTCCCCTGCACGTCACAGCCACCAGAATGCAAGGAGAGCAGTCAACATACAGGGTCTTTGAAAAATATGCAAATACCCCAAGAGGTGATTAGAGCTGGTTTAAATGGTATTCTAAAGATATATTCTAATGTATAAACCTCTGAATGCATTTGGTTATATGTGATGTATCAGGCCTTTGTGGAAGAAGAGCAGGAAAATACATAGGATGGACAGGTCCAGCAATCATTTTAACATATGCATCGGCATGTTTTTCAGATGCATTTACCAGCATATATCTGAATAACATTGGTCTAAATATTACCTTTTTTATACTAAAGGTAGGCAGACAATGTAATAGATAATACAAAAGTATATACAGTAGTGAATGGGAATAAGTGTGGTAGCACTAAATGCCACAGACCACCTGAGTGGAACCCCCTTACACCACTCTAGGAAATGCACACATATAATACATACAATACAGTAGGTGGAACACACTTCTGGATATATCTGTAAAATATACAAAATAATATATAGTGTAATATAGTCTGTACAAATAATATATAAGGTAGAGTGGTAGTCTGGTACTCACAAGCCCAGAGCCAAATCACAACATGTGGCTCTCATGGATAGCGCTGTGGGACTTTTCTTAAGGATGTCCCTTTTTCCAGATGACCATATGGTTGTTCCGGCTGAGCATCAATAAAGGCTCCACAGATACGATGATATCTCTTTAAAAGTGAAATTTTATTACTCCACAATTCGGAGTTAAGACAATATGTAAAAATCTTCAAAAATAAACAAGACTATAAAAATATGTCTGAAAATGACAAATAACTATAAGACTCTATGAATCAAAAAATAATAAAATAAGTCCTGCCAATTGGCATTAATGTCCCAATAAAGATGTCCGAAACGCGTTTCGCCCCGTACCAGGGGCTTTTTCAATGGGTTTGTAATGTTCTCCTGTGGCTCAGCGTCTTCTTAACTTCCTCGTTGCTTCCACTTCCGGGTTCCAGCTATCGCACACTTGGAACGCAACGTGCGTTCCAATTCCAACGGCATGCGTTCCACTTCTGGGTGGCGTCGCCTATGTCGGCTGACGTCACTGGAACGCATACCGGACGGATCGTGCGTTCCATTGCGGAATTTTTATTTAATGTCCTACAAACTCGTGTTTATTTCAATAAATGCTTTCCATATACGTATCTTAATTAAAATATCACAATACCAGTAAAGGTGTAGATGCCAGATTGTGATTTTTCCTCTTAAAGCGGCACTGTCATGCCGAATCCCGTTTTTTTTTAACCCCCCTCCCGCCTCCACTACATCCAATTGACCCACTAGTCACCCCCAAATGCCCCTAAGCCCCCCACATTACCTATTTTTTAATCCTTATTTTCTCCCCAGATCTTGATTCAGGGCGCCACCATCTTTGTGTGGGTAGATGAAGTCCCTGTGGGACACGTCATCAGCCCACACTAGGCAGACACTGAGATTCCCGCACATGCCCAGTGAAACACCTGGACATGCGAACGGGAATTTCATCTATTCATTCATTCATCAGACAGACGAATGAGTGAATAGAAATATCAGCCGAACAAACTAACACTATGTATCAGTGTTAGTTTGTTCGTTCAGTTTATTACAAGGAGGGAGCTACCGGCGTGCAGCTCCCTCCTTGTAATATGTAACTATAAGCCTTCATAAGCCCCCCAGTACCCCCTCTCACTCTATGGGGGTCAATATGACCCCCATAATAGCACAAGGGAGATTAAAATCTCCCAAATGCCCCTACTCTCTATACCGCGAGTAGGGGCATGTCTACTAATGTCTACTGCTCACTGTTGAAAAAAATGACAAATTACAATAAGGGGGGGCGGACCTATTGTCCTCCCCCCTCCCCCACCCTGAGCGGCGGGTGGGGGCCATGAAGATAATGAGGGGGGGGGACCTACTGTCCTCCCCCCCCCGGCCCCCACCCCTGAGCGGTGGGAGGGCCCCAGTAAAACAATAAGGGGGGGGACCTACTGTCCTCCCCCCCCCTGGCCCCCACCCCTGCGCGGTGGGTGGGGGCCCCAATAAAACAATAAGGGGGGGAGGACCTACTGTCCTCCCCCCCTGCGCGGTGGGTGGGGGCCCCAATAAAACAATAAGGGGGGGGACCTACTGTCCTCCCCCCCCTGGCCCCCACCCCTGAGCGGTGGGTGGGGGCCCCAATAAAACAATAAGGGGGGGGACCTACTGTCCTCCCCCCCTGGCCGCCACCCCTGCGCGGTGGGTGGGGGCCCTAATAAAACAATAAGGGAGGGGGACCTACTGTCCTCCCCCCCTGAGCGGTGGGAAGGCCCTAATAAAACAATAAGGGGGGGGGACCTACTGTCCTCCCCCCCTGGCCCCCACCCCTGAGCGGTGGGTGGGGGCCCTAATAAAACAATAAGGGGGGGGGGACCTACTGTCCTCCCCCCCTGAGCGGTGGGAAGGCCCTAATAAAACAATAAGGGGGGGGACCTACTGTCCTCCCCCCCCGGCCCCCACAACTGAGCGGTGGGTGGGGGCCCTAAATGAAACACCCCCCCCCAATCAAGGTGACTAGGGGTCCCAAGCCCCTAGTCACCAACTCCCCACCCAAAAAAACCTATCCCCTACCTACCCCCCTCACCCTACAAATAGTGAGGGGGGAATAAAATAACTAACCTGTAAAAAAAAAAAATTAAACTTACCATTTGGCGTCTTCTTTTTTCTAAAATCTTCTTTCTTCAGCCCCCAAAAAGGCCAAATAAAAATCCATTACACCCGTCGCACTTTAAAAAAAAAAAAAAACGAGCACAAAAAATAATAATCCATGTTCGCCCTTCGAGGGCACGCCGCATACTGAGCTCCGCAGGGCGGGTCAAGGCTTATAAAGCCTTGCCCAGCCCTGCAATTAGGCTTAGAACACTCTGATTGGTGGGTTTAAGCCAATCAGAGTGCT
>OW240919.1:30141967-30285731 GCA_933207985.1 Pelobates cultripes | reverse complement strand
CTCGAAGGGCGAACTTGGATTAATTTTTTTTTGGGCTCGGTTTTTTTTTTTGTTTTTTTTTAAAGTGCGACGGGTATAATGGATTTTTATTTGGCCTTTTTGGGGGCTGAAGAAAGAAGATTTTAGAAAAAAGAAGACGTCAAATGGTAAGTTTAATTTTTTTTTTTTACAGGTTAGTTATTTTATTCCCCCCCCTCACTATTTGTAGGGTGAGGGGGGTAGGTAGGGGATAGGTTTTTTTGGGTGGGGGGGGGTGGTGACTAGGGGCTTGGGACCCCTAGTCACCTTGATTGGGGTGGGGGTGTTTCATTTAGGGCCCCCACCCACCGCTCAGGGGTGGGGGCCGGGGGGGAGGACAGTAGGTCCCCCCCCTTATTGTTTTATTAGGGCCCCCACCCACCGCTCAGGGGTGGGGGCCGGGGGGGGAGGACAGTAGGTCCCCCCCCTTATTGTTTTATTAGGGCCCCACCCACCGCTCAGGGGTGGGGGCCAGGGGGGGAGGACAGTAGGTCCCCCCCCCTTATTGTTTTATTAGGGCCCCCACCCACCGCGCAGGGGTGGGGGCCAGGGGGGGGAGGACAGTAGGTCCCCCTCCCCCCTTATTGTTTTATTAGGGCCCCCACCCACCGCGCAGGGGTGGGGGCCAGGTTTTAGGGCCCCCACGGGCATGGGGGGAGTGGGGGGGGTTATTAGTTTTTTGTTTGTTTTTTTACAGTGAGCAGCTATACGCTGCTCACTGCTTACTACTTACTACACATGCCCCTACTCGCGGTATAGTATATTAAGTTACTAATACTAAGTAATCTTTACTTAGTATTAGTAAATTTGGCTGAAAGACCAATTTAGGTCTTTCAGCCTTTTAGTAGATAGCTCCCTGATACCGTGGGAATTAGGGAGTTATCTACTAAACGGCTGCAAGATGCAGCCACAGCAATGAATAGGATCAGAGTTTCATTCATTAGAATGAAATTCTGATTCGAATAAAATGCCGAATTGCGTTCTAAAAGAAACGAACATACTGTTGTCATTCAGTTAGAACGCAATTCGGCAGTTTTGTGGAAAGTGACAGGAAGCATTGTGGGAACACAGAGGGAAGGTAAGGATCATGGGAAAATTGCTCTGACCAGCGGAAATGAGGCACACTTTGCTCCTCCGCTGGTGAGAGCTGGTCAAGCGGAGGAATCCTCCATAAGGCAAAGAGTCCCTTCTTTGTCTTATGATTTTAAAGAAAACTAAAGAAGACAGGAAGAAAAGAATAACAGATCCTGAGAGAGGGGGAGAAGAGGAAGAGATTGAGGAAAGGTAAGTTCGGCATGACAGTGCCGCTTTAAGTAAGTTTAATTCTTGATTCTCACAAATCTTTTTCCAATCAAATTCATATTTCTCTCAGAACTCATTATAAACATATCTTTTTCCATTTTTATTGAGCTTCATCGCATATTTTTTTTTTTTTTTTTTAAGATAAATGTCAAATTTTCTTTTAGAATTATAAAAGAGGAAAAATTTCACCTAACTGGTATAATTTCAAAGAAGTAGTATTTAAAGTGCCGCAGTGTGCAAAAAGATGTTGATAACATTTAAAGTGACAGAGTGTTAAAATGTTAAAACTGGATTAAAAATATCTTCTTTTCTACCAAATGTGTATTCTGTTTTTAAAAAAAATGACAGACCTCAAAATCTGAGTTTAACCCGTGGGATATAAGGGTATTAAAATTATAAATAAATTTCATTTCTTCTATTCCAATTTTCTTATTAAAAATCACCTCCTCCCCAAGTTTTTTTTTTTTTAAATTCTTTATTTATAACAAGATCAGATACCACAGCAAAACAATCATTACAATGCAATAAGAAGATAAACATCACAAACAGTATTCGATATCAATCAAAATACAACATGATTAGTTGCCCTTACAACCAAATATGTTCACTGAGTATGACATATGTCCTCCAACCATGATTATCTGTCTACTGCAGCCTCCAATCTATTTTATATTAAGGAATATACAGAATCCTGTCTGACTAAGTGGCAGCTCGTTTCTTCATTCCACCTTAACCTTTAATAAGTAGTAGGCGTCAAACCAAACTATCATATGCATATCTAACATGTAAGGTCAACAATAGTGTATTACCATTTAACTAGCGATCCGCCAAAAATCGCCCCACAGCCCGCCTCAACCCAAAAAGGCTCATGTTAGCTAAATGGTCGCTGGACAGTAGCCAGTCAGGATGTAAAAATAAGGGAAAAAGAAAAAGAGATAAAAGGAAGTGGAAAAAAAGAAGATTAACCGTATGGAAAGCACCATAAGAGTAGAAAAGAAGAGGAGAATAGGAGAGGGAGGGAGTATGCTGGTGATATTCCAAGAATTGGCAATGATGCCAGCTCGACCAGTCGGCTGTGCAGCCAAGCCTGCAAAGCCTAAGGATGGACCTCCGAGCCCATGAGGAGAACTATAGACCGTAGGCGCCTCAGTGGGGACCAAAAGGACCAACTAAGCAATGGAGATATAGATTTGCCATCCCCCCCAGAGTCAGCAGAGGTATGTTGGGGCATGAAGGAGACGAGCCCGTCCCCCTTCCCCCTAATCGCCAACCCCGCTTTCTACACACGGGCCCCAAATTTTGTCCAATTTCTTTCTAGTGCCCCGGACCCGAGCAGTCAACTCGTCCATGAGGTAAGTGTCTTTAATCTTTTGTATAACCACATCAAGAGGGGGAGTCTCTCCCTGTAGCCACACCTGGGCCAGGGCCCTTCTGGCAGCCAGGGTCACCTTATGGAGCAAATTTTGTTCCGATCTGGACCAGTTCTCCATAGACCTGGCCAGAAGGAACACCCATGGATCCGGCGTAACTACCCTACCAAAGATGTTTCCCAGTAGAACGGCGACCTGGTTCCAAAATTTTTGTGCCTCTGGACAGACCCACCACATATGTATGTACGTTCCCTTCTGGCCGCATCCTCTCCAGCAAACATCCGTAGCCATTTTATGCATCCTACAAAGCTTTGCCGGAGTAGCGTACCACCTGAACATAGTCTTGTAGGCTTGCTCTTGAAAAGTGACACAAATAGAAGAGGTCGCCGCTGCTTCCCAGATTTCCTGCCATTCAACGCCTTCCAATTCCTCATTCAGGTCCTGTTCCCATTGCGTCGTGTAATGAAGCTCCCCCCATTCCGATGTAGTCGTACTGAGGTGTGCGTATAAATTGGTAATGAGAGGGGGGCGGGGCCAACCGAGCTGCTGAATGGCCGCGATCTGAATTAGCTCCGGCCACGCCAAACACAATCCGACTTAATCGGGCCGCACAAAACAAAGATGGGTCACCCTAAACGAGCCACATCATCCCAACAAGCCCCCAGCAAAACCCCGTCGGGGAAATCGGGAGCACTTACCAAGTATTTCCGCGACCGGGCGGACAGCAATACCGGCCTGCTAGGCCCCAACATGGCGGCTGACTCCCCGCCTTTATGCATGTCCCCCTCCAGCCCGGCGGACTCATACAGCTCGGGCCCACCAACAGAAGGGGACCTGAAGGAGATCCTGAGGAACTTACCCTCCAAGCAGGATATTGCAGGTATGCTGACCCGGCTGGAAGCCTCAGTCCAGGCCAAGATGGACTCCTTTAGCTCAGAGATCCGCCAGGTCTCTGACCGAGTGGTCACTCTGGAAGATGACAGGGACGCCATACAAACACAATTGAGCTCCCTACAGGCAACAGTGGAACACCAAAATGCTTACCTATCCACGCTCCATAGGTCTATAGATGATCTGGACAATAGGGGGCGCCGCAACAACTTGCGGATTCGGGGTCTCCCAGAATGTGAGCAGGAAGATATTTATGCAACCCTAAATGAACTCTTCAACCTTATATTAGGAAAACCAGGAGACAGCCACATTCTCCTAGACAGAGCACATAGAGCGTTGAAACCCAGAGGTATAGCGACAGACAAACCCAGAGACGTCATCTGCAGACTCCACTACCACACCTGCAGAGAAGACATACTGAACACGCTGAAACAAAATTCACAACCCCTTCTGTTCCACGAAGCTCCAATCACAATCTATCCAGATCTCTCCTGGCTGACACTACAAGCGAGAAGGATTTTGCGCCCCATTACAGATCAATTGAGAGCTAGGAATATAAGATACAGGTGGGGATATCCACTTGCGCTGAGCGTCACGCACAAAGGCGCCCAGCACACCATCCACTCCCATGCAGACATTCCTCTCTTTATCCAGACTCTCAATTTAACAGATCCGCACATCCAAGATTGGTATGGACCACTGCAAACACCACTACTCCCTCAGCTGCCACAGAGACCCAGATGGCAACAAACACCCAAGAAAAAGAAAATGGACAACCGAGACCCGATGCAACAGTGATTGGACTCTAACCCGGAGCAAACGGCATGAACCGCTGTCGGACCAGGTCCTGGGACCAGCAACCTACAACTCTCTTGAAACCTCAAAGACACCAACTACTAACTGAAACCTGCCTCAGACGACCGCACAAACTGGCCGAAATGGACTTTCTCGTTACACTGCTAGGCTGTAGAAGAGCACGCTTCCTCCCAGCCTCCTGCACACCTCCCGGGACTCAGGTGACTGTATTCACTGCCCGCTGCCTATATATCGCAATAACGCGCTCACTACAGCAGGAAGCAACAATTCCTCACCTACTATCCCCTTTTAGACCTATCCAGCCTAATATCTCCCACTAATGAGTAACCGTATATAATGGCTTGCAGTGATAATCACCTCCAATGCGGACATGGTTACAGGCCAGACAGCAAGGTTTCTCTAGCACTAATCAACCCCCCACTCTGCGGACCAGGTAACCGGGTTGGCAGAGGGCAGCCGTAGCACGGTAATCCAATCCCACCTATTGGCCCACTACACAGGTTAAGAACAACCGTCAGCTAAAATATATATAAAAAAGAGGAAAAAAAAAAAAGGCTCATAGACATTGGCACAGTTTAATATGTTTAACTCCTATTACTGATACACATGCCTGAATGTTTGATGTGTTGTAAATAATGTTAACGGATTGTGTTCTGGCGGTGATTGACTGTAAACCAATTCTCCTTCTGCTCCATCAAGAGAGCTTTTGGTTGACGTCAACTACCTAAGACCACCCCCGCTTCTCTCCCTCACTGTTTAATTACTATCATATGCATACTTGATAACTCCTATCGTATTAGGTTGACACGACCTACACCACGGTGTCACAGACGCACCCAGGTGGCAAAATCCCACCTTGGGTCCGACACCAGAGGTTCTCCCCTCAGGCTGCCGACGGGCGACTGGCTAGACCTGCGCCTTTCCACAACCTAAGGGGATAATTATAAATTCTATTTAATTATTGAATATCTGTTTGTATATAAGTTATTTACTGTATTTGTATATTTTTTCTTTTCCCTTCTTCCTTGTTACTCCCCTAATTTCACAACCGACCCAACCCCCCCCATCCCTTTCACCCCACAATGAGCAAGACGGACCCTCCGCAAGGGCCACACACACACTCAGACCCGATGGCCACTCTAAAGATAGTCACCCTCAATGTGAAAGGCCTCAATACCCCTGAGAAGCGATCCATGACTCTCACGGAAATGCATAAACTCAGAGCAGATGTGGTCTTTATACAAGAGACCCACTTTAAAAAAGGCATAGCCCCTACTCTCAAAAACAGGGCATACCCCACAGGTTTTTTCAGCAACTACAGAGATACCAAGGCCAGGGGGGTGGCCATACTATTTTCCGCACATACCCCCTTCACATACAAAGACCACAAAACGGACGATGGGGGCAGACTGATCCTGGTGAAAGGCCAGATAGGTCAAAACATGCTTACCTTTGCTAACATATACCTGCCCAATAGACACCAGGGTAAGGCTCTTAAGAAACACCTCCGCATAATTGAATCCTTCATGGAAGGCATGTTAATCCTGGGTGGTGACCTAAACATGTCCTTAGACTCTACCCTCGACACGACCTCCCAATCCACACACTACCAGACCACTACAAGAAAGCAGGTATCACACCTCCTCGATCAGGCTAGGCTACATGACTGTTGGAGAACCATGCATCCTCAAACTAGAGACTACTCCTTCTACTCTACAGCTTCGGGCACATACTCTAGACTGGACATGCTATTCCTTCCCCAGGACCACTTACACCTGGCCACCTCCTGCACTTACGGCCCGATCACCTGGTCGGATCACGCACCCCTGTCTCTTGCCGTACGGATTCCTACACTCCCGCTAACATCTTTTCATTGGAAACTTAATGATTTCCTACTCAATGACCCCGCCATCACATCGCGAGTGGAAACCGCTCTCGCTAACTACTTCCAAGAAAACACGCTCCCATCCATTTCCCCCATCATAACCTGGGAGGCACACAAGTGTGTCATACGGGGAGAATTTCTGGCAATCATGGCTACCCTTAAAAAACAGAGGACGCAAAGAATCGATGCACTCACACGGGAAATTAGGACCCTGGAACATACTCACTCCAGGGATAGCTCCCTCCTGACGTATAACACTCTCATAACCAAACGCGCAGAACTGACACAATTACTGCAACGCCAAGCCAAGAAAAAACTCTTAAACACCAAACACTCCTACTACGCGAGGGGAGGCAAATGCGGCAAATTGCTTGCCAATGCCCTGCGCCAATCCAGACAAAATGCATACATTGCTAAAATCAAGACACAAACAGGCACAATATCCCACACCCTTCCAGATATCATGGAAGCCTTTCAACAATTTTACACCAAACTGTACAATCTCAGGAACTCGCCCCCCTCCACAACTGACATAGAAAGTTTTCTTTCCTCTAGGCTCAAAAACACAATCCCTGCGGACGTAGCCCGCTCCATAGACATGCCTATTACCCAGGACGAATTAAAATGTGCGATCAAATCAACACCGTTGGGCAAAAGCCCAGGCCCTGATGGCCTTACGGCCAAATACTATAAACACTTTGCCACACTTCTGACGAAACCATACCTGAGGGCATTTAACGCTCTCACAGACCCGCTCCCACTCCCAGCATCGGCACTAGAAGCACACATCACACTGTTGCCGAAACCGGGCAAAGACCCCACTGAATGCGGTAGTTACCGCCCAATATCGCTCATCAATGTAGACCTAAAGATATGCACGAAAATTCTAGCCACGCGACTTCAACCGATCCTACACACCTTAATACACCAAGACCAATCTGGCTTCGTCCCTAAACGCGAGGCCAAACACAATACAACTAAACTATTAAATCTCATACACCTCTCCCATGTCACTCAAAGACAGAGCCTACTTCTATCCATAGACGCAGAAAAGGCGTTTGATAGAGTAGACTGGAAAATGCTGACAGCCACACTCCAAGCCTTAGGCTTTGGCCCAAATTGGATGAAATGGATGGGAGCCATATACTCTACCCCGACGGCGAAATTGAGAATAAATGGCCAATTATCAAGCCCAGTACACATTAGCAACGGCACGAGACAGGGGTGCCCTCTCTCCCCCTTACTCTTCATCCTCTCTTTAGAACCCTTTTTGCAGGGAATAAGAGACAACGACGACATTCACGGATTCACTGTCCACCCACAGGAGTTTAAGGTCTCTGCATTTGCAGATGATCTACTATTCTCCATCATGGATCCACTCACTTCCCTGCCACCCCTGCTTGCAGAACTGGAGGCATATGCAGAACTATCCAACTTTAAGGTCAATTACACAAAAAGCAAATTTTACCCCTCCGAATGGACAGACGCACACAAACTGAACTTAAAGCCGTATATCCCTTCACTTGGGCCGAGAAGTCCATCACCTATCTAGGGGTCCACCTGCCCAGACACTTAAAACACACATATGATCTAAACTTCACACCACTTCTAACGGCAATATCGAAAGATATAGGGGACTGGCAGAGACCGGTTTTCAGCTGGTTATGTAGGATCAACATATTGAAGATGAACACGCTACCTAAAGTGCTGTACCTCCTACAAACACTCCCCATCACAATCCCCCCCTCCTTCTTCACTAAACTCAAACGAATCTTCACGACCTTCATCTGGGCGAATAAACGTCCGAGGATAGCATACTCGGTTCTGACCAGACATAGAGAACAGGGAGGGTTGGGACTACCCCACATTGAACGCTACTACCAGGCGGTCATACTGACTAGGATATACGAATGGAATGCAATACACCCACTCAAACAATGGGTACACATAGAGAGCTCCATGTTCCAATCCCCTCTATGTATGATCCCATGGCACGACGAGGGTCGTTCTCTCCTCCGGCCACAACACGTTCATCACCCAACGATCATGCCCACACTACGTATATGGTCACGCATTAGACACCAAACTGACGTCTCCCCACATCCCTCACCCTTCTACCCTCTAGCACATAACCCCAACTTTTTACCGGGCTTACGCCCCCAGTTCTTCCATCAGTTCCCACCGACTCAAAAAACAAAATACCCGATGGTCAGCACGGTCATCACACCAAAGGGGATAGCCCCGCTGTCTATCCTAGCATCCACAGACCACCCAACTTCCCAGCAATATTTCCAATACGCCCAACTGTCACACTTCCTGAAGGGGGGATCACACCTTCTCCGAGGAACACGAGCACACACCAAATTTGAAACCTACTGTACTACACACAGCCTACAAATCAAGCACCTATCTATATTCTACAGACTCCTTAACACCATCAATCCCACCCCTCCTCCCCCATTCACAGCGTCATGGGAAACTGAGCTGGGGATTAACATTCCAATGGGTACATGGCATAAAATATTCATCTATGCCCATACCACGTCCATTAGCACCGCAGTAAGGGAAAGCACATATAAAAGAATCTCTAGATGGCATTACTCACCTGCTAAGATACATGCTATTTTTCCAACAGCGTCAGATACATGTTGGAGGTGTGGGCAACCCAGAGGAACTACAGCTCATATCTGGTGGCTCTGCCCGACCATCCAAACTTACTGGCAGAGGTTAGGAGGGCTAATCAAGGCTATAACAGGCCATCAACTACCACAATCACCTGAAACCTTCCTCTTCCTTGTCCACACGACCCACATTCCAAACCTCCAACGCAAACTAGTCAACCATTTGCTGACAGCAGCAAATATGTTGATACCGTTGAAATGGAAAAGCACCAGGGCCCCGTCAGTGCGGGAGTGGATACAAAAGGTAGAATTCATACGGACCATGGAAGAACTAGACGCATTATACTCAAACAAATACTCCACCTACACCTTAACATGGCAACCTTGGCTGACTTATCTAGGCAATAGAGCCACTTAATCACCGTCTAAACCACCAGCTACACAAAACCACCCTAATACCTGCTCTGTTTCTACCCCTTCCCCGTTGTTCCCCCATTACTATAAGCTGCAAACTATACCATGCTTGAAGTTATATTGAACTCAATAGAACAAACTATATTGTCCGCTTTGAGACAAAATCTCCTCAAATCCATTATTGTTACCCTATTCTGTTGTACAACTGTGATAAATGTAAAAATGCGCAGACTTTGTTACCTGCATATTTCGAACTATTAACTGTTATACAAAGGTGGCAAACAACACCCATGTTTTGTTTAGTAACTTTATATGCGCAATCAAAATAAAGATTAAAAAAAAAAAATTAAAAAAAAATAAATTGGTAATGAGGCCTTTCGGGAATTGTTCCTGAATGCACATCCTTTCGAAAAATGTAAACGGGGTTAAGGCGCTTAGCTTAATCTGCGGGTTTTGGGCAAAGTCCCTTAGTTGGATGTAGCGAAAAAAGTCAGAGGGGTGCAGAGTAGCTCTGGTCTTCAATTCTTCAAAGGATAGAAGTGCACCACCTTCGTATAGATGATATAAACGTTGTATCCCCGTGCTCTCGATGCCCCTGAAGTTTCTGGCCTCCAATCCCGGGGTGAAGGCTTTATTCCTCAGGTAGGGGGCCAGCGGGGACAAGTGTGAGGACAAACCATATTTGATTGATGTTGCATCCCAGATTTTCAGGGAATTTGCGATAGCTGGGCAGTAAACGTGGTTAGATGGTCTTTGGTCCCTAGGGACCCACATATAGAATTGAGGGACATCAGGTCCCATAAGATTAGCCTCTAGGTCTACCCACCGCCTCTCTTCCAGAGGAGCATGCCAGAGTGCTATTTGAGCTAGTTGGGACACCAAATAATAGAAATAAAGATTAGGTAGACCTAAGCCGCCCTTCGCCCTATATAGCACGTTGCGTGAAACTCTATGTTTCCTATTTTGCCAGATGAATTTTCCAATGGCCTGTTGAAGGGCCCCTAAATCAGATTTAGACAGTCTGACCGGGAGAGCTTGGAAGAGAAACAAGATCCTGGGGAGGATATTAATTTTCACTGAATGGATCCTACCTATCCAAGAAATCGGTTTATCAATCCACTTCTCCATGTCTCCTATCAAGGTGCGAATCAAGGGCGCATAATTTTGCTGAAATAGTTGAGTAGGGTCCGCTGTCAGCCGGACCCCCAAGTATTTTATATGGTCCTTCGCTATGTGAATCTGATAGGTGTCGCCTATGTGGGTTACATCCGTATCAATCATGCTAATGGGAAGTGCGCTTGATTTAGTTAGGTTCACTCTATATCCGGCAAGTTCACTATAGGCCTCCAACACTGTCATCAGCGCCTCCATAGATTTTATCGGTTCCGTCAGGGTCAGCAATATATCGTCGGCAAAGCCAGATACCACATAGCGCTGATCCCTGATCGCTATCCCCTTTATTTCTGGGCTATTTCTGATGGTTTGTAAAAGGGGTTCCAAAGAGAGTGCGAACAACAGAGGCGACAGCGGGCATCCCTGCCTAGTTCCATTCCCCAAACTAAAAGGTTCTATCTTTGTGCCCGAGATCCGGACCCGAGCCCTAACATCCGAGTACATGAAGGGGTCTGGGATACCAAAGCTACGGAGAGTCTCAAACAAATACGGCCATTTTACCCTATCGAAAGCCTTCTCTGCGTCGAGTGACAGTATCAAAGTCGGAATCCCCCTGGTTGCTTGCCGCCATATGAGGTCAATGTTACGCCTAGTGTTCTCAAAGAGTTGCCTTCCTGGAACAAAGCCTACTTGGTCAGGGTGTATTAAACGTGGTAACAAGGGGTTCAGTCTACAAGCTAGAATCTTAGCAAGGATTTTAGAATCATGGTTTATTAAAGAGATCGGGCGAAAGTTTTCGGGTAACGAGTCGTCTTTGCCAGGTTTCGGTAGTAGCACGATATCCGCCAGTGACATGTCCTTATCTGGCGTTCCTCCCTCCATTAGATCATTAAACCACTTTTCAAGATGGGGTGTAAGTTCCTCTCGGAATATCTTATAGTAGCTGCCATCAAAGCCATCCGGGCCCGGAGCTTTATTACCTTTTAAAGCTGTGATCGCAGCATCAATTTCCTCTGCTGTAATCCTCTCTCCAAGGGCAAAAGAGTCCTCTCCCCGCAACGTAGGTAGCTTCAATGGTGCTAGGAAAGCCTGCGTACTATCTGTATCTCTCCCCTGGTTATTCGCCGCCCCGCTTGAATGGTTATATAGTTTAGTATAGTAATCCGTAAACACCTTAGCTATGTCGGTAGGATCCGTGCGATACTTACCTGATGCGTCTTTGATTCTCGTAATATGAGAGTGATTCTGTCTCGGACGAAGAGATCTAGCTAACAGAGTATCCATTTTGTTAGATTTTTCATAGTAAGTCCTTTTAGACCAAACTATCGCTCTGGCAGTCTCGTCTAGGAGTGTTTCGCGGACTGATGCCCGTAATTTCTGTACGTCTTTCAAAGTGGCGGGTGATGAGGCAGCTTTATGTTTTTCTTCCGCTTTCCCAAGAGCCTCTAGAAGAGATGTCAGTAGTTGCGTTTTACGTTCCTTTTTAAGCGTGGCTTCGCGTATCAATATACCCCGGATAACTGTCTTATGGGTGGCCCACACTGTAGCAGGTCGAGGACCCGACTCCGCATTCTTGGTAAAGTATTCGAGTAATTCCTTGCGAGCGATCTCCACTATGGCTGGATCCTGAAGCAAGGAAGTATTCAATTTCCAGGTCCACGGAGACGCCGTACACAGGTTATCCAGGGTCATCGTAATCTCAGCGTGATCCGACCAGGTAATTGAACCAACCGAGGTACTGGACACCCTAGAGACCGTGTGAGAGTTCACCAAAAATAAGTCTATCCTTGAATAAGTATCGTGGGGAGCCGAATAGAAAGTATAGTCCCGATCGTCAGGGTGATGCGCTCTCCAGATGTCAACTAGGCCAGTACGATGCATAAAGGTGCGGAGTATTTTATCCTGACCACCTCTTCCGTGGGACCGCGGCAACCTGTTGCCCAGACCCCTATCTACTGCAGGACACGGGGTGGCATTCAGGTCACCCCCTACCACAGTCATGCCGTGTGGCAATGAGTTTACCATTTGTGTTATTCCATCCCAAAACTCAACCGAAGGGGTGTTTGGTGCATATATGTTAAGTAAGTGCACCGAATGAGAGTATAAGTTCCCTGATACCAGAATGAAATGGCCGCCCGGGTCTGCCACCACCTTTCCCACCCTCAACGGGCATCTGTGGTGGATAACCACGGCAACTCCATTTCTTTTGTTTAAAGCCCTCGCCTCATAGACTGTTCTGAACGTGTGATCCTTCAGGACAAATTTAGCCGACGCGGAGAGGTGTGTCTCCTGGAGGAAGGCAATATCAGGGCTCAGACGTTTAAGTTCTCTGAACATGAGGCGGCGTTTACTCGGGGCGTTCAAGCCTTTAACGTTTAATGACAACACCTTCAGAGGCATTGCGTCTGATAAGAGAGCAGGCCCATGCCTCCCGGTAGCCCACTAAGGGGACGACAAGGAGGGTCTATGTCATATCCCATCTCGAATCTATGGAGGCCCAGCCCCGGTCCAACCAGCCGACGGTCGATGGCACATCCGCCTTCACCTGTTCCCCCTCCCAAGGGAAGTAACAAAGGGTTAGAACGTAAAGAAGAACAAGAAGAAAAGAGGAGAATTAAGAATAAAACACATAACCTGTGAAACTTGTGCCTGGTCTTACCTACAGCCAGGCATAGGTGGGGCCCATGTTCCAGCCCCTCCGGAACTCCAAAAAAGCTCCAGAGAAGTGGGAACATATACCAACATAGGAGAGCACCCAAAGGGTGCCCACTTGAAAACCAATTGCAAGATACGTTAGCATATAATAAAATTACAATTAGCTATATTCCCCCAAAGATTCCCTCCCCCACTCTGGCACACCACCGGAACAAAGGACCCCCCACCCCCAGGAACCACACTAATGCCCTAATACGGCCAGCAGGGGAAGAGGGGGCGAAGTGAAAAAACACCGTTCCATACACAGGGGGGAGAGCAATAGAATAAAACCCCCGGGAACGGGGGGGAGGGCTGCGGACAGGGGATCCACCACCCCCCACCATCAGGGGCATCCCCGGACCTACCCACAGACAGCGTGACATATCACTAGGTCCCAAACAACAAAGCAGAGAGCCCTGAACCACCTGCCCCCAGGACATCCACCCCACCGCTCCCCCATCCCACACCAGGTGCCGCAACAGGGGACCCGGACACAGCAAAAAAACAGCACACCACTGACTCACAAATACAGTAGGGAATCCCTCCCCTCCCCCGTCATAACTGCAGAGGGTGGGCAACTAAAGCTCACATAACCCCGTGACCCCCCAGGTCCTTCCAGAGTTGCCGGGCCCGTAAGCTGCCACCCAACCCCCTCCCCCGAGCGAAAAAGCATCATCGAGCGAACAATGATAAACTGTGTTATCCCCGGTCTTGCATAGATATAAATGTAAATGCTCCCCTCTGCCCCCAACCCCCCCACAGCGTGACATGACAATAATACAAAAACGGGGCCAAACGTACATTAGAGTAGCATCCCCCAAATGTCACTTCAGGTCCATAGGAACGCGTTGACTATCCATGGGGGCCCCGAAACCCTAACCCACCCCAAACACTCAACAACCCCGCCCGCAAAACAAATAACCGCCCGAGAGAAGGAGGCCAAAAAACAAAACAGAAAAAGGGGGGGGGGTAGGGAGGCCTCGAGATCCCATCTCCACCTGCCCAAACAACGAAAGCCCACCCCGGGGACACAGCAACCGGAGCCCCGAAGAAAACGCCCGCGGAGCCAGCAGCAAGGGGCAGATCTCACTCACCGGTCTCGAACCATTCACGTGGAAGGGACCCCAAAACCTCTGCCGACGCCACTGGAACCGCGAAACCTTCCGGGATCTGGATCCCCAGCTCCTGCAAGAACACCGCCGGATCGCTGTCGGGATATAGAATTTTGGTGCAACCATCCTGAAAGGCCATCAGACGGAAAGGGTGTCCCCAGGCATATTTAATCGAGTGGTGCTGCAAAGCCTCAGTTATAGGGCGCCACTCTCGCCTTTTCCGTAGTGTGGCCGGGGTGAGATCCTGAAACAGCCAGCTCAGTCCCCTTGTAGGTGATAGGGCCATTCCTGCCCCTCTTCATCAGGGCTTCTTTCGTTTGGAAGGAGAGGAATTTTATAACAACATCTCGCGGTCGCCTGTCATCCGACCGCCTTGCCCGGAGCGCCCGATGTGCCCGCTCTATATGCCAAAGATGATCCGTCATGTCAGGGAGAAGCGGCCTAAGGATGCCCGAGACTGCCTCGATCAAAGACCCCTCCCCCTCCTGCTCTGGTAGGCCTCGGAGGCGGACATTATTCCGCCGCGATCTATTCCCAAGGTCCTCAATAGCCAGTTCGGCGGAAGCCAACCGGGTCGTCAGAAGGTTGATCTGCGCTGCAGCAGCGTTGTGGGCCACTACTGTGGACTCCACCCGCTGCTCCAGTGCTGCCGTCCTCGCCCCCACGGCCTGAATCTCCGCCTTCACCTCATCCGTGCTCCTCACAATTTCATTAGCCAGATAGAATCGGACCTCCGCCAATTTTGCAAGAATTTGGCTGGTGTCCGTCCCAGGTGTACCGGCAGTGACATTGCTTCCCGGGCTGGAGGGTGAGCGCGGTGTTGCCTGGCCGTCCCGTCCGCCATCTTGGGTGCTTAGTCGCACGGCGCGGGAGGCCGCGAAAAGCTCTGACACGGTAGTGCCCGCTTCCATTACCTTTTTCCCCTGCCTCTTCGGGGCCCTCTTCTCCATGGTATATCCCCCGCAGATGTAGGTAATTTTTCCCGATGTATCTCGGCTTATGTTAGCTGTTGGCACCGCGGCTGCAGCAGAGCTTTACATGGACACGTCCATCTTGCTCGGCCGCAAGCCACGCCCCCGCCCCCTCCTCCCCAAGTTTTAATGGGCAAAAAAATAAATTATCAGCATTCTGATTATGGTGGGTCTTAAAATGATTAGATACACTATGTGTCTCTAGTCCTTTTTTGATGTTACGTATGTGTTCGGAGACTCTTATGTGTAAACATCTTCTGGTTCTGCCTATATAAAGCAGATCACAGGGACATTTCAACACATAGATTACTCCTTTTGAGAAACATGTTAGTTGGTCTCTAATGATAAACTTCTTATTAATAAGATCTTTAATATTAATTAGGTGTCTTTTCTTACTTACTCTTGGTGGACCTGCACGCCAGGCAAGTTCCACAGCCATAAAAACCTTTGTTTTGATTTAGGAAATGCTCGCTTGTTGTTGGGCCTTCACTACTCCGAACTAAGGTTTTTTTTAAGGTTAGCTGCACCTCTGTAGATTATGCGTGGTTGAATTGGTAAAATATTTCTCAAAACTGGGTCCTCTTGTAGGATATAACACTATTTTTTTATGGCTCTATTTACTTTTTTATGATTGCCATTAAAATTGCAAATAAAAGGAATTTCTTTAGTGTGTGCTTGTTGTGTACTTCTTGATTTATAAGTTAGGAGTTCTCTTCTTGATGCATTTTTTGCTTCTTCCGTAGCCATACCTAATTCTGTTTCTTCATATCTTTTTTTTTTTTAAAGGATATTCTTTTTTTCCTCCCTCCTTGTATTATATAATCCTCGTCGTTGGTGCAATTTCGTCTTATCCTTAGAAATTGTCCTTTAGGTGCATTATTGAGCCATGGTCTGTGGTGACAACTATTTTTCTCAATGTACCCATTCGCATCCACTGTTTTAAAAAAATTCTTCGTTTTAATTTGTCCATTCTGTATAAAAATATGGAGGTCTAAAAATTGGATGTCCGTCTGACTTTGGGAAGTTGTCAGAATAATCCCCCGATCGTTATCATTTAAAAAACATTTAAACATCTCTAAAAGATCCAAGGTGCCGTCCCAAATTAAAAAGCTATCATCTTTATAGCGGCAGTAGGACACCAAATTCGACACCCAGGGGTGGACTGAAGGAATATAATGTTCCTCCCAATACGCCATAAACAGGTTTGCATAACTGGGTGCAAATTTGGTGCCCATTGCCGTGCCTCTAATTTGTAGGTAAAAAGTATCTTGGTACCAGAAAAAATTATTTGTTAAAATAAGGTGAATACCCTCTAGAATAAACTCAATTTGTTCATCTTTAAAATCGGCCTTAGTTAAGAAATATTTCACTGCTTTTATCCCTATATCGTGCGGGATAATGCTGTACAGGGATGTGACATCACTTGTAACTAAATGATAACCTTCTTTCCATTGAGTGGAGTCTAAAATTTGTAAGATGTGGATTGTATCCTTAAGATGTGACAGCGTTTTCGCGACTATAGATTGTAGTAGCATATCAATATACTCAGAGATTCTGGAGGATATGGAATCGATTCCTCATATGATCAGGCGTCCTGGTGGGTTAGGCGGGTTTTTATGAATTTTGGGTAAATAATAAAAAACTGGTATCTTCGGATGTGCAGTCTGTAAATATTTACCTTCTTTTTCTGTAAGTATATTCATTTCTAATCCCTTTTTAATGAATTCTCTGAAAAGTTAATTTACCTTTTTTGTAGGATTGGAGTTAAGTTTTCGGTAAGTCGCATTGTCTGAAAGAATTCTTTCGGATTCTTCTATATATTTGGATTTGGACAATACTACTATTCCCCCCCCCCCCTTGGCTTGATAACCAAATCTTTATTCTTCTGTAAATGTTTTAGGATAGTTTTTTCTTTTTTGGACATATTTTGTTGGAACTTATTTAATTTTTTAATTTTATTTATTTCCTCCATCACCATGGTCTCAAACGTTTTCATTCCATCAGAGATCATGTGTCTGGGAAAAAAAGGGATTTATCTTTCAGTTGGGTTTGTACATATGGCGAATTCTGTTCCCTATCCATGGATCTATTCATTGGACCGTTCTTATAATTAAAAAAATTCTTTAACCCCTTAAGGACACATGACATGTGTGACATGTCATGATTCCCTTTTATTCCAGAAGTTTGGTGCTTAAGGGGTTAAACACAAATTCCTCATGAACTTATTCATATCTATGAAAAATTCAAATGTATCTATTTCAGCTGTTGGGGCAAACTTGAGGCCTTTTTGTAGGACCTTTATTTCTTCATTAGTCAGTGGGCAATCAGTGAGGTTAAAGATTCCACTGGAATCTATAACTTTCCCTTCTTCTCTTTGTTCCCTCTTTCTTCCCCTTCCGTTTCTTGTTCTCTGGATCTCTGGCGTTTGCCTGGGGATTCCCATGATGTGGGTTTCTCCTGCCATTTGAGCTACTAAGGGTTCCTTCAGAAAAACCGGTGAACTTGCTTGATATCTTTCCGTATGTGTTCGTTCCAGAGTTGGTGCTCTTCTTTCTCTACCTCTATCTCGGGACTTGGTGTCTCTTCTAGATCCTTCTTGTTTTCTCGGGAGGCTCCTTCCTCTCGTGACTTCAGGTTCAGGTCTGATAGTTCTATCAATATTTGTGTCATATTTTCTCAAGGTGGTATCTCTTTTTCTAGTTAACTCTGGCGAAAGGTGTCTCCTTCCTACATATCTCTGAGTAGTCCTCCTTTTCTGAGGAGATTCTTTTCATGTCCTCCATGGGTCTTCTTTCACAACATCAATATAACTTCTATTTGGATGACAGAACGTTGAAGTTGATGCCTTTGGTGACAGGTTATCTATAGAAGGGTTTTTAAATCTTCTCTGGTACCTGTTTTCTCCCTGATCATGTGATGCCTTCCTAGATAAATCTTTAGGAGGAGACAATGTAATAGAGCAGCAGGAAATGCTAGCAGAATGCTTGGTTGTATAGGGAGAGGTATTAGCAGTAGAAAGAGGGAAGTGCTCGTGCCATTGTACAGAACACTGGAGAGTCCTCACTTGGAGTATTGTACGCAGTACTGGAGACCGTATCTCCAGAAGGATATTGATACTTTAGAGAGAGTTCAGAGAAGGTCTACTAAACTGGTTCATGGATTGCAGGGTAAAATTTACCAGGAAAAGTTAAAGGAACTTAACATCTATAGCTTGGAGGAAAGACGAGACGGGGGGATATGATAGAAACATTTAAATACATAAAAGGAATCAACACAGTAAAAGAGGAGACTTTTTTTAAAACAAGAAAAACTACCACAACAAGAGGTCATAGTCTTGATTTACACAGGCAAAGGTTTAACAATAATATCAGGAAGCATTACTTTACTGAGAGTAGATGCATGGAATAGCCTTCCATCTGAAGTGGTAGAGGTTAACACAGTTAAGGAGTTTAAGCATACATGGGATAGGTATGAGGCTATCCTAGATATATATAGTGAGGGGGGGGAAAGTATTTGACCCCCGGCTGATTTTGAATGTTTGCCCACTGACAAAAAAATGATCAGTCTATAATTTTAATGGTAGGTGTATTTTAACAGTGAGAGACATAATAACCACAAAAAAAATAAAGAAAAATCCAGAAAAACGCATGTCAAAAAAGTTATAAATTGATTTGCATGTCAATGAGTGAAATAAGCATTTGACCCCTTCGACTTAGTAATTGGTGACAAAACCCTTGTTGGCAATAACAGAGGTCAGGCGTTTCTTGTAGTTGGCCACCAGGTTTGCACACATCTCAGGAGGGATTTTGTCACACTCCTCTTTGCAGATCCTCTCCAAGTTGTTAAGGTTTCGAGGCTGATAGTTGGCAACTCGAACCTTCAGCTCCCTCCACAGATTTTCTATGGGTTAGGCCACTCCAGGACCTTAATGTGCTTCTTCTTGAGCCACTCATTTGTTGCCTTGGCTGTCTGTTGTGGGTAATTGTCATGCTGGAATACCCATCCATTTTCAATGACCTGGTTGAGGGAAGGAGGTTCTCACCCAATATTTGATGGTACATGGCCCCATCTATCGTCCCTTTGATGCGGTGCAGTTGTTCTGTCCCTTTAGCAGAAAAAACACCCCCAAAGCATAATGTTTCCACCTCCATGTTTGACGGTGGGGATGGTGTTCTTGGGGTCATAGGCAGCATAGGTCTATAATCTTGTCCCTGACATCCTTGATCAGCTGTTTGGTCTTGGCCATGGTGGAGAGTTCAGAATCTGATAGACTGATTGCTTCTGTGGACAGGTGTCTTTTATACAGGTAACGAGATGAGATTAGGAGCACTCCTTTTAACCCCTTCCCGACCAAGGACGTATCAGGTACGTCCAACAAAAAAACGGTCCTTAAAGACCGCAGACGTATAATTGTATTTTTATAATATACAATACACTTAGAGTAAAATTACACACACATATATATAACTATATGTATTGTGTATATATAATTATAAAAAATAATTAGAAATAAATGTCAAAATAATTACAATTTAAAAAAAGTATATATAATTTATTCTAAGTGTATTTTGATATACATATATATATATATATATATATATATATATATGTATATCAAAACACACTTAGAATGAAATTCTATATATATCTATGAGAATATAAATAAATAAAAATTAAACCAAATATACATATGTACATATAAATAATTACATAAATAAATTCATAAATATACATGTAGACTTCAAATATATAAATATGTATATATATTTAAATTCTACGTGCATATTTATGTAATATTTTTACATAATTAAGTAATTTTATTGATTGCAATTTGAGGGACCTGCCTAACAACCCAGGCCGAAAGTTCAGAGAATTTAATTTGCTAGCACTGTATTTAAACCTGTAACATTCCATGACACCCTAAAACCTGTACAGGGGGGGTGCTGTTTTACTCGGGAGACTTCACTGAACACAAATATTAGTGTTTCAAAACAGTGATGATACTGTCAGTGAAAGTTAAGTTTTTTTGCATTTTCCACACACAAACAGCACCTTCACTGAGGATATCATTGTTGTGATACGTTTTATTGTTTTATAACAATATTTGTGTTCAGTGCAGTCTCCCGAGTATAACAGTACCCCCCATGTACAGGTTTTTTTGTTTTTGTTTTTTTTTAAGTTCTTTATTTTTGTGTGCATAAAGAGTACAAACATGCTGGTAATGCCACAATAGCAGGTATCGGCATCTCATGGTGAACATACATATGGCATAGATTAAGACTGCACAGTTTTTTATAATAACCAGGCTTGACTTTAGTAATTAGAGACTTGTTAGGATGAGATAAGGTAAGCCCACCGTTGCTATAGTGAGTGCTGTATCAGCAGAGTATGCCAACATAACCCAACATTAGATATATCTAACCATAACTTAAAAGTAGCGTAAGTGTAGGTATGAGTATACAGAAGTACAGGGCCGCCATCAGGGGGTGACAACCATGACGGTTGTCACGGGCCCGGCGGTCCTGGGGGGCCCGGACTGCACTGCTAATGCTCTGCATATCCGGGCCCACAGCCCTTCAATGTGCATATATATAGCGAGTAGCGCTATATATATGCCTCTTCGGGCCCTTCTGTCTTCACACTGACCTCCCACTCCGGCATTCTCGTGAGTGGCTGTAAAGCGTTGCTGCGGCAACGCTCCGCAGCACGCAATGCATGCCGGGCTCATTACAGAAGTAGAGCCAGGAAGGGAGAGATGAAGACTGCAGGGCCCTTTTGTAGAGTCTATAGGGGAAATATGAAGACTGGACCAACTGCTGAGCCACTGACTGGACCACCAGGGAATCCAGTGCCCCCCCCTCCCTGGCTACAGGTAAGAGTCAGGGAGGGGGGAATACTTTTTTATTTTTTTATCAAAATTGAAAGGAAAAAAAAAATACCCTCACTGCATTTATCAAACATAAACACACACACACCACCCACCACACAAACTGCATTCACTTCACAAGCACACACACCACATTCACTATACACAAAGCATTCACTACACAAACACACATAGCATAATCTACACAAACACACAAGTTGCATTCACCACACAATCACACACAGCATCGACTACACAAGCTGCATTCACCACACAAACACACATAGCATCATGTACGCAAACACACAAGTTGCATTCACCACACAAACACACACAGCATCGACTACACAAGCTGCATTCACCACACAAACACACATAGCATCATCTACACAAACACACAAGCTGCATTCAACACACAAACACACAGCATCGACTACACAAATACACAAACTGCACTCACTACACAAACACACATCACATTCATTATACTCACTGCATCCACCACACAAACACACACTTTGCAGTCACTATACACTGCAGTAACTATACACATTGCATCTAATACAAACACTACATCCACAACACAAACATACACTGTTCATTCACTATACACACACTACATGCACTACACAAACACACTCTCTGCATTCATTATGCACACTCTGCATTCACTATACACACAAACACTACATCTGCTACACAAACACACTGTATTCACTACACCCACTACACAAACACACATTCTGCATCCACTACACAAACACACATTCTGCATCCACTATACACACACTACATCCACTACACAAACACACACTCTGCATTCACTATACACACACACTACATCCACTAGACAAACATGCACTCTGCATTCACTATACACACTACATGCACTACACAAACACACTCTCTGCATTCATTATGCACACTCTGCATTCACTATACACACAAACACTACATCTGCTACACAAACACACTGTATTCACTACACAAACACACATTCTGCATTCACTATACACCCTCTGCATCCACTACACAAACATGCATTCTGCATTCACTATACACACACTACATCCACTACACAAACACACACTCTGCATTCACTATACACACACACTACATCCACTAGACAAACATGCACTCTGCATTCACTATACACACTACATCCACTACACAAACACACTCTGCATCTAATAAACACAAACATACAATCTGCATCCACTATAAACACCACATCCACAACATACACACCACATCCACTTTACTCAAGCACTTTGCATCCATTATACGCACACCAAATTCAGTGCACACACACTTCATCCTTGTGGGTGGATTTAGGATGGTGCCTGTGGGGGCACTCGGAGGCGGGCCATGTGGGCAGACTCAGCTGGGCTCAGGGGTGGGCCCCAGGGGCCCAGACTTTGGGCTGCATCAGGGGCCCCATAATTTCTGATGGCAGCCCTGCAGAAGTATATATGTGCAAGATGTCACTAGCGTCTAAACTCATGGCTGTCCTGTGTGATGGGAAACAAGGAGCTTGCTAGACATGTCAGGCAATGAGATGTTTCATACAATATATACGTAAACATGCTATAAAGCAGATAACTGCAAAAATAAAATAAAAAATTTAAAAAAAAGAAATATAAATTCCACTGGATAAGTATATTGAGCTGTTACTGCAGCTGGGTGAGTAGCTCATTATAGAAGAGGGAAACAACTAAAGGATAGCAGACATTATGAACTGTGAGAACAGCATTTTAACAACCGAGCCGTGAAAGACACTGACATGCCACCTGACCGATGCCCCTACTTGCAGCCCAAGTCCTCGGAAAGTCTGTTCCGATCTTCCCCCCACAGACAGCCCAGGCTTCAGCTGGGGTCCGCGGTTGCAGAACTGTGGTCTTGCGCTCCCGGCAGCACAAGGTAAGGACCTTCCGTTCAGGCTTGTCGTACCGGAGGCAAGGGAGCATATCCCCTTGCTTATGAGGTGAGTGGTAGCGGAAACACAGCGTTGAATGAAGTGGAGCCGTCCCCTTTGCAGCACCTTTCAGGAAACACATGTGGGGTGCTTATGCCTGTGGTAACGAGCAGCAGGACCGTTCCGGGGAGCCACAGGCTGTGAACAGGAGCGGAGATAGGTGCCGTTTCATAGAGCTTCGCCCAGTGGGGTCCGGGTCATCCCCCGTCGGTCCAGAGGGGGGGGGGGGTAACAGGACTCCCTGGAAGCTGCCACAGAGCCTGCACACTACTTCGGGAGATCGGCTGCCTCTCGCCGTTGCTCATGCGCCAGCCCAGTAGGCCTCAAAGATAACGGGCGTGAATGCTGGTAAGCAGGGTATTCCGGGCCAGATTTATCAAGATGCACTATTCTAAATAACAGCTTACTTGCATTTCGGGACCTCTGGTGTCAGAATGTCAGCATTAGTCACTGGTTTATAGCGCAATGTGCCAAGAGCTAGTGGAAAGCACATCTGGCTATCTTGGATGTCAGGCCCCAACCCCTCCCCATGTACAGGTTTTATAGTGGTTTTTGAAGGTTACAGGGTCACATATAAGACAGTTTTTTCACATTGAAATTTGCCAGATTGGTTATGTTGCCTTTAAATCGTATGGTAGCCCAGGAATGAGAATTATCCTCATGATAGCATACCATTTGCAAAAGAAGACAACCCAAGGTATTGCAAATGGGGTATGTTCACTCCTTTCTAGTAGCCACAAACACTGGCCAAAGTTAGTGTTCATAATTGTTTTTTGCATTTTTAACACACAAATATAAATGCTAACTTTCGCTAGTGTTTGTGACTATGTGGTTACTAAAAAAGACTGGAGATACGCCATATTGAATACCCTGGGTTGCCTACTTTTCAAAAATATATGGTTTAATGGGGGTAAATTACATTGGCCAGCTTCAAAAATGTCCCAAATAGGACATGAGTGCATGATGACAAGCTGTGAATGCCAGGTTGGAAAACTGGAATGCGCACCCTCCAAATAAGGTCTTTTAGCCCCCAGAGAAACCGACACACCTATACATGGGTGTACTCAGGACATGTTGCTGAACACATATTGGGGGTGTTATTTGGCAATAACCCTTAAACTTCTCATTACATGTATTCTTAAATTGCTATGTGTGTCAAAAAAATCATTTTCTTTTAAATTTGGCATAGATTGGTGGTACAATGGTTGCATGAAAAGAGTCAAAATACCCCAAGTTTAATACCTTAGGTTGTCTTCTTTTAAAAAAATATATACATGTGAAGGGATATTCAGGGATTCCTGACAGATATTAGTGTTACAATGTAACTTGGGTTAATTTTGAAAAAAAATATTTTGGAAATAGCAAAGTGTAGTACAAAGAATATTCGGCCGAATGGTTCTTACCTGCCGTCACATTCTAGGTTTCTATGTTATTTATATAGTGTCAACAAATAGTGAACAGAACTGCAAATAAGTCCAATGATTATAAATTATAACAGGGACAGGATAGAAACGAGTGGCTTGGACAAACAATCTAGAGGACGTGAGGGATAAAAATAAATAAATAAAAAGAAGCATGAGAAGAAAAACACAGGAACCAAGGTCTATGAAGAGAGCATGTTCACCTATTTCATTCAAACACTTTGGAAATGAGAGCGTGTACATGGCAATGATGTCATTAGCAAACCATCTGAAAGGGAAGTGGTTACTCATAAGAATATATAACTAAGAGGTTGCTATAAAAAACAAACAAAAGAGTTACTTGAGCACTATCCCAAATCCCTATGCACATTTAAATAACTGGAGGTTTTTAGTATCACTCTAGTGGCCACTTGTGTGTAAGCTCACCTGCCACGTCAAAGCAAACCTCTTAGGTGAGTCCTACACTAACAATTCAACGTCAGGTAAAATACCTCTAATGAGACAGAAAGGAGTATTGTCCCTTTAATAACTGTAGACACCAGAACAACAGCTAAATGTAATTGCTCAGGTGTGTATAGTATGTCCCAACAGGCATTTTAATGTAAACATTGCCTTTTCAGACAAAAGACAGTTTTACGTTGCTGCCAGCAGCAGACACTCAGATGGCCACTAGAGGAGTCAAAACCCCACATGAAAGCACCGAGGTTAAGGGTCTCCGTGCTCTGCAACGAGGCACTGAACATTCCTCATAGAGATGCACTGATTCAATGCATCTCTACGAGGAAATGCTAATTAGTGCAGTTTTGCAGCACATGCGCAATAGTCAGACTTTTCTAAGCACTGGATTGGCTGAGATCATAAATTTTGACACGTGCAGCGTAGGAAATAAAGGTGAGTAAACTCACCTTTCCCTTAGGTCACCTAAACTGTATTTTCACAGACATAGTGACAGGAATACATGTTTGTAATTCTGTCACTAAAGTGTTTCTTTACGTTACACTTAGAGAATGGGTCAAGAATGCCAAGATTTTACTTATGAGAACGGACCTGTACATAATGACATTATGGTTTTCTGAGAAAAAAAAAAAGTGTGGGATATTATGTTACACTGAGTTAAAGGCATACTAGAGGCATCAAAATAACTTAAAGGTTGCCTGGCACTAGAGTTTCTTATAGTGCCGCCCTCCCTTCTGTCATTCACCTGATTCCAGGGATGATGTCCCTGGGCACTTCAGGCTCAGCCTCTGCTCCTCCCTGTTGACATCAGCGGGTGGGGGGGACCTAATGCGCATGCGCGGCACTTGCATTAGAACTTCCCCCATAGGAAAGCATGTTTCGGGTAATATTGGATGTTCTCATGCATCGTGTGAGAACGTCCAGCGTCAGGCAACCAAAAGTCGCCTAACCACCTGAAAGTTCCTCTAATGGCTGTCTGGTAGACAGCCACTAGATGTGGAGTTACCCTGCAAGGTAATTATTGCAGTTTATTAAAAACTGCAATAATTACCATTGCAAGGTTAAGTGACTTGGGACACTGCACCCAGACCACTTCAATGAGATGATCTGGGTGCCTATAGTGCCAGTTTAAGCTTAAAGAAGCTTTAGTGTATACCTCATGCACCTGCAGTCCTCACTGCTCAATTCTCTGCCATTTAGGAGTTAAATCACTTTTGCTTCTGTTTTTGCAACCCTAGCCACACCTTCCCTGGTATGACTCACACAGCCTGCATGAAAAGAAAAAAAAAAAAACAATCAATATTTACTTGCTTTAGAAGTTTTAATCTCCTGCTCTGTAAATTGACCTTTAATCACACACAAGTTTCCTGCAGGCTCTAGCAGGCCATTAAAAGAGCAGGAGATAAGACATTATAAATTAAATAGAATGTGCAATAAAGCAAGTTTCAACATTAGATCTCTCCTAACAGGAAGTGTTAAGGAAGGCTGTGTAGGTTACATGCAGGGAGATGTGGCTAGTATTTTACCCCAAAATGGCAGAGGCATGATCTACATCAAAATAACTCCATTAAAGGGACACTATAGGCACCAAGGACGCCTTATCTCATTATAGTGGCCTGGGTGCAGTGCCCCCGTCCCACCAAGTACTGCAATGTACATTTTTGCAGTTTTTGAGAAGCTGCAGTGTGTACAATGTAGGACTAAGACAGCCACTATAGGCACTTCTTGGTGGGTAACCCCTTAGTGACCAGGCCATTTTTCAATTTTATTAACGTTAAGGACCAGTGCTCTTTTTACATTTCTGCGGTGGTTGTGTTTAGCTGTAATTTTCCTCTTACTCATTTACTGTACCCACACATATTATATACCGTTTTTCTCGCCATTAAATGGTCTTTCTAAAGATACCATTATTTTCATCATATATACTTTACTAGAAAAAAAAAAAAAAAGTAAAATATGATGAAAAATGGAAAAAAAACACAGCTGGCCATCATGCACCCATGTCCCATTTGGGACATTTTTGTAGCCGGCCAATGTAATTTACCCCTGTCAAACCGTGTGTTTTTGAAAGGTAGAAACCATAGGGCATTTCACATAGTAGCATTTTAACACTTTCCATGCACTAATTCTACCACCAGTCTCTGTCAAATGTTTCGGTAGTCATTTTGTGGTGTTATTTTTCACACACATTCTACGTTAGGCATAGCTTCTCAGCTCCTGTTTGGTGTTACTGCCAAAAAACACCCCAATATGTGTTCAGCAACATCTCCTGAGTACAGTGATACCACCCATGCATAGGTGTGTCGGGTAGTTTGGGGGGTGCAAAGCAAAACGTCTGAAATGTGTTTTTCAAATTTTACATATCTTCTTTTTGGGGGCCTTTTCAGATATCCCATTGTATTTTCTTGCCATGAGCGTGCATATATTTGAAAAGTTTACACCCCACGGTATTGTATATGGAGTGTTTTCATGCCCTAGATGCAATAGTTTTAGTCAAAACATTTGAGAGTGTGTGTCTATTTTCATTTTTTCACACACATTGCTTTTTGACTGTGATTAGGAGAGCCTGTTTTGGGGTATTGCAAGAAAACACCCTAGGTCGTTTTCTCCAAGGCCGCCTTAGTACACCCATGCCCCCCCTGCATAGGTTTGCCAGGATTTTGGGAAGGTACAGTTACAATTGTATGACTTGCAATTTGAGTTTAAATTGAGAGTATTTCTTCTGATTGGCCTATCTTTAGCTTGGGGTTTATCACATGCCCCAGTTTTATTTATTGCCATGAAAGTGTATACATTTGAAATGTAGACACCCCAAAGTTTTGTATATGGAGTGCTTTGATGCAACTGTTTTAGCCAAAAAAAATTGAAAAAAAGTGTGTGGTGGTAATTGTAAATGTAACAAAAATAAAATAAAATAAAATAAAAATAAAAAAAAACACCAAAAAAGCTGAACGGCAAATGTTTAAAAAAATTTAAAATGGACCAGTGTGTGGTATCGTTTGAAGCCGTCCCCAATGAGTCCAGGCTGTCCAAGGGAATCAGGACAGTTATATACAGTATCTTTTCTCTGACCCCTCTTAAAACAGACTCCATCTTTTTTGGGATTCTGCTTTGCCGCAGTAGGGGGAATTTTAAAAATAAAATGTGTAGCCCCAACTCCCCGAAATCATCGATAGCTGAAACTGGAAGAAAAAAAAAAAAAACTCAGTTGCATCACAGGGTTTGCTTTTTTGAACAACAAAAAAGCGTTGTGGGTTGCAATCTGCATTAGGTATATTGCAACCTTTTTGTACCAGGCCCTTGTCTTTCGTATAATTAGGTAGGGCTGCAGCAGCTGATCTGCCAGATCAACCCCACCCATATCCAGGTTATAGGCCTTGATGCACACTGGCTTCCTTGTGCTCTCAGCTCTGCCACGTACAGAGACCTCCACAGTCCCCTCAGTGCGGATGGTGGTAAGAAGGTATACATCCTTCTTGTCTCTTGGCGCAGAGCTGAGGTCTCCCCCCTTCGTAGCCGGGTGTGTGCAAGTTGTCCTGGGAAACCTGCGCTGTTCTTTTTGATTGTACCGCAAGCTACTGTATCAAAACAGTACAGTAGCTTGAACAAAGGGACACTTGTATAAAAATTGTCAGTATACAAGTGGTACCCTTTGATCATCAGGGGGAATATCAGGTCCCAGACAATCTTGCCACTGGTTCCCATATGTTCTGAGCAACCTGGAGGGTCAAGGTGGCTATCCTTTCCCTCGTACACCCAGAATGCCTGAGTATACCCAGTCTCGCTATCACAGAGCGTATACATCTTTACACCATACCTAGAGCGCTTGAAAGGAATATACTGTTGAATCCCAGCCTTCCCTTATACTTCATCAGAGATTCATCCACGCATATATTCCTTCCAGGTGTCAAATTGTGGATGCTCCCTAGGGGGGCACAGGGTGTTGTCGCTGAAGTGCATGAAATGCAGAATCATTTAATACCTCTTCCTCGACATACATTGGAAGTAAATGGGGGTAGAGAAGATGGGGCTACTGCTCCAGTAGGAGCGGATGGAGGGCCTCTTTATGATGTCCATCAGCATAGTCAATGCCCAGAATCTTTTAAATTCTGGCACATCGATGGGGGCCCATTGCTGCTTTGCCAAAAAAGAGTCAGGCTTTGCAGCTCGGAGCTGATCGGCATATAAATTAGTTTGGGCGACAATGTTCCCCAATACATTATTACCCAGAAACACCTCCATAAACTGCTGAGGCCTAAATCCTGCGACATCCAAATTAATGCCAGAATTTGAAGTAAAGGGTGTGAAATCTGGCCTCTGGCGATGAGGCACTACCCACTCCTCAGCAGTTCTGCCAGTTGGAGCAGCACGTCTCCTTCTGGCATAGGGACTAGCAGGCTGCAGGATACAACATAACTAGATACTTTACTAGCAGCAGAGACTGTATCTAGTGATGATGTATTTGAGCACCTGGCAGGGCCACAATTAGGGCCGGAGTCTGACACAGACACGTCAGACTCTAGCGCAAGAGTTTTTTTTAAACCTATCTCAAACCTCACCTGCCCTTGCTCTTCAACCTCCTGCTACAATCCACCCTCACCTCTCAACTAGGCATCATGGCACCTCCTACACTTAAACGCAGCCAGCGCCACCAATTACAACCTTGGCACACCAAGCTGACCTGATACCTCCAAAAATGCTCCAGAACTTTTGAACGCTGCTGGAGAAAGTCTCATTCTGCATCTGACTTCTTCCACTATAAATTTATGTTACACTTATGCATCTTGATGCTTTCCTCTGCAAAAAAAAAAAGCAAAAAACTAATTCAATACCCTCATAACCATGCTCTCTTGCAAACCCAAACACCTCTTTCACACTTTTAACTCTCTTCTGCACCCTGTTGCTCCTCGTACCAGTTTGACCGCCACAAACTTTGCAACTTACTTCATTGAAAAGATTTCTACAATCAGGGAAGAAATCTCATCTCTCTCCTTCCCCTACCAATACTTCCCCACTGCCTCTTTATATGCTCAATCCCTCCTGCTACAGCGGAAGAGGTTACTGCTCTTCTCCAGTCTTCCTGCCCCACCACCTGCTCCTTCGACCATATTCCCTCTTATTTCATCCGCACTCTGTCTCCTTCACTTGCTCTGCCTCTCACTAAAATAGTCACTTAGTTTCTTCTGGCATATTGCCTTCACCCTTCGAAATGCAACCATAACCCCGATTCTGAAAAAGCCAACCTTGACCCTACCCCCCCATCCAACTACCGCCCTATCTCGCTACTGCTGTTTGCCTCCAAGATCCTTGAGAGAGTTGTATACATGGGATTGACCGTCTTTCTAACATCCAACTCTCTGCTTGCAGAGCCAACAGGCTGAAAACTTTGGGGTTAAACTATTTATTAACACCTTGAGTAAAGCCAGAACCCGGGAACCTCCTCACACCATAACAATATTATTTCAATTAAGTCATTATGGTGGCAAGAGTGGTTTTTAAATAAACAAAGAGTATGAGGTAAAATAATAACAGATTCTGTAAAAGGTCAGTATTATTTTTCTTCAGGTTCTACCATTTTTATCCATAGCAGTGATTTTTTTCAGACTACATATGTTAGAGTAGTTAGCTTGTTCCAGTATACACACTTTAGAGGGGATATAAACACATCACATCCACTATGAATGATCATACTTGTAAAATGCCCTGTGACCATAGAGGAAGAGAGAGCCCATGCATAATGATAGAAAAGTCATAAAAGGAGGAGTTAAAGCGGCACTATCATTCTTCTGGAGACTTTGCACAATTCGCAAAGACCCCCGACTTTGATATTGCCACCGGGGGTCCAGTGACAGGGGTGCATGGCCATCTTTACCCAGCAGGTGCTCTTCAGCTCCAGGATCTGATCTCACTGCTGTACTCTTGCAGATGGGCGAGAGTACATCATTGAGGTATATGGTAGATCACAAAGATCCATCCAGGATGACGCAATCCAAGGAGGCACTCAGTGCCAGAGAAAAGGTCATTAGTAGTGATGTCGCGAACTCCGGTCAGCTGACACATCCCGGCCAATCTCCAGCAGACCCTCCCACCTCCTGGACAGCATCCATGTTAAAGGCAGCTTCAACATGGATGCTGTCCAGGAGGTGGGAGGGTCTGCTGGAGATTGGCCGGGATGTGTCAGCTGACCGGAGCTCACCGCGAACGGTTCGTGGCGAACCGCGGCGAGCCGTTCGCGGGAAGTTCGCGACATCACTAGTCATTAATACGGATTTATTTTGCAAGGGGGAGATGGTGGGGTCACCTAACTGATAATGGGCTTTCGGACTGTAGTGTTAGGAATGCAGATATTTATTCCACGCTACAGCATTCCTTTAACTCTGCAATGCGGTTTTAGAGAAATTGCAATACTTAACTGGGAATTGCGGCCCCAGATGTTGCTGAACTACAATTCCCATGATTCCCCGACTATCTGTTTCATTGAAAGAATCATGGGAGTTGTAGTTCAGCAACATCTGGGGGCGCAGGTTGGACAGCCCTGCTCTAGAGTACAATACCGTGAAATGACGCTGGACATCCTTATGCTTTGCATGAGGATATCTAGCGTCCTCAAATCCCCCATAGAAAAGCTGTGATTCAATGCTTTCCTATGGAGTTGGTCTAATGCACGTGCAGCGCTTGACACTCATTCGTTTTAGGTTCCCTCTCGGTGCGGACATCTGAGGAGGCACTAGAAAGAGGTGAGTGATTAAATGCAGTGGAGGGGAGGATACAAATATTATAGTGTTAGTTTGATACACCTAAAACTATAGAGTTCCTCTAAACAGAAAATATAATCTATCTTAAAGGATCATTAAAGGGTCAGAAACACAAACATGTATTCCTGACCCTGTAGTGTTAAAACCGCCATCTAGCCCCCCTGGGGCCCTCATGCCTCCATAAATATAGCAACATCTTACTGTATTCAAGCCAGAAGCTGTAGATCTGCATGCTGTTAGACTCAAAAAACAAGCAGTCTGCTGATATCATCAGAAGTGGTAGCCTGATCCAATCACAATGCTTCCACATAGGATTGGCCGAGACTGACAAAGAGGCAGATCAGGGGTAGAGCCAGCACAATTCAAACACAATTCAAACACAGCCCTGGCCAATCAGAATCTCCTCATAGAGATGAATTGAATCAATGAATCTCTATGAGGAAAGTTCAGTGTCTGCATGCAGAGGGAGGACATACTGAATGTTTGAATGCATTTTAGGCAGCCATGACCCAGGAAGGATCTCTAACAGCCATCTGAGGAGTGGCCAGTGAAGTTATCACTAGGCTGTAATGTAAACACTGCATTTTCTCTGAAAAGAGTGTTTACAGCAAAAAGCCTGAAGGTAATGATTCTACTCACCAGAACAAATTCAACAAGTTGTAGTTGTTCTGGTGACTATAGTGTCCCATTATTATTATTATTATTATTGCCATTTATATAGCGCCAACGGATTCCGTAGCGCTTTACAATATTTTGAGAGGGGGGGTGTAACAATAAATAGGACAATTACAAGAAAACTTACAGGAACAATAGGTTGAAGAGGACCCTGCTCAAACGAGCTTACAGACTATTGGAGGTGGGGTGTTTGAAACATTAGGACAATAAATATCAAGTAGGAGTGAAGCAGAGCTGGAGGAGAGAGCAAAGCACTGTCCCATAGGAGAGAGCAGGAGGCAGGTATGTAAGGTAGAGATTACTCTGGGAGGCCATAAGCTTTCCTGAAGAGATGGGTTTTAAGGCCCTTCTTAAATGATTGAAGACTAGGGGAGAGTCTGATGGCAGTAGGCAAGCTATTCCATAGGAGAGGAGCCGCCCGCGAGAGGTCCTGCAAGCGCGAGTTGGCCGTACGGGTGCGAGCAGCGGTCAGGAGGTGGTCACGGGCAGAGCGGAGGGTACGTGGAGGGGCATATTTATGGATCAGTGAAGAGATATAAGCGGGGCTAGAACTGTTCAGTGCTTTAAATGTATGGGTTAGCACTTTGAATTGACTCCTATAGCATACAGGGAGCCAATGTAAGGACCGGCAGAGGGGTGAGGTGTGAGAGGACCGACTAGAGAGGAAAATCAGTCTAGCCGCAGCATTCATTACAGACTGTAGCGGGGCAATACGGCTTTTGGGGAGACCAATCAGGAGAGGGTTACAGTAATCCATGCGGGAAATTACTAGAGCATGGACAAGCTCCTTGGTAGCATCTTGCGTAAGAAAGGGGCGAATGCGGGCTATGTTTTTGAGTTGGAACCTACAGGACTTGGCAACAAACTGGATGTGAGACTCAAAGGTGAGACCAGAGTCAAGTATGACGCCAAGACAGCGCGCTTGCAGGGATGGACTTATGTGGATATCACTGACTTGAAGGGAGAGCGAGAGAGGAGGATCAGTATTAGGAGGAGGAAAGACAAGGAGTTCAGTTTTAGAGAGGTTAAGTTTCAGAAAGCGTGAAGACATCCAGTCAGAGATGGAAGAAAGGCAAGCAGTGACACGTTGCAGGACAGCAGGGGAGAGGTCCGGGGAGGAGAGGTATATCTGAGTGTCATCAGCGTACAGGTGGTAGTGGAATCCAAAAGAGGCAATCAGTTTACCAAGAGAGGCGGTATAAAGAGAAAATAGAAGGGGACCAAGGACAGACCCTTGGGGAACTCCAACCGAGACAGGACGAGTGGAGGAGGTATCCTTGGAAAAGGAGACACTGAATGAGCGTTGGGAGAGATAGGAGGAAAACCAAGAGAGGACCGAGTCACAGAGACCGAGCGATTGAAGAGTTTGAAGGAGGAGAGCATGATCAACGGTGTCAAAGGCAGCAGAGAGGTCAAGGAGAATTAATATGGAGTAATGACCTTTGGAGTTAGCGGAGATTAGGTCATTAGTGACTTTGATAAGAGCAGTCTCAGTAGAGTGGAGAGGGCGGAAGCCAGACTGAAGAGGGTCAAGGAGAGAGTTGGAATTAAGGAAGCGGGACACACGGGTAAAGACAAGCCTTTCCTTAAGGACCAAACTTCTGGAATAAAAGGGAATCATGACATGTCAGACATGTAATGTGTCCTTAAGGGGTTAAAATTTGTATTTCATAAACATGGAAACTTTATGAAATACTCATATTGACTGTATTGGAATTTCAGTGAAATTCCAACCCAGTTAAGAGATCTACTGAGACAAAGAAAGGACTACTTTGCCTCAGTATATTTCCTATGCCTGAAACTTCTAGACACTGGGAGGAACTATCGCCGTCTACAAATTTCAATCACCCCAGCCTTCACAAGTTACGGTTACAGGGAATTGGCTTTATGTATTGAAGATCCAGCGGTCTTGTGAGATCCTCTATACACCTCAATGCTGTACTCTTGCATATGCATACAACAGTACTGTCAGCTCCTGGTGCTGATGTGCCAGGAGCTGGAGAGGACCAGGAGGAGGAAGATAGCTGTGCCCAAGAGGGACAGGTTCAGGAAAATAGAACTCACCTAAAATTAAGGGTAAAAGGTGCTTTAAAAAAAAACTACACAATCCAGTGCAGCAAAAACACCCCAGAGTGTATTGTCACTTAATAAATACCACATAAAAAATGTGAAAAAGTGCACACAATGATAATAGTTGCCTCCTTTAGGGTAAAACATATGACATATGTACAGAGGCAAATCAAGTAGACAGTTTTGGAACTGGCTCCAAGCTGTGGAGCCATCAAACTGAAACTTGTAGTTACACCTTGATTCAGGTAAGTGTAGGTCCCAAGAATAGGTGGATGGTAACAGCATGAAAATATTGGGAACCAAAATAATAAAGCTAAAATAACATTTATTAGTAAGTACTTTTAAATAAATTCAAGTAAAGCCTAAATATAGCAGCACAATGTGTTTCAACTGTTAAACAGTCTTCTACGGGTGCACATGTACATTAAAAAACACTGTACTTTTGCTCAAGCATACAGCAGTAACATCAGCTCATGGTGCACATGAGCCAGTAGCTGAAGAGAACCAGCAGGAGGAAGATGGCTGTGCCCAAGAGGGACATGCTCAGGGAAGTAGAACTCACCTTTTCCTGCCTGCCCACCCACCAGACCCTGAGGGGCGATGTCACAGTTGGGGGCCTTTACGAATTTTGCAAAGACCACAGACAGTGCCGCTTTAAGATAAAAATGTAATCACTTGTCTGAATCCGCCTTATCTAATAGTAGAGTCGGAAGTCAGGTGGGAGAAGTACTTCAGTTGGCGTAACTCATGCAACTAGGTATTAACGTAAAGGAACAAAGGAACACAACTTAATTTCAATAAAAGTTTTTATGGTTCCTAAACTGGTTCTTTAAGAGAACTGACATAACTACCGATTTCCAGTTTTTCACTGTAAGCATTGTAATTACTAAAGATAATATGGTTTAGGATATCAGTAACGCAGAAGTGTATAAACCCAAAAAAGAACATTTTGATATACAGGGTAGAGTAACATGTGCAGCATTTTATAGCAAAATGTTGCACTTAGATTCCAGCAACCATCACCACTTCAAACCACTAAAATGGTCATGGTGTCTGGAGTTTCGCATTTCAGTATGGTATTTTGAAAAAGTATACATATAGGTTGCTGCATTCAAATATCTAATTATATTGTGTTTGGTTTATTATTCTTTTGGTAGTGTGGCAGCAATTATTGTACATGATTTCACAATATTCTATATTTAAATATATACTGGGAAATAATGCCCTTTTTCAGGTCTGAAACTGTAACCGTTGTCAGGGACAAGGAACTACTATAAATTTTTTTTTGCACAAGGAACTGCTTTTTTGCATTTTAGCACAAGCACTTTTTTAAAAATTGTTTTATTTACTGGGGTTGATTGCAATACACAAGAGTGTTGGGGGGGCACAATCTTAATAAAGGCACAGCCCACTTCATAATTGTTTTTTGTTTATTAAGGGACAGGGAACTGACAAGGTGTTACACAGTAAAAGTCTTTATTTTATCTTAACATGTTATGGCATGGTAAATTCTCTACAATTCTCAATCTAGAGAATATGTGCAACCTACTCAAATGTTTGCTAAAACACTATAAAGGTTACATGTCTTGCTTTATTAGATCTGTATGACAAGATGCAGAGTATGACTTATGGGGATTATTAGATTTGATAAATAGTGTATAAAAAGTATAATATATATTGCCAGTATGAACATAATTCATTAATTGGAATCGATCATAAAACTCAGAAATATATCTATTTTCAGTAGGTATAAAATTAATTGTAAACAACCAAGTACTGGCATAAATCCCATCTGAAATCCTCAGTTTACACAATTTTGTGTTTTACCCAATACATGTTAATATCTGTAGTGACTGATTTGATTTAGTTGTGTTGATTGTGTTTTATCATATAAACTTAAGAAACAATAGAATATTAGCAACACCCCTTGTTTGATTGTCTCTCTCCTCCCCCTCCCCAGTCCAACATGAGACCTTCTCTATAGCTCTTATTTTGCATATCTGAATAAAAGGAGTCTGGAAGTCTAGAACAGCTTTTTTCTACTGCCTACATTTGCAACACACAACAAATTTACATTCAATTGCACCAAAAACATGCTAATATGCAGTGCATGTGAGTGTACCTTTAGAAATCCACAGCTGGTCTTCATTGCTTCAGTCTAATTTATGACAATTGCTTTAAGTGAAATCTTAACAAGTGCCAATTATTGCAGATGAGCATTTGTGCATGAATGCTGTATGCTCAAAATGTAATCAAATTACTTTCCCTTCAAAAAAGTATGGTAACTTGTGGGCTTCTTTGCATATAGTTTGTATGCAGATTAGTGGTTGGGGGAAGTAGGTAGTTAAAGGACCACTGTAGTGCCAGGAAAACATACACGTTTTCCTGGCACTATAGTGCCCTGAGGGTGCCCGCCAGGCTGGACGGCAAGGAAAGGGTTAAATCTTACCTTTTTTTCCAGCGCCGGGCAGGGAGCTCTCCTCCTCCTCGGCTGAATGCGCATGCGCGGCAGGAGCTACGCGCGCAGCCAGTCTCATAGGAAAGCATTCATAATGCTTTCCTATGGACGCTGGCGTCTTCTCACTGTGATTCTCACAGCGAGAAGCACGCAAACGCCTCTAGCGGCTGTCAATGAGATGGCCACTAGAGGCTGGTTTAAACCATTTATAAACATAGTTTCTCTGAAACTGCTATGTTTATTTAAAAAAAAAAAAAAAAAAAAAAGGAGGGGGTTTCCTGGCACCCAGACCACTTCATTAAGCTGAAGTGGTCTGGGTGCCTAGAGTGGTCCTTTAAAGAGACTCTCCGTTAAAACCCCTTCAGTTACATCTTACCAACTGATAGCCACTAGAGGAGGACTTAAACCCTGCAAGGTAATTATTGCAGTTTATAAAAACTGCAATAATTACACCTGCAGGGTTAAGGGAGTTAGCACCCGGACCACTCCAATGGGCAGAAGTGGTCTGGGTGCCTGGAGTGTCCCTTTAAACTTACTCGAGACTTCCCCCTACTAAGCACGGCTATCATAACTTTCAGTCCCATCTTTAACTTCTCCGATAAAGCCGCCAAGAGAAATGTTAATTATGTACTCTCATGCATGAGCAAGCATACAAAGCATTGTGCTGAAGGTACTACAATAATCTCCATAGATTTCTCAAATATATGCAATATTATGCCATAGGCATCTACAGTGTATCATGAAAGAAGATGCCTATTAACTTGGGATGGCAATGTGCAACAGATAGAAACTATTCAAAGTTCTGCCGTTTACCAAATTTTCATAATGATTCTACCCCAACGAACGCTCAAAGATGATAATGCCAATGGTGACGGATTAGCTTGCAAGTAGCCAAGCTGGGTCCCTGGTGGTTTACAAATCAGCAATTCAGATTCAAATTCACAAATCAATGCTTAGTGAATAAACCAAACATCCACTTCAACATACGCCATATTGGTACATTGGAAGTGCTGCCCTGCAGTATGCACCATTCATAAACAGCAAATTGGTGAACTGTTACTCAATTTTTAGGCCACAAAAAATAAATCCAAATCTGCTACGTTTACAGTTCAGCTACCTTTGTCCACAATGTAAAACTCACTTTGGTTTTTCACATTAGCAAATCCGGATACTGTGGGGTTAACTAAAAGCGTGATCTCAAAGTGACTTTAAAATGGAAGAGTAGCTGAACTGATTGCATTACTGACTTGGGGTGATTTTTCCAGTTTGGCTATGCTAACCTTAAAGAAAGACTATAGAGTCAAGAATATAAACATGTATTCCTAACACTATGGTGCTGGAATGCAACATTATATCCCTGTCCCCTCCATCCAATAATAATAAAAGCGATTTTACTATCTTTTTCTCCCACGCCAGTCTCACCCCACCTCCGTGGCAGAGATCTTCCATTTTGGTGGTCTCAGCCAATACAATGCTTTATCATAGGAAAGTATTGCGAGCCTATCGCGCATGTACAGCAAAATATTGTGCCGCACCAATCAGCATCTCCTCACAGAGATGGATTAAATCAATGCACCTCAACAGCGACCGTTCGGTATCTCCACACCGAATGTCGGTGCCAGGAAGCGCCTGCAGTAGCCGTCTGAGTGACCTGCCACTAGCGGTGCAACTAGCCAGCAATATAAACACTGCATTTTCTCTGAAATTGCAGTGTTTACAGCGCTAACACAGCAGGGACAAACTATAGACACCATAATCACTACATATGAAATAATGCCCCTCTAAATTTGAAATTTACTTCAGTAAATAACCCAGTATGTGATCAGTGAAATATATACAAATAAACTGCCATCTCAATAAATTTAAAAACTACAGGGAAAAACTTTCTATATACTACCTAATAAAACCAGGGATATATATATAAATATATTTGTTATATCCAGGAAGAAAATGGTGGCCGTTCAGAATAAACCATTTCCTACTAGCAAAGCTGCTGCAAAGGAAAATGGCGGGAAGCCAGAATCTCTGGAGAAGGCGGGGTTTTCAACGGTCAATTCCCTCCGCCCCCAGCCAATCCCCTGGCTCTCCGAGGCTGTGAGGGCAGAGGACGCAGACAAGACAATGAGGGCGGGGTTTTGGTTTTTTTTTTTTTTGTCCACGCTCTCGCTGTGAGGCGCCAGCCAATCCCGTGCTACTTGCCCGCGCGGCCGACCAGTAGGATCTCGCGAGATCCTTTTACTCCTGCATTGAGTGAGGCGGGCGGAGCAGCCGGATCTCGCGAGAAGGGGGCGGGGCCGACGGTGAGACTGAGAGAGGTTTTACCCACCGGCGCCATTTTGTGTCTCCTCACATTCTCGGTACGGCCAGCGAACTCTCCTGACATGGCTGATTACTCCACGGTCCCTCCACCGGCCTCCGGATCCGCCGGCGCTGCCCCAGGAGCGGTGAACGACGCCTTCAAGGACGCGCTGCAGCGGGCGAGACAGGTATTGTGTTGTTGGGCGGCTTCCCTGGCCTGGGTCTCCGCCATGCGGCCTTCTCAGGCTGGGCGTAGCGGGAGCGCGTGGGGCTGAGGGCGAGCGTGGCCGGGCTGCCTCCCCGCACGGCTAGCACTCTAATACTAGACCTCTTACAGGATCCCTTCATTGGTACCTGCTATACAGACACCGGGCTCCTGGCCACAAACCCGTTACTATATAGACCAGGGATAGGCAACCTCCGGCACTCCAGATGTTGTGGACTACATCCCCCATAATGCTCTCACACCCATAATGCTGGCCAAGCATCATGGGAGGTGTAGTCCAAACCATCTGGAGTGCCGAAGGTTTTGCCCATGAGCGATATAGACTCTAGTTTAACTTTCCCATCACGTGCTCCGAGCAATGGCCGCCTGCCTGTGTGAGCTCATTGAGCAGGGCTCCCCTCTCTCTTCCTGCACGGCCCACGTGTCTGGTTAGAAATAATGTGTGTGTTCCCCTATTGTACGGCGCTATGGCACTTGTTGGCGCTTTATAAATAGTGGTGGGGTAAAGTCTCTGGCAGTGATCCAGTATTTAGTATGTTTCCTGGACATGTATTACTGCTTTGTGAGGCGTGGGCAGCACATGTATAGTGCTAACCTGTAGAGCAGGGCATTCAGTGCCTGAGGAGGGAAAATCAGTTTATCTTTAACTTTTAAAACTTTATTTTTTTGGGGGGAGGGTGGGTGCAGTTTTTGAAGCGTGTGTGTGTATTCATTAATGTGTATATATTTATGTTTACTACCTGTTTGGCAAGATGCATTTTATTCCATTACTGCACCCACTCAAATGTTATCCCTATGATTTTTATAAAAACGTATTCGTGGTACGCACACACGTTGCAATTCCCTAGAGTGCTTCCTATTTTTACAATTGTGCACTTTCATATCTTGACGTGAAATAGCTGACCAGGTATAGGATTATGAAATTCATGGTATGATGTGATGGCAGGTATTGGGAAAAAGATAGGTTAGTGTATTTCTACACCCTGCTTTAGACATATGGAGAGCTGGCAGTGAGTGTAAGTTTGACTGTGTAGGGCCGTCTGCATCTTCTGTGCCAAACTTGGTTTGTTTTGGATACTTGTCTCCTGTTGTACTGCAGGATTTGTTGACTTTGTGTAAATAATAATAATGTGCCTGCATTATGTCTACATACTGTGCAAAAGGTAACTGACACTACTTGTTTTATTTTTTTTTACATTTCCACATCACATGTAAATCAATGTGGTGTATGAAAAAATGTATGTGTAGAAATCCACTTTTTTTAATTTTTTTATTCTCCTTTGGGCACCTTAATCTTGGCTTTTTGTCAATCATTGCTGTAAGCGCTATCCTTTGAACTTAATATTAATCATAGATAAATCCTACAGAAAAGGGGGGGGATAACCATTTTTTTAAAAAAAAGATTAAATTAATTTTTTTTTAACTTCTCACTTGCAACGTTGTGTGCCTGGTCCAAACTTTAAAGGTGTCTTAAGATAAATCTATTATGAACTTAATGGAAAAGCTGAGTTTCACATGAAGAAAAGGTTAGCACAAGTCTTACGTGACTTTCAATGGTGTAATTTCTGCAGAAGTGACCGTTCCTCTTTATAAACCATACAACAAATATCTGTAGAAGATTTCTCTTTGCATCCACTGAAGCTGCATTGTTTAAACAAAAGTTCTTACTACTCTTTGTTTTCTCTCTAGATTGCTGCAAAGATTGGCGGTGACACAGGCACCGCCATAAACTCCAACAATGACTATGGATTTGGAGGACAGAAGAGGCCACTTGATGATGGTGGTATGTTACACCTTTTTGACTTTTAAGTTCTCATTTTAATGTGTAACTTGATACTGTTTACTTGGTATATTTTAAAAAAAAGTCTCGTTTCTATTAAAGTAGTACTGGCATTTTATTAATGTACGTGTTTATTTCTCCTAAATATTTTGGTAACTATCTATGTTGTGCTAGCAAAGCTATATAGTTTAACAAATTAACCTATTGTGGGTGGGGTTTCTAGTTGGTAAGTTTAAGTGGAGTGATGGAATAAGTGCCTGTAGCTGTATGTACATGACTGTAATAATATCACAGAGCTGCAAAGCTCCTCCTGTGCTCAGGATACACAGGATCTATTCACTAAATGGCGTCTGTTCCAATTCATCAGTTTTATCCCTTTCAGCTATTTCAAGAAACGCAAATTAATTTATTTCAACCAAACTTGCTCTATTTGGCTGCAATTTGGTTGCATTTTTAAATCGTGCAAACTTTATCAAACTAGTTTCAAATTACTTGCTGCAGGAATTCAATTTGAATCATTGTTAGTCTCTATGAGAACCGAATTGAGTAAACGGCTGCAATTGTAAACGCACACATGGTGTTTAGTGAATAGATCTCGGTTTACTTTGAGTTGTGGTTTTCAAGATATTCTTGGACTATTTGTACATAGCTGACGTTTTCCTGTTTAAAAAAATTACATTGCTAGGAGGAGGGACAAAATGTTGCTTTATTGTGGAATCTATTCTCAGTAAAATGCATTTTTATCTTTGTTCAAGAAATGTAGCCATAATGAAATTTTTTTTTTTTTTTTTTTTTTTTTAAAATATACAATGTGACCATTAGCTAATGATGCTTCAAATGTTATATGCATGATTTGTCTTCTTTTTGTGTGTAGATGGCTCTTGGACAAGTTTGAGCAGTACAGCACACTGGGAGGGAATGCCCTCTCCTTATCAAGGCATGATTTTTTTTTATTTATTACCTGTGTGGAATATGTGAAAATAGTCATTGTGACAATTCACACAAAAGCTTGTAAGCTTTTTGTGCAGTTTTCAAAGTTAAACATTGCAACAAGTAGAGAACTGACTATCCTAAATAATTTTAATGTTTGTGTAATTCTAAATGCATTTTGTTAGAGTAATTTTTATTCCATAGACCTGACATTTTATTTGCTGTGTAGATCATATTTGTCCTCTGGCCTAGCTTGGAAGCATCATTAGCATTTTCTAGTTTGCTTTTTATCCTGGTCTCCTGTAGACTGCTGTTATGTTTCAGGAAATATTGACTTTAATTTTTTTTATTTTTTTTAGTATTATGATATGGTCTTGCATACAGTCCTTTTCCTGGAAGGTTTCTGGATTTTATTTGTATTTATTTTATATTAATTATATAATTTATTTCTTTGTTTAGATCAACCAGAACCTAAGAAAGTTGCCCCTCAGAATGATTGTAAGTATTCTTATTATTCTTGTCTAGTGTTACCATGTGTAAATAGTTGTGAATAAAATGTAAATTTTGTTTTTCCCTTTTCTCCCAGCTTTCGCTGCACCGATGCCTGCCATGCATCAGCAACAGAGGTATGTAAATGTTTGCTTTCCTTAAATATCTATTGTTCACCTATCCATACATTGCATGATGAAGCTAATTATGGAGTCTAGCTTAAAGCAGCACTGCCATACCCCTGCAAAATGAGTCTTTTATGAAGATACAATTTTTCTGAAATACTCATATTGACAGTGTTGGAATTTAACAATACAAATTCAAAGCCTGTTAGAGACAGCTCAATTAAGTATTTAAAAAAACAAAAAACTGTTGGTCTTTGCAGATAATGCAAAGTCCTTGTGTGGTGACAGTGCCATTTCAGCATTTTCTTGTATCCAAGTACAGTGTATATTATTTGGAAACTAGACTAGCCTTTCCTCAAACGTAAGTGCAGGGATGTAAGATTGCAATTTTTTTACACTAAATGTCTTTTAAAGGTCTGTCATTACGGAAGAATACAAGGTTCCAGATGGAATGGTGGGATTCAGTAAGTATAGATCTTTGGTTTGTTTGTTTTTTTTTTCTCCTTTCCCTAAATCTTGTTATATGCTCTGAAATGTGCCACAATCTAATACCAATCCACTCTTACACAGTTATTGGAAGAGGTGGTGAACAAATCTCACGCATTCAACAAGAATCTGGCTGTAAAATACAAATTGCCCCAGGTAAGTGGTTTTTTTATCTCCTCTCCTCACATGTAACATTGGTTAGCCTGGCTGGAAATGTATTGTGTATGCTGACATTGAAAACTAAACATGACTACTTGAAGCCTTCAGTTCTTTTCTAATTTGTTTTTTTTAGATAGTGGCGGAATGCCTGACAGATCATGTATGTTAACTGGGACCCCCGATTCTGTTCAGTAAGTTTGATTTGAATGTAGTTTTACAGATTAAATTAGAATGTTGTCTTTTTGTGAGTCTTAAATATTTTTTATTTATTTTAGAGGTGCAAAGAGATTACTTGAACAGATAGTTGAGAAAGGAAGACCAACTCCTGGGTTTCATCATGGGGATGGGCCTGGCAACGCTGTCCAAGAAATCATGATCCCAGCCAGTAAAGCTGGCTTAGTAATTGGTAAAGGAGGAGAAACCATTAAACAGCTGCAGGTACTGCCATCAATCACTTCTCTGAATGTGTTAATTTTCTTTGTCAGGTGTATTGAAATAAAGGTTTGTTTTTGTTTTTAAATCAGGAACGAGCAGGAGTAAAAATGGTCATGATTCAGGATGGGCCCCAGAACACCGGCTCTGACAAGCCGCTGAGAATCACAGGGGATCCTTACAAAGTGCAGGTAATTTTAACTCTTATAGCTGGCCAAAGGTGATTGGTGCAACTGACAAATGTTTAGATTCTGTACTTGAATTACTTTTAAAATGTTTTTTTTTTTTTTTTTTTTTTTTATATAGCAAGCAAAGGAGATGGTTCTGGAACTTATTCATGAGCAAGGAGGTTTTAGAGAAGTACGAAATGAATATGGCTCAAGAGTAGGAGGAAATGAAGGAGTTGATGTAAGTTTGGGATTAACAATAGGTTATTTGCTCTCTAAGAAATTCCCCATACAAAGGGACTGTGGCTTCCTGTAATGAATCTCCATTGCATTAGTGTTGAGTTTCTCTTGACTTGAAGTTGGGCTACAGAGAAATCTTGCACAACTTTCTTAAAGGAAGAAAAATGTATTGTTTACCCTATGGTTCTAATAGCGCTGTTTAGGTTTCTGGCCCTCCCTTGCCCCTGTTAAAATTGTGTTTAAGCTCTCCTTATTTCAAGCACTGCACTGGTTTCTGCAATGGCTAGCTCTATCCTGCTCCACCATCTTGGCTGGGATGGTCAAATTATACAATCTCACCCAATCCTATAGGAAAGCTTTGAGGGTACTGCACATATACAGCCAAACCCCATGGTGTGCCACTTGGCATTTTCTCTGAGATGCATTGAATCTCTATGGGGAGCCTTCAGTTTTCTCTGAAAAGGCAGTGTTTGCATAAAAGCCTGTAGACACCAGTACAACAACATTGAGCTGTAGTTGTTCTGGTAACTATAGTGTCTCTTTTTTAAGTGCAAGATTAATGAACACTGTTCCTGAATTAAACCAGAAGTAAATACGATAAGTCTAGCACACTTTTTAAGAGTTATCCAGTGTTTATTTACTTTAAAAGCAAAAATCATGAATGTACAGATCTGCGATTTTTGGATGAATCAATTTGTACATTAGCAACTTTGGTATAGCATCCAAGAACATTGGTGAGGTACAAGTCAGTAAAGGTAAAAATGGAAAAATAAATGTATAGGTTTCCATTGAAAAACAATTTTATGTTACATGTTTTGTTTTGATACCCACACTAGGTCCCAATACCACGATTTGCTGTTGGAATTGTTATAGGAAGAAATGGTGAAATGATCAAGAAAATACAGAACGATGCAGGTGTTAGAATACAATTTAAACCAGGTATGAATGAACACATTTTTGTACGTTTCATCGACTTACACTTTCCATTAATGGTACTATGCTTGACTTTACATTTATTTCTCCTTCCTCTTCAGATGATGGTTCAGCTCCTGAAAGAATTGCTCAGGTCTCTGGCCCACCAGACAGATGTCAACATGCAGCAGAGATTATAACAGACCTACTTCGCAGTGTACAGGTAAAAATGAAATTTTCTTCTGCTTTGTTTCTTTTTTTTTTGTTTGGTTTTTTTTCTCACCTACAGTGGAGTGTGTACTTGTACTTCTTAATGGGACAAGCAGACAAAAAAAAATTAAATAATTCCACCCTTTAAAATCCGGAGACCCCTACATCCTCAGTACTTTCTTATCCACTCACTGTGACAGACTATCAAGCTTGCATTATTTTTGACCAGTCTGAGGCGCAAGGGCTGTGGTCAAGTGGACACTGTCTGATAGCTCTCCACGTGATGAGCTGACACTCTGCTCCAGTGCAGCTGCTGAGAGAACTGAAGGCTGCACTTTTTGTGCAGAGTGAGACCTGGCAATCTTTGGAGGTGTTCCCTGGCAACTCGCCTATTGTAAAGTAGTAGGAATGCCGCCCCACACCCCCCCCCCATTTTTTATTTATTTTTTGCCTTTTTATTTTTTTAATATTCTACCGTTAAACTTCTTCCCAATTCTCTTATGATCTCCACTCATTTTGTCTTGTCATATATCCTGGAAGTGAGACAGAATAGGCTAACTGTGGGATACTTGACGTGCTTTGTCTCAGTATATACGCTGGTGTTTTCTAGCTGCGATATAGCAAGGGTTTTATTCATTGTATTATTCTTTCAGCAATCTGGAAACCATGGTGGCCCAGGGCCTGGCCGAGGCAGAGGACGAGGTCAAGGGAACTGGAACATGGGACCTCCTGGTGGCTTACAGGAGTTTAACTTTGTTGTTCCTACTGTAAAAACTGGTCTAATTATTGGAAAAGGTTTGTTTTAATATCTTCATTGAAGTTTACTATTGACATATTCATCCTGCTGTTTTGTATGGAGAGGATTTACAACTTAATATTTTTCTGTTTTTAGGTGGCGAAACAATAAAAAATATCAGCCAGCAGTCAGGAGCCAGAATAGAGCTGCAAAGAAATCCCCCACCAAATTCTGACCCAAACATGAAACTATTCACTATTCGTGGATCCCCACAGCAAATAGATTATGCCAGACAGCTTATTGAAGAAAAGATTGGCGTAAGTACAGTATTGGGTGTTACATTAAAATTAAACTGTCATGTGACCTGATCTCCACAACTGGTAACTTCTCTGTGGGTTTAGTTATCTTAATACAGGACACACCTTTGTAACTTCGTTAGGCTATGGCACTTATAGGGCAAATTAGAAGTGTTGACCCTAAACTCAGAGGTCAAACAATTTATTTTATGCTACCTGTCACATTTGTGGAGCTGTGTGTGTCTGAAGAGCAGCAATCTATGTAAAAAGGAAGCGAACATGAGAGCTCAAGAAGGTCTTCTGTAACCAGGCCCATACAAGCCTTTCACACTCAATAGTATTTCATTTAGAGAAATTGTTTGCTATATTAAAGAATTCTTTAAATTTTAATATGGTATCCTAATGCCAATATTGTGAAGATTACTTTTGTGTGGGTAGGGGTTCTTCAAAGTCTGCTGAAAGTGAGTTGCGGTTATCTTTTCTATACATACAAGATAGACATTTGTATAAGATTGTATTATGTTTACACATGCACATTTCTCTTGATATAGGGTCCAGTGAATCCTGTTGGTCCTCCAGTTCCTCATGGACCACCTGGTGTACCTGGCCCTCATGGACCTCCTGGCCCTCCTGGTCCTGGTGCTCCCATGGGACCATACAATCCACCCCCTTACAATCCTGGACCCCCTGGACCTTCACCACAGTAAGTAAATAATTAGCTCTGTCCCATTTAAACAAGTAGTTCTGTATGTCTTCATGATTAAAAAGGAACTCTGCAAAAATGTCTAATTTTAAATTTCATCATATGCAGTATTTGCAATTTTGAAGTCAAGAACAACTCGCTTCATCCTGTGTTGTAGTTTAACACTACATGGACATATGACAGCAGAAAGGAAATGCAGGCTTCTGTAGAGCTTTACAGATTGTAGATAAACATATAGTACCGCTACCTCGAATTTGGGGAACTGAGTAAGAATGCAAGTTAAATGAAAAGGGTGGGGGATTTGATCATACCTCAAATATTTCAGGTTTCCATCCTTGGTGCTGGTCGCTTAGTACAGACCAAATTGTAATGCATGGATACCAAACACTTGTTTTCTTAGCCTTTTTGAATGTTAGTTTTTTTCCTCCTGCCCTTCCTTCATGTGCATGGCTTCCTTTTTGTATTTTGTGTCCTTGCACTTCATTTTTGCCATGTAAGATTTTTCACATTAAACCAGAACAAAGAATTTTTCTGAATAATTTTCTTGAAATACCTTTTGGAGTGAAACTACCTTTGCTGATTATCTCTACAGATTATACAATACCGACAGATTTAATTTTATAAACCGGTGTCGACCAGATTCTTTTTCACTATCCTTCTGGTTTAATAAACCTTTTCATTTTTGTGCACTACTTTGTAATGCTTGCGGACCTATGTTTATCGCATTTTAGTTTTGCGGACCTCCACCATATAGGACTCCTATACACTATCTTGTGTGCAGTACTCTACTTTACTATTGAACAAATGTATCTTTGTTCCAATTTAAGGAACACTATAGGGTCAGAAACATAACATGTATTCCTGACCCTATAGTGTTAAAACTGTCTGGACCCCTCATGCCTCCCTAAATATAGCAAAATCTTACTTGTATTAAAGCCTGAAGCTGTAGCTCTGCATGCTGTTTGCCTCAGAAAAGCAAGCTGTCTGCTGAATAAAATATGTAAGTGTGGGTGCACATAATATGAAAGATGAATTGCGCCTGAACAGACATAGCGCAAATTCAGGTTTTGGTTTTAAACACGTATTCATTTGGCTCAGTTCTTAAGGGGTTAACTTGTGTATTCTGAGTATATTGAGGACTGTTTCTTTTTACACTCTTGCTATCTACACAGGATAGCAGGAAGTAATTACTGTAATAAATGTGGAATTTTTTTTTTTTTTAGTGGTCCTCCTGCACAATATGCTCCTCAAGGATGGGGCAATACGTATCCACACTGGCAACAGCCAACTCAACCAGACCCAAGTAAGTTTATTTTCAGTATGTATTGCAATGTATTTTTTTTTTGTTCTTATTTTATATTTTTTTTAATTTGAGTTGTGATATCCACCCTTTAACTAGTCCATTATGTGGACTGCACCTTTTGGGGGGAGGGGTGGGTTTTATTTATTTATTTTTTGCTTGTTTTCCTTACGCATAAGATAACAAGGTGTAAAGGTGCATGTCCCTTCGTCATAGGCATGATTTGTATGGTTGCCGGGCATTCTTTTGAGGGTTAAGCTAAGTTTGTGGTGGAATGTACACTTTGTCACCTGAATTTGTTACTGGAACCTAACTAAAACATGTATTCATAGATTAGCATGCATTCATTTTAATTCCTAGAGAGATCATATCCTTTTACTTGAAAGTGAATGTGGGAGGTACAGAAGAAAGATCCACCCTTTGTCATTTTTGCTTCACATGGTTTACAAAATTGTGAATTTAAAATTTTAGGTCCCGAAATCCAAATGGAGGGCAGTCAGCAATGTTCTTTTCAGATATTTTAGCCTAAGTTTGAAATTTACTTTTAATTTACAGCCATTCACTCATTGGTGGCACTGTCAGCGTTAAGTTTTCTTTACTGTAGCAATGCCAATTAGAAACTTCTTTGTAATCTCAGAACAAAACTTGTCAGCCAGAAGTTTTTTCAATTTCCATGCCTGTTTGATCAGTATCTATTATGAGAAGAAAACATTCAAGTTTAGTTTTTTTTTTAAACAAATTATAGTTGATACGTTGGGTTGAGGGGTTTCCAGTACAGTGTTTTGTAATATCCTTTACTCTGAAGTTTGTTACATGTTCAGCTATGCCAGATGTTGACTACTGTCAGCACTCCAGGTGTTGTGGAATAAATCTCCCATAATGCTGGCAAGGCATCAGTGTACAGATGTGCTGAAGGTTGTCTTCCTCATCCCTTTTTCCATTATGCAATGACATACTTAATCTGCATGAATTAAATGAGTGGGACGTTCCATTTTTAATAGTCTATCTTTTAAGGGCTAGTTTGATTTAACATTGGGTAATGTATTCCTTAAAGGAACACTAGCGTTGGGAATCAAATATGTATTCCCAAAGCTTTAGTGCCCTAGTCATCGTTTAGGTTACTGGGCTCCTGCCAGGGTTGCTTACCTTTTCTCCATTGCAGCGATTGCCTCCGGTGTTGCAATAAACCTCCTTGGTTGGCTAAGAGCAGGATCAAAGATCTCTGCCAATCCAGTGCTTTCCCATAGGAAAGCATTGGGAAGCTAGTGTGCATGTGCAATTATCGGCTGGTCTCCAAGACCATATCATTGAAATAATTTTAACTCCACTATTTTGGCGGAAGCACCTCTAGTCGCTGTTAGTAAGACCACTGCTAGAACGAAGATGGAGTTTGGAATGAAAACCATTGTCATTACTGCAGAATGGCAATGGTTTCAGCTGCAGAGTTAAAATGGGGATGTGACCCCCAAACCACTTTAGTGACATGAAGTGGTCAGGGTACGTATATTGTTTCTTTAAACACTCCCGTGTTTGGCATGTGTATTAGGTTTTCCCCATTGACATTTTCTGGTAGTCTTTGTGGCTGACATTTTAGTTAAGCTTGCTGGCATCGCTGCCAAATTCCACTGTCCTGCTAGAGCATCTATTTTTAATACTTTACTCCAATGTAGGACTCTGCCTTTTGGTTTTTAAAAGAATGCGACAGGCTGGCATGATTGGGATGTTTTTAAAGCAGCTTTCTTGCCTTTTTTAGTTTGTTCCTCATCCTAAGTACTCCATCAAGCTTCCCCTATTTATAACCTTCACTCTTGCCACCCACGTGGCTATTATCACGTGTAATTCATGCACATTTCTACATGTGCATCAGTTGGTCAAGTAGGGAGTATGCTGCTGTCTGTAGCCTTTATGAAAGAATACTCTTGGTATTGCGCTATTGCAGTTGTTTGATGTCAGCCATTTCTTAAATGACAAAGGTGTGAGGTTTGATCTTCATCGCTAAAATTGCATCTACTGCACATTGTGGTCAGGGATATGCAAGGACCATAAACTGAGCTATATTATTGTGAGGGGTTCATTTCACAAACTAGTCAGCTTAAAAAAATAAATAAAAATATGCATAGCCATGACACATCTGCTTAAGTCTGACAATTTCCCCTTATTTTCAATGGCTATTTGACTGCACCAGTCATTTTGTTACTGGTAAATGGATTGGTTGTGGGGGGAGGGGGGAGGACGGTATGACAAACCTTTCTGTAGATTTGTTATTTCCAAAAATCCCTTACACTATAAGAGTGTGATGTTTAATTTCTTAGGTAAAGCAGGAGCTGATCCCAATTCTGCAGCATGGGCAGCTTATTATGCTCACTATTATCAGCAGCAAGCACCCCAGCCACCTGCAGCTCCATCTGGTGGACCAAGTACAGCCCAAACTAATGGACAAGGTAGCAAATGCCTTTTTATTAAAAGGAAATCTGGTAATGGGAAGTTGTGTAGTCTTTAATCAGTCAGAAGCTCCTACTTTCACTCCTAACTCTTAGGAGTGAAAGTATGTGCTACCGGCTCCATGCTCTCAACCTCGCTCAAACTTTTGTGTGTAGGCTTTCTAACCTACTGCTCCTCTTAGGTGGCCTGTTGGATTCTCGGCCGCCTTACATGATTTGCATGCTTGTATGTGTAGTGTCTGTTAAATGCTTCATAACTGTAATATCTATTTTTTACTTTAGTTCTTTGTATTGCCTTGTGTTTATATTAACTTTTTTCACCCCCTTTTTTCCCCCCCCCCCCGTCACACTTTTTGCTGGCCACCCTTTTTCAATGGCTTGTATAGCTGAGCAACCAGCAGCTCCACAATCTGGACAAGTTGACTATACAAAAGCTTGGGAAGAGTATTACAAAAAAATGGGTAAGTGGACCTACTTTCTTTAGACTAGAATGGACATCAAGCAACAGTAGATCAGACCGTAGCACTGTATAGGCTACAGTTGACAATTAGAGACAGTAACCTGTAATTGACATTTTTAGTGCAGTGTTTGGAAAAATTTACATGAAGTACTGGTGACCGGCATAACCTAAAATTAGGGATTAGATTGTCTTCTTTTAAAGGATAACTTTGTATTCCTGACACTATAGCTGTAAAACTGCTGTTTAGGTGTCGGGCCCTTAAAAAGGTAGTTTACTTGCCTTATTTTCACTGCTGTGCCGGTCTTGTTGCAGTTGGCTCTGCTCCATTCCACCTCAAATTTTACTCTTCCAATGTCTTCTCATAGGACAAAAACTAAGCTGCGCCACTCAGCATCTTCTCACAGCTTGAAGCACCTCTAGTGTTCGTCTGACTGCCGCTAGACGTGTTAATTGGCAGTAATGTAAACACTGCCGTTTCTCTGAAAAGTCAGTGTATGCATTAGAATGCCTGGAGGGACAGACTGTAGACACCATAACACATATAAGCTGTAGTTGTTCTGGTGACTGTATCCCTTTAGGACTCTGAATCTAGTCAGATCAGTAACAGAAATGTATTTATTTTCCTTAGGTCAACAGGCACCAGCTCAAGATTATTCAAAAGCATGGGAAGAATACTATAAAAAACAAGGCAAGTTGTGGATTATGTGCTTTTCAGTATTTTTAATGGAAATTTTAAACTAGCTATTTTGGCAAGTTTTCCAACACAAACCAAATATAAGTTAAACCTTTACTCCCTTTTTGCCTAGATTTCCTCTTTTGTCTTGCTTTACAGGACAGTTTAGGCACTACAACATCATCTAGATGAAATTATGATGCCATGGTCTCCTCGGGTACACTTAAGTGGTAAAACCATTCCCGAGCAGTCTAACCCCAAAGTGAGCCTCCATATGGCATTCAGCTTGTGAAATCTGTGTTTTAGGAAGCAGAGTACTGCAGGGCAGCAGCATCATAGACTGGTTAAGAGTGGTCAGTGGACTCACAGTCTACGGTGCCCCTGCCCGTCAGCACTCAGAGCTTCCTGAAACTAAGATTTCACAAAACTTAATTTTGATGTCGTTGTTATGGTGTCTGGAGTCACCTGTAACAGGGGGTTTCATATGACGGACCAAAAAACTTTCTTCACCTATTTTCTTAAATCTTGTCTATTTATCCAAAATCACTTTAACCTTTCTTCCCCTTCTATCACATTGCTGATGATCATTAATTGCTCATTATATATTGGTATATCTTTTCTGTATAACATAATTAACAGAAACAAAATATACCCACGATGTTTGCTTTTTAAAGTCATTGGTCAATGCAGGAAGTCAGATCAGTAGTAATCAGAAGTTGACTGACCCATATATGCTTGGCAGCCATAGAGAAACTCTTGTCTTCACAATTTCCTCAGTTGTTTGTGCTTATTTTAAACATTGCAAAAACTTCTACCCCAACTAAAATGTTTTTACATATTCTGAATATTTAGGGCAAACCGTACCAACACCTGGAGCAGCGCCACCTGCAGGACAGCCTGATTACAGTGCAGCCTGGGCAGAATATTACAGACAGCAAGCTGCATATTATGCACAGACAAGTCCACAGGGAATACCACAGCATCCTCCAGCCCAACAGGTATGAAAACGAATCTGATCATTTTTTCTTTAGTTTTGGGGAGGAGCTTATGGTTATAATTAACTCAGATGAAACTAAACCTTCCTGTACTGCACGCTATGTTGCTGTTTGTTTTCCACCTCCAGGGTTATTGAAAACAAGAAGCAGTCAACCTTTGTTAACCAATCTTTCCTTAGGGTCTCACTCCTGGGTTGGCTTCATTTTCCATCAATGTTGTAGTTTAACTCTTTGTATGTCTCTTATGTATTTCTTCTGCACAGGGCCAATAATGCGAAGTGGACAGTACAGTATTTGCTTCATTGTGTTGGGGAAAACGTTTGTTAAATGTTTGGATGCAGACGCCTTGATGAAGATCTTAAATTTTGTTTTTGGTTTAAAATTGTTTCGGAAAAAAACAAATGTACAAAGCTATCACTACTGACTGATAGGAGGCTATATTTCTGTGTAGAAATGAAAACCGGTTTGTTTTTAGTAACTAGTGTAGATGTACACATTCCAGCAAAATGTATTTGCAGCTATTATGTGGTCAAAGATATGTGATACAAATGTACTTTTTCAATGTATACTTTATCACTTTTAAAATGCCTGTTTTGTGCTTTACAATAAATAATATGAAAACCTCCTGTGTCGGTAAGTTGGGTATGTGAATATTTAACAGAAATCATTTTATGTTTGAGTAAGGTGCATAGCAGCAATTTTGTAATCGTATTCAATTTGCCTCAGATTTTTTCCCCTTTCCCTGAATTTTTTTTAATTTTAATTTTGATAGTCTGAATGTTATTTGTATGAGAAGCAGCAATGCTAGTTTGATTTGTTTTCATGTGCCTGTATAAATGCATAGCTGACTTCCATTGCATTATGTTTAATTCTACATGACCACTGTTATAAAATCTGTACAGATATTGCACTGCTGGGAGAGATGTTGGACAGTCTTCTAGCAGTGCCACTGAATATTTGTTTACTTTTTTTTTCTTGCATAAATCTTAGAATTTACAGATGGTTTGTGTGTTTTGATTTATTAATGATGCTTTAGATTTGGATGGTTGGGGGGGGGGGGGAGTTGGTGTTTGACAACTGTTTTTTTTTTTTTTGTTTTCTTCCCATAACATTAATGTTTTAACTGTTAATGTTAATCAGTCTATTGAGCAGTATTCGCCGAGTCCCCCAGGTAGTTGTACTCATTTTGTTTTTAACTTAATGACCTTGAATAAACATTCTTATTTAAATGTCCATGTCAACATTTAAGTATCCATTGTTTGCATCTTACATGCTTGCCAGTTTATAATTGCTTCTATTCTATCAGATCCCAATGACATACAGTCTTGCAATTGACTGAAGGGCTTATTTGATCCAACCAGTTTAGGAGTAGCTCTGTAGGTGTCAGGAGGGGGCTGTGCTGTGCATCATCCTTAATTTGTTCCTTCAAGGAGCATTGCACTGTAAGTACCTCGATAACTGGACAAACTAATTAATAAATGATTTGTTAATGTTCTGTAATTGTGACTGTTTGAACACCATATTGCTGTGCAGAGCTATCGGACAACTTAGTTGGTTGTGATATATTTTGTTGGTTTTATTTATATATTTTTTTTAGGTAAGTATGTTTACTGTTTAGCTTGGGTTTCAGGTGTCTTGGTTTATCTGATTGAATGCATATTTATATTTCACAGTCTGATATCTAGATCTGGACATAATGTGACGTGATGTTTTGTGTATTAGATTATTGATTTTAATGCACTTGTAATACAGTTGGATGTGTGTTAACCTCTAAACATGCTCAGTCTGACCAGTGCAGTAACTTGTAAGGCAATGCTTTTTCTTTCTTTTATGTGTGTACTCTTACATATATATTATTGAGCATCTTTTTGACCCTGTCAAAGTGAATTATGGTGCTTTCTGAAATAGGCAGGATATTGTAGTACTGCATATTTTGCATGACTTTTGGTTAACTGCACTAACCTTCACATGGCTCTTTATGATCATTTTACCATTGGAGGCTGTTGATCTAATTCATTTCAGGTGTTAATTATCTGTTAGTTGGAAAGAATGACATTTTTATACTTCAGTTCCTTGCCAGACCTTCCACCTTAGGTTCTGCTCCAAAATTCAACAGGTAAGCACAACCTAAGGAAGACTGTCGATGAAAGTGTCCACAAAACATCCCTGTAAGATTCATGGTTGCTAACACCATCATTTACTGCATTGGGGGGGGAAATGTTTTAAAAGGCACAGGTGTCTATTTTTCTTCCCTATATAAATGTCTTTCTGTTTTGTTTTTTTTTGTTTTGTTTTTTTTTCCCTAGAACACTTTTTACCTTTCCATATTTATAGACAGTGTGTTAAACACCCTTCACTAGTAGCGTTCTGTTTTTAAAATGCTATTTTTTTCAAAATAGAAATTGCAGTAATTAAGCAGGTAGTTGAGTTTGACTTGTTTGAATTCTGCTGTTTTTCATAGCAACATATTTGCATTAAGAATAACACTGTATTCTGTTTATCAAAAAGCAGTATATATCTCTGTATTTTCTTTAAGCTGCTTAGAAAGATCAGTCTTGTATTTTTATTTTCCAAAATGTGCTGATTCAATTAAGTCCTGCTTAACTGTGCATCCAAAGAAACTTTCAAAACTCCTGCCTTCATTTTCACACACAGTGCTGAAGATGCTGCAAGCACCAATTCATAGCTCATATTATCAGGTCCTGAGATAGTTCCCACCCCTAAGGCGGAATCCTTTCAGTGTATGCCATTGGTGAGCCGATGGACCTAGAAGGGCTCATGTAGAAGGTAAAATTGGCAAAATATTCGCAAATGTATTATTATGCATAATAGTGCAGATTGTTTGATCACTATTAATGCTTTCCACATATTTGCCCTCTAAATTACTGTTATGCATATTTTTGCCATTATAATGTATCGTTCTATTTTTAACTGCCAAAAAGCTTGTTAGATGTGAACTACAATGACGTTTAGCACCTTCCATTAATTAGTCTGTTAGCAAATTATGGACTTACTGTGCGCTGTGTTGGCTTAACTGGAAATTCACACCGCATTGCACTTGGAGAATTAATAGTGGGAAAAGAGGAAGCACTTTGGTCCAGTGATATTTACAGGCTGTGAGAACTTCACATTTAATAATCTAGTATACTTATGAAGCGGGGCTGGAAAATGTATTTCTGTGCTCAGTCAGCAGTCGTAGATAATCTTTAACTTTCCAGTGAGATACATTTCTTTTTGTTTCCTACTGCAGTTTATGGTGTCCTCAATATCAATATTTGTATTTCCTTTTTTGTTTTTTTGTGTGTGATGCAAGTGGTTTGCCTTAATTATAACCTGTCTTGGGCCAAATCTGCTCTCTAAATATTACTAAATCACATGAATATTTCAATCAATTCCTCTTAGTAGTATATAGTGCATATTTAAGGGGACATTGATAGCATTTTTTTCCCTTGTTGTGTAGTTCAGCAACAGTAGTAGTCTTTGTTTAAGGTGACATTTCTCAGAATATTGATGTCTTGGATATGTAATTTTGTTTTGGTTTTTACCCTTGCACAGCTATTTGCAATGCATATTATCAAGGGTACAGCTAGATGTACCTAATGACTATGCACAGTGGCACTAATCCCTCTGCTGTAGCAGATTTTGTGTAGGAGTAAATCATCCAGCCAAAGTGGATGCATTCAGATTGAACTCTAGTGACCGTTGAATCTGGATACCAGTATACTTGTACATACATGATATACACATTTCCTGTATGATTGTACTTAAAATGTGACGTCACATACAAGTGATCACATGTTTTCAGTGGTAACCACTGCTTAGGGCCTCATTACCCTGCGGGAAAACCTGCTACAGCAGAAGTGCTTTGCTAAACGAAGACAGTTTAGTTTCGCATTTATGAATGTTTATGTAATTTATGCTAAAACCCATTTTAGTTTAACTCCAGCTCGTAATTTCATGGCATTTTGATATGAAATTTAAAGCCGTTCTTTTGCTATAAAATATTATTTCAAGTAGTTAGCAATATTTTCTGATTTTTATTTTCTGTTTTTATGTCTGAGTTGGCTTTAGCAGCTTTTTATTTTAATATATAAACTTTTTTTACTGGAGTAAAATGCCAGTGTTGCCATAATATGGGTATTTGAATCAGTCCTGATCTTCTAACATTTAGAGGTAACCTGTCCTAAGTACACAAACCTGCCTTTCCATCTCTCACATTTGGGTTCTTTATGGAAGATGCCTGCCCCGTGTAAGCAGAAGAGGGGACATCTCAGTAGATTATTAATAAGGAGGCCCTTGGATGGAGGTAAATTAAATGCTTTTTAACTATCACATGTAGATTTCACAGTGACTTAAACTGTATGTAACAGGCATTTGATTGTGTGATTTGTGCATTGTTTACATCCCGTCAATAAATGTAACTTGATGGATGCTACATGTAGTCTCTTGGTTATTTTCGGATTTCCTTTATCACCATAAAATATTCAGTATTGTGTGAAATTAACACATCGTTCTAGCTTAGTTACTCTTTACATTTATTTTAACATTTATAGTTTTATTTAGTTTTCTACTTTAATATTAAGCCATCTGAAGTTAGTTTGCATATGGGGGGAGAGGGGGGATTGAGGGTTTTTTGTGTGTAGAGAATGCAGTGGAAGTGATCTGTATTGTATGCTTGTGACTGGGGTTGTGTGTTCATTTTTGTCCCATATGGAAGTGTTGGTGTAGGGCAGATCCAATCCCAGTTCTCTGCCCACAAACAGTCCAGATTTTGTCTGTATCACAACTAGCCCAGAATTGGGAACTTTGTTGTGAGCCTTGAGCCAGGGCATAGGTTAATTTGTGAATTTTCCTATACACACAAATATTTTTTTTTTTTTTTTTTTTTTTTGGTTAAACAAAACTGCCTCCTTTATATTTTATATTCCTATGGTTCTAGTTACAACTGCTGGAATTTTAAGACAAAACGTGGCTTTTGGTTAAATGTGTTATTTTTGTAGCATTGTATGATTTGAAAATGTTTTTTCCAAAACATACCTTTTTACTTGTATCTCCTATCCTGCATTTCAGGAATGTCTTTTCTCCCAAATATAAATAAATGGAACAATAAACAATTGCTGACTGTTGTGTGTTTTTTCAATCCAAAACATTGTTTTTTGTGTTTGGGGTTTTTTTTTGGTTTTTTTTTCACCTGACTCCACATTGAATTAAGGGCATTTTGGAAACTTTTCTGAGACCAAGTTCTGAAAATCAGATTTTTTTTTTATTTATTTTTTTTCCTTCTCTACAACCGCCAATAAAATCATACACATTGGAGTGATGAAAATTCTATGAACAAGCAGCAATAAATAAGGAGAAAAGTTTGATTGCATGCTAGCTTTGAAACTACAGAAATCTGTCAGAGCCATGTTTCTCCTGTGGTCATCTTTAGATTAAAGGATTTCATTGGAATCACTCTTAAAAACTATTGACTTTCCTGAGCTTTAAAACTTGACCCGTACAATTTATCTTAACTAGGTCTAATATTTAAGACCTCAACGACAAAGAAGATAATGATCTACTGCTCCCATCTCTTTGTAAAGTGCGGTTTGTGGTGCAAAGTTACAGGATTTATAGAAACACTACTGAAAAAATTGCAGTTGCAAAGTTACTGGCTATTAGCAGCCTAACATGCTGTGAATTTGAACTGTTATGCCGAAGGTCTTCTGTAATTTTATTTATATATTTGATTTCTAAGCTGAACTTTCTGAAGATGTCCAAATATTTCACTACACACGCGCACACTGCTTGGTTGGTAGCAAATGTTTTCTCTAAGTTAGGATAGGTCCATAATAACATTTCTAGAAAATCTGGAAAGACCTAAAACCAATGTCTCTTTATAAAACTCATTTTAGCTTCTTGGTTTTGGGAAACTAAATCAAAAATTTGACATGAATTGCTGCAAACTAACCTTTTTTAGGTCCCTCCCACATACATTGATGGAAGGGTTAACACACCACCACGCACTGGCTACATCCTGTCTTAGGAGGACTTGCTGTTAATGTCTGTGACAGATATTACAGGACACATTCAGAGTTCTTCTGGCGTCCATGCCTCAACATGTCGGCTTTTTTTTTGGCAGCACAAGGGGGGACAGACATTAGGCAGGTGGTTTTAATGTTGGGGATGAAGTGTTTTTTTGGAACATATCTCAAGAGCACATGTCTATGCTGCTATGACATTGACATTTTCCTTGTTGACTGTGAAAGCTAGGTGTTGGCTGGGAGTATTTCACTAGCTTTATGCCTCAGGTAGTGGTGAATCGGATTAAGCTTGGCTTGACTTTTATGAACTATTCTTTCAAGCGAAGGGTATCACAATGCTTTCCCATAGGATTAGCTGATACTGTCAAGGAGGCAGACCAGGGTCAGAGCCAGCACAAGTCAAACAGCCATGGCCAATCCACATCTCCTTATAGAGATGTATTGAACAAATGCATCTCTCTGAGGAAAGTTTGCACTGCCCCAGGAAGCACCTTTAGCAGCCATCTGAGCAGTGGCCAGTGGAGGAATCCCTGTCTGTAATATAAACACTGCATTTTCTCTGAAAAGACTGTTTATTGCAAAAAGTCTGAAGGGAATGATTCTGCTCACCAGAACAAATACAAGAAGCTGCAGTTGTTCTGGAGACTATAGTGTCCCTTTTAAGCTTGCTGAAGTTCATTATATATGAAGGGTCTCCCCACCCCCCATTTTTTACAAAGACTGTGGACTGTGCGTTTTAAAGGTACACTCTAGGCACACAGACCACTTCATCTTATTGAAGTGATCTGTGCAGTGTTGATCTCCTTTTAACACCAGTGTAAAATGTTTTAGGGAATCTGTAATGCTTACATTGCGGTTTTAGAACAGCCTTTAGTGGCTGTTGACCCTATAGCCACTAGCGTAACTTCCCGCAGTTTTACGTAGCTTGACACCATGAAAATATGCTGGACATTCTCACACTCTGCATGAGTGTGTCCAGAGTCTAGAAAATCCCCATAGGAAAGCATTGAAACAAAGTTGTGCGTTGTGCACAGTTTGACCTGGGGCCGAGGGTGATTGACACTGGGATTAGGCAAGTGAAAAGGATTATAAATATTTGCTGTTGGGGGGGGAGGGTGGGACAGACACTATTGTTTCTTTAAAGGGATACCCACTGCTCAAATACAAAGTAAGTAAAAATGACTGGGTTGATATACCTTTAAATGAAAACCTGCAGTCTTCCCCTTCCCTCCCCACCCAATGAAGTCTTTTCAAGGCAGGTGTTCTGGACAATAGTTGCCTCTTGAGAAATCTGCGCTTTTTGCAAAATAAATGACACACTTCGCTCAAAGTTTTTCAGCAAGTATGGGGTCTGGAGTGCCCATTTGGCCATGTTACTGTCACCTGGCTTACAAACTGACAGGTTTTGTTACTTCCTGGTTTGTTTAGCTCGGTGGAGCTAACTCAAAAGGGAGGCAACTGGACAGTGCGCTTGGCTTGCCGTGACTTACCATTGAACTGCATTGAAAAGGTAATCGGACAGCCACAGAATTTTTTTTTTTTTTTTTTTTTAAAGCTATACCCCCAATGAAACAAATGCATAATTAAAGAAACAACGTTGGTGTTAAGCATACAAAGATATATTCCTAACAAACTGGTTCCTCTGCACCTGGCATTGAGATGTAGTAGTCTGACTATAGTATTAGGAATACAAAACTGTATTCCTAACACTGTTGCCTTTCCCCATCCATGAAAGGGTTAAAGAGCAGTTTTTAACACTTTATTTCCAGGCCAAGACCAATGAGATGATATATGGGTGCTTATAGTTTCCCTTTTAAAGGCATGTTTTTGTTTGGGGTTTCTCTATAGTTGTGTTTTTTTTTTTTTTTTTTTTGAGGGGGTGGCAGTGGAGTGTCACTTTCAGTTACAAACTGGTATTAAAGGGACATCATGGTCCCAGTAAAACTTTCCCTGGGAGTTCCCCCAACCGCAATCGCCGGCGCCCGGGTAAGTACAGAAAGACCGGAGTGTGTACTATCACGCCCAGCGGCGTTTAGAGCCGCTTAAAATAGGGCGTAATAGTACCCCTTCCGGTCTTAAGGGGTTAATGAAGTTTTGGTGTATAGATCATTCCCCTGCAATTTAGGATGTAAATCACTTTGTTTATGCAGCCCTAGTCGCACCTCATTGCATGTGACTTGCACAGCCTTCCTAAAACACTTCCTGAAAAGAGTCATTTAACTATTACTTACTTTATTGCAAATACTGTTTAATTTAGAATGCATCTCCTGTTCTGTTAATAGCTTGATAGACCCTGCTGTGTCATTTAAGTTTAATTTACAGTAAATAAAACCTTTTAAAGTAAGTTACATCTGATTGAAAATGAAACCATGTTTTCATGTTGGCTGTCTCAGTCACAGCCAGGGGAGGTGTGGCTAGGGCTACATAAACAGACACAAAGTGATTTAATTCCTAAATGGCAGTGAAACTTCAGAGGCATGACCTATACACCAAAACTGCGTCATTATGCGAACATAGTTTTGGTGACTATGGTGGCCAGTGTTTGTGACCAAATGGCTACTAAAAAAGACTGGACATACCCCATTTGCAATACCTTGGGTTGTCTACTATTGCAAATGGTATGCCATTATGGGTGTAAATTTCATTCCTGGGCTACTATAAAGTCACATGGGCAACGTAACTAATCTGGCGAATTTCAATTTCAAATGTAAGTTGCTATATTTGACCCTGTAACTTCCCAAAACGTCATCAAACCTGTACATAGGGGGTACTGTTTTAAACGTGAGGCTTTGCTAAATATACAAATATGTGTATTTTATTGCAGTAAAAGCAAATGGTATTATGACATTGACAGTTAAAATGTCATGTAGAACTAAAAAAAACTTATCCCATTATTTTCATCTTAAATTATGTTTCATAGCTAAATATTTGATATTAAATGAAAGCCCTGTTTTCCCTGAATAAAATGATATATAATAAGGGTGGGTGCATTTAATATGAAAGAGGTGAATTACGGTTGGACAGACATGTAGCGCAAATGCCAGATTTTGTTTCGTTCACAACGTGTACATTTGGCTCCGTCCTTAAGGGGTTAAGTTAACTTTGTTTTGGTGACTAGTGTCCCTTTGAGGGCAGCACCTGCTTGCTTCCATCATGTATATAAATAATAATAATGGTACACATGTGCTCATGCACCTGGGGAACACCAGCTAATTGAACAATCAAGATACAGGTGATTTGGTGAGTAATTATATCTTGTACTTTATAAAGCCTGTCATTTGTAATGTGGTTGTATGTTGTCCTAAAGAAAGTTCCTGCTTGGAACTGAAACGTTGACTTATGGATTATTTTGAATAGAAGACTTTGGAATAAAGAATATTTGAAAATTCTAGTGTGCTGGTATTGTTTTAATATATATTTTATTTTTGTTTTTTTGCACACCTCTATATACACACCCCCTCATTGAAAGGAGCAGAACCATCTACCAGACAGATCTTTCAGCAGGAACATCATTTTTTTTACATCCCAGGGGCCAATAGGACATCCAGGCATATGTGCAAGTGAAAGTCCAACCTAAAGTGTGTCCTCTCTGTCGTCCTAGGGTACCGGAACAAGAGTCTTCAGGTATAATATAAAAAGAGAGAACAACCGATAGTGCAGATGGTATGTATCAAATGAGGCAAAATTCGAATAATAGTAGCGAACTCACAATTTTTTAGAGCTTCTGTCCAGCTCTAGGGTAAAGCGCACACAGCGGTATAATCCCCGCTTGTGGGATATGTGGTGAGTGTCGGTTCTTCAGTGGTATCCAGAAGCTTAAAGAGAACAAAAACAAGCCAAATAGTGCTCTCTGTATGGATGTATATCGTAGGTAGAAATAAAATCGTACTTACAAGTACAGCGCAGTCCAACTGCTCTTTGGTGTCAGTGCTGGTGGAATAATCCCCACCTTTGGATTTCTTTGACTGCCAGGAACTTGATGTTAAGACCGGAATAAAGTTTTAAAAATATATATATATAAAAATATGCCAGGGGTAAATGTATAGATAAAAATGATTGGAACTATCAAGTAACCAAAACTTTAATTTTTATTATACAAAATTATATTTCCATTAACGCGTTTCGTCGTACAGACTTTCTCAAAATGGAATGCAATACAATACCTGGCAGATAATGATTATATAGACATAGTTAATTACAAAAAATGGCGCCAAAACATTTTTTGGCCAATCAGAATGAACATATTTACACATCAAATTCACAATATTCAATGATTTGCAGATAATATATACTTTAATAAGGCATATTATGTAGGTTTTTTATTAAAAACAAAGGTAGAAAAGGGTTTAGAATTATAAAAACATTATGTCACGTGATTTTGGAGCATTTCCGGCTTCGGGGGTGTGGCCGCAAGGACTTATGGGTATAGTAGTTCTCCCATGCGTCGGCCATTTTAATGGGAGGTAGAGATAAGGGAATAGGATTTTAGAATTTAAAAGTGCATAATAGAATAGATTATGAATAGGGAATTGTAAAAACAAGTTGGTGTCAATAAAATTAGTTAAAACCGAGGGCGGGAAGCCTCCAAAAAGTATAAAATAGTCGGGTCACGTGATATGCGGTAATTCCGGTTTGGTAGGTATAGCCGCAAAGCATTATGGGGCATGTAGTCCTCCCATAAGGTTGCATAATCACTAAAAGAGACACAAATTTAAATGCAGCTTAATTGTTGACAAGCAATTAAAGATATACTAAAAGGGATAATAATAAAAAGTAAAACTGCTGTAAGAGCAAATTAGATGCCAAAAGAAAACAAAAAACAGTAAAAACTGATTATAAGGGTATCTTAGGAAGTATAATAAAGAATATAATATAGAAGCCTGATTGGGTTTTATCAAAAACAACTCAATTTATGTCAAATAGAACTAATAAAGTGTATAAGATCTATGATTTTATTAGCTGCAACACGAAAAATTGTATTTATCTGCTCGAATGCCCCTGTGGTCTCCAATATGTGGGGATGACCACAAGGTGTCTAAAGACTCGACTGAGCGAACATTGCAGAAATATTAAAAATGGATACTTAAACCATACAGTATCCAAACATTTTATTATACACAATAAAGATCCTCATTTACTGAAGTGTATTGGCATAAAAAAATGTTCCACCCCTTGGCGTGGGGGTGATATTAAAAAAATATTAGGAAAAACAGAAATGGAATGGGTGTATAATCTTCAGACTCTTATACCCCATGGTCTTAATGCTGACTTTGAGCTGCATAATTTTTTATAATATTATTAGTATCCTTGTATGGTCTGTGTTTCTATCTATTTTTAAGGCTATTTTTGTGGCTTTTTAATAACAACCAAGGTTATTACTATTTTTTATCATCCTTTATTTTATAATCTTTTTAGCTCTTTCACATAAATATTTTTTTTTTTTCCCAATCAGGCTTCTATATTCTATATTATATTCTAATTTATACTTCCTAAGATACCCTTATCAGGTTTTTTTTTGTTTGTTTTTTTTTAAAATTCTTTATTTTTGTAGCGCATAAGCTCATAACAGACAGTTGTGAGCTACCCCAAAGGCAATCCTCCAACACGTTATATAGACATTTAGACATAGAGGTACATGAGAAAACTAGCACAATTTTTATTTTTAAGGATGGTTAAAATAATAAACAGTCATGAGTCTAACAGCCAATTCTGACTCCTAGCTGAAGGTAACATCGCTGGTATATCTAATTAGCTCATGTTAGGCAACATAGAATAACATTCTAATTGAGTAATACAGGCTTAGTCTAGCTTTTGTACAAGAGTGAAGTACATATGGTTAATATAGGCTAGCTGCGGGTTTAACCCCCGGTGCGCCTCTAGTTTCGTATTTTAATTATAGTCATGGATCGGCAGCCAAATATTTTCAAGGAAGAAGAAATAAAACCACAATGGAACAGAAAGCGATGAGGCAATGTTAATTTCTATAGATGCCTAACTCACTATGCTATAAAGCGTGTGTGTCACGTAATAGGCTTGTAAAAGGGAAGCAAAATTAGTGCACTGGCCTTGGCTACATGCAATTCTAGTCCCTTACTATGCTAATCTTAACGGCAAGATTAATAAAAAATAACACATAAAATAGGCGATTGCAAAAACTTCTCATAGCCTAAAGAGTAGTCGGGTGAGTTACTCCTCATATAGTCAGATAGTTTCCCCTCGGGGACAGTAGGCATAGTATCAGATCAGTATGCCAGTTTGTTGCAGGTGTCCCCATTCACCCTATACCAGAGGTCGGCATAGGTCTGAGAACAGTCCGAGGCTTTCCGTGTGGAAGTTGTCTCCTGTGTTGATGCTGTACGATTCCGGCTCAAGCAGCCGCTTGAGCTGGCCTCCCGGCATGTCTGCGTGCGTTGAGGCATTGCTGGGGCTGGGCAGTCGTGTTTCCGGAGGTTTTCTCTGCTGGTTGTGGACGTTGGAAAGGGTGAGTGCTGGCGCCTGAGGTGCAAGCCATTGCCACTCGCTGCTTTGCTCTCAGGCTTCGTCCCCTTCTGGAGGCCGCCCTGGGGGCTCGCTGTGGGTACTCACACAGTTGCCGTCGGGTAGCTGGTCGGACCCATGCTGCTACCGCTTGGACCGCTTGTTTGAAGGGCCGGCCTTTATATCGGAGTTTTGACCATAAGCTGGTGCAGAGTAGGTCAAAGAACTCCTGGGTGGAGTGGTAAGGGTGCCGCTTGTTCCAGGTTTCGTGATCTTTTTCTCTTTCGCTGTGTGCCTTTCTATGCTGAGTTGTGGCTGCATCAGGCCACATGTAGTGAAGCTCGGCTTGTCCGCCATCTTGGGCACCGCCGCTTCCATTCTGCTTGGAAGTTCAGCGGCTGCTATGATGTCTCGGCTTGTAGTTTTCCGTACTGGCGGGGACCGGGATAACCCCCGCCGGTCCATAGGGGGGGGGAGCAGTGTGCGAGTGTCCCCTCTTCAGCCTGAGAACCGGGAGAGCGGCCGTCTCTCCGCGGCTCCCACCCGTGCAAGCCGCGGGTTGTGGTGTGGGCAGTTCGGCGGCGGGGAGCCCCGAATCAGGTATCTCCAGACTCAGCATCCCCTTCTGGATATGAGGATGGTTGTCTGCTGCCGGCACGATCCGGTGGTTGGGCGTAATGCCCAGAATCAAGGCTTCAGGTATGGGAGCTCTCGCCATGTGCATCTGGCTCGCTCGGCTGGCAAGCTCCGCCCCTTATAATCAGTTTTTACTGTTTTTTGTTTACTTTTGGCATCTAATTTGCTCTTACAGCAGTTTTACTTTTTATTATTATCCCTTTTAGTATATCTTTAATTGCTTGTCAGCAATTAAGCTGCGTTTAAATTTGTGTCTCTTTTAGTGATTATGCAACCTTATGGGAGCACTACATGCTCCATAATGCTTTGCGGCTCTACCTCCGAAACCGGAAGTACCGCATATCACGTGACCCGCCTATTTTATACTTTTTGGAGGCTTCCCGCCCTCGGTTTTAACTAATTTTATTGACACCAACTTGTTTTTACAATTCCCTATTCATAATCTATTCTATTATGCACTTTTTAATTCTAAAAACTTATTCCCTTATCTCTACCTCCCATTAAAATGGTCGCCGCATGGGAGAACTACTATACCCATAAGTCCTTGCGGCCACATCCCCGAAACCGGAAATGCTCCAAAATCATGTGACATAATGTTTTTATAATTCTAAACCCTTTTCTACCTTTGTTTTTAATAAAAACCTACAGAATATGCCTTATTAAAGTATATATTATCTGCAAATCATCGAATATTGTGAATTTGATGTGTAAATAAGTATGTTCATTCTGATTGGCCAAAAAATGTTTTGGCGCCATTTTTTGTAATTAACTATGTCTATATAATCATTATCTGCCAGGTATTGTATTGCATTCCATTTTGAGAAAGTCTGTACGACGAAACGCGTTAATGGAAATATAATTTTGTATAATAAAAATTAAAGTTTTGGTTACTTGATAGTTCCAATCATTTTTATCTATACATTTACCCCTGGCATATTATATATATATATATATATATATATATATATATATATATATATATATATATATACACATATATTTTAAAACTTTATTCCAGTCTTAACATCACTCCTGCAAGTTCCTGGCAGTCAAAGAAATCCAAAGGTGGGGATTATTCCACCAGCGCTGACACCAAAGAGCAGTTGGACTGCGCTGTACTTGTAAGTACGATTTTATTTCTACCTACGATATACATCCATACAGAGAGCACTATTTGGCTTGTTTTTGTTCTCTTTGAGCTTCTGGATACCACTGAAGAACCGACACTCACCACATATCCCACAAGCGGGGATTATACCGCTGTGTGCGCTTTACCCTAGAGCTGGACAGAAGCTCTAAAAAATTGTGAGTTCGCTACTATTATTCGAATTTTACCTCATTTGATACATACCATCTGCATTATCGGTTGTTCTCTCTTTTTATTTTTTATGTTATACCTGAAGACCCTTGTTCCGGTACCCTAGGACGACAGAGAGGACACTTTTTAGGTTGGACTTTTATTATACCATTACCATTATTTGGACTGAATATTGTTTATCCAGCTTGGCGCAGCCCTTTTTCCTTTTTTATTCTGTATTTTAGGGTTTTAGGGGGATCCCCTTTCTCGGGTTGCTGCCTAATAGGTTACTTGGCGCTGTCTCTTTTATTTATTTACATGTGCAAGTGAGCCTGTGAGATGAGACCAAATCTATGTTTTAAATGATTTCCTCTTCAAATAACAGCTGTTTGGATTTATATATTGAAACATTTGTCATGTCTGCAACTGATTGCCTTGTACTGTACTTTTCACATTCTTCTGTGATTAGGGATCACTGATCTCCAATGCACTTAAAACACAGGGATTGCTTCCCATTCCCATGCAAGACTTCAACAACAAATGAGTTAATTGTTTGTAATGTTCCATGTTATTACTGAAAAAGAAGGAGAAAAAAAACACCCTGATGTTTAGTGCTTATGTTTTATGATTAATGACCTGTACATTGCATTTAAAAGCTGAACTGCTGTGCCCCTTTAAGAAATGACATATAGGTGTAAAATATGCTTGTGAGCTTTTTGCTGATAATAGCTTGATTTCACAAAGCTGCCTTTCAACATATGCACAAAAAGATCATTTTTTTAAAACTTTTTTTTTTTTTTTTTTTTATTGGAAAAGACTTTCAGTGAAACATATAACCTGACAAACAAGGCATTAACATAGAATTTCATTCAAACCCAATAAAAAGTCTTGGCACAAATCAAACACAAGCTTTTTTTTTTTTTTAAATTATATGTTTTCAGACATGTTAACATGTAACACTCCCCTCTCTGCCTTGTGTTTTTAGGTGGCATTTACAGCCTGTGCATCACAGTCCAGAGCTTATTTAGCATGACTTCGGCCAGACTTGCATTGTAAGGCTGCCTTTGTGTTTTACAGGACTGCCATACATAGCCGAGTGTCTCCTTTGTCTTGGCCCACTGAAGAAAGGGAGGATGCAATGAGAGTCAGAAAATGTGATCTCCAGAAAAGCAGGTTGTTAATAGTCATCAGCTAGAGCAAAAGAGAGAAAGAAAGCAGCGTAAAAGGATGAGCCTGGCCAGTATGTTAAACACATGCAGTCTATAATTAAAATTAAAAAAAGAATATATCAACTCTTACTTTCTATACTGAGAATGCAGCTGCTTGCAGCGGTGCCCCTGCTGTTCACAACTTTACACATATATTCCCCTTCATCTTCTGGAAATGTTTCAGGTAGGTAAAGACAATATGTTTCCCCTCTTTCAATGTATTGATAGTCTTCACAGTCCTGCAGCATTTCACCTTCGAACCACCATGTGACTGTGGGTTTGGGTTCTCCTTCGACCTTAACTGTGAATCTTACTGGCTCCCCATCGACAACGGACATGTTTTTAAGGGGTTTCTTAAACCAAGGTGCACCAGAGCGAGCCAGATCTTCATCCTCATACTGGGAGCCATTAACGCTAGCCTCCTCTTCATCGTCATCGTCCTTTTTCTGCAAGTAATTGTAAATTTACGTTCTAAATTGTATCTAAAGTTTTTACAACTGCCTTTCGTTATAACTTGCAAATCAGTGTCAAAGGAAAAGCAATTTCATATATTAAATAAGCGATTCAAATGTAACCTTGCCATGAAAACTTCAATTAATCATTGCACGTTAAAACACAGGTTTACCACTTATTTGTTTACTAAATATTTCTCATAAAATCCCAGAAATGAGCCAGTGATATGTCAGCTTTAATTAGCCAGAACATAAATGTAAAACCATTTATGTTTAGAAATACCAAGTGTATAATTGGTAACATTTATCATGCATGGCTCTCCTATTCTATCACACAATCAAACATTTACTTAGCTCTTTCAGTTTGATCATATTGTGTTTTCCAAGCTATAAAGTTGTGCCCAATGAGGAAGATATTCATGTGGACAAGTGTGAGTTTAATTGTAATAAAATATATTTTCAAGAATGTTATGATTTTGGCAGTTTTTATGCTGGATTTTGGATACTTGGGATTACATAATGTTACGTGGACCCCTTGCTCACGGTGCCTAGGGAGATATCAGCTATGCCTCACTGATGATGCCTAACAAGGCTCTCGTGCAGAGAGAACTTGCTGGCATTTCGGATCTGGACTACCCGTATGGGTGGGACCAGTCTGATATGCTTCAGATATGTTCTTTCTGTAATGGCACAAGATGAGCAAAAATCAGCTTGAGAACTGAGCGGGGACCGACCGAAGGGCAGGCTATTTCAGCTGCTGCCCATTCTCAGTATTCTCTTGCGACCCATTTTTGACTACCTGCTTCATGTTTATACAAAACAAAATCTTGCTTTGTCCCTTTACCTTCTGTACGGCAGCATCAATTTCTTTCTGTTCAAATTGCATCCGTTGCATTTTTTGCTCTTCGATTCTTCTCTGCTCCTCTAACTCCCTTGCCCGGGCCATTTGCTCGAATCGCTCTTTCATGTTAACTTTGTGCGAAAATGGAGCATGACTTCTTACAACTGGTCTGACATCAACATCTTCATCCTGCAAAATATTTCATTAACTTTCTTTTTTTGTTTTGTCCTATTTGAATATTTGCATGCCAAAGTATTGTTTCACATTGCAGAGCTATATGTTTTAGCTGCAAATGCCAGTTTTTTTTTAACATTCACCCCTCCACCCCCCCCCCAATATCATACTATATTTCCTGTGGTTCTTCTATCAAATTATTTGCAATAGACAACATTTCCAAAAGAAATAACTGAAGTTGAATCAACCAAATAACACTGAATTTGAGCCACAAGATATTCAATCAGATTATGCACAAATATAAGGGCAAATTATTTGAGGAATAAAAAACCCTAAACAAGCTGAAAAATACAATTAGGCCAACAGTGCAAAAAGGTGCCAGGAGAATAGGAGGATACTTAATATTTACAGAAGTGAAACTCCTGAATTGTACTGGTATTTCCCGCCTGGTTGGTTCCTGTGTGTGCCCTCGTTCCCGCCTCTGTCTCCCACCCTCCGGCAATGGGCCAGGGTAAAGGAGTGTTAGTCCCCAGCTTGAGTGCACCAGCGACCCAAAAAAGTCTGGGTCAGAGCTGCAGTGTCACCTTCCACATTCCCCGTGGCTTCTCCCTGTCGGCCATATGTCAACATGCTTTGAAAATATGTGCGATAGACTGCTACTAGCCAATGTATCCAGATGTCTAAGTCCACGTAGCTCCTGCATTCTCTCAAACCAGGTCGTTATTGGAGGGGGTGTGTCTGTCTTCCAGTATAGGGGTAAAATATGTTTCGCTGTGTTCAGTATCCGTATGGTCAGGGATTTCTTATATTTGGCTGTCGGGGTCGTAGTGTGATGTAAGAGGTATGCGGTAGGTTTAAAGGGGGGTGAGTTGTCAGAGAACTTTTGTAGCACCATGTTGATCGTTCTCCAGTAAGTGACAACCTTCGGGCATTCCCACCATATGTGTAGAAATGTGCCCACTCTGGTGTGGCATTGCCAGCACCTGTCGCTCACGTCTGGGATCATTTTGTACAAGATTTGCGGCGTTTTATACCAGAGGGTCAAAACTTTGTATGCCGTCTCCTGGGTTTTACTTGCCAGTGCGCAGTGGTGTGTAAGGTCGCATATATTTACCCATTGTTGTTCTGTGAAAGTGTCTCCCATCATCGTTTCCCACTTTCTCAAGTAAGGGGGTTGGGGGAGGTTCCTGTTGTGTAGGAGCAGAGTATATAGGTGGGAGATGGTCTGTATGAGTGGGTCTGGGTCTGTTCCCAGGCTTTTAGACAGGGTCAAAGTCAGGGTCAGGGTGCTGTGTTCTTCAGGAACTGTCAGATCTGTTCATATTTCAGCCTGTGTAGGAAGGTAATGTGTGTGTCGTCCAGGAAGTCACTAAGGGGTTTGATTGTGTTGTCCTCTCTCATGTGTCTCACTTGAATGTGTGTCACTGGTGTCAGGCAAGCAAATGCCCATGGGCCCATGTTTGGGGTGAAGTCTGGGCTGTTTGTGACTGGGTAGGGAGGAGAGGCCCATCTGTGTGGCCGCCCTGTGCCATACGTCCAATGTTGTCTTCACCAGTGGTTGATGTTGCAAAATATGTTGTCCCATGGTTGGGGACATCAATGTCAACGCTTTCAGGGAGCCACCAGTTTGGAATCTCTCAATTATTTTTTAGTTTTTCTCTGTATCATACTTTGCCGCCATGTTTAGGTATTATGTAGCGTGGGCAATCAAGGCATGACTGTATTTCACAATTTGAACTGAAAGGATGACACAATCACTACATATCTGAATCTTTGCTGAAGGCTTTTCTATGGTAACACTTGTAAATTGTACAGATGTATAATAAACACAAAGGTCTTACCTCGTGGAAATGTTCCGCTTCCCTCTCTTTTAGTTCCTGATCTGTCGCTTTTCTACGCAATCTCTCTTCTTCTATTTTTTTCTGTATTTCTTCTTCAGACAGTTTTCCAATTTTCTCAAATTTACTTTTCAAGTTTTTAGCTTTAATGGTGCCAGTTCTTTTCAGTTTAAACAGTTCTTCATATTCAGTACTTATAACTTCATTGCTTTCATTTATTTCATCCTAATTGGAAATAGAAGAAGAAATTTTTATAGCATATTCAAATCTTGAAAAAATGAATAGGGGAACTCAAGTTCCTGTTGTTATTGGCCATTGCAAGTTTTAGAATAATTTTTTTTATTTCTTAAACTGTGTACTTTGTCTTTAAGAGATATTGCAAACTGACAAGGTGTTAGAAATGGAACACATTGTTTTTCATAGATGTTTCTTTAAGCAATAACCTCAGTGCACATTATGTTAACGCCATTTTGTCCTAGACAAATTACAATAACAATAGTGCATAAACAAGCTTCAAGGCTATGCTACGACTCTTTCAGTACATAATATACTGTGGTAACCTTAGTAGATAAACTTTAAGATGCCATATTGAACTAAGTCAGGAAAATTTCCATGACTTACAATAATTTATAGCAGAGTTTATAAGATTAAACTAAATGCTTGCAAATATCATTAATAGGTTAACATACCCTTCTGAACATGTCATCATGTCAGCCTCTCTGTCATTTTAAGATGGAGCAGCGTCTGTCTCCAAGTCTCTCCTCTGTGTCTTAACATTTTGAAAGTACACCTATTTATACCTTAGGTGTCTCCATTTTAGGGTTACCGTAGTTCATATATGAAAAAGTAACACTTCTTTTACTTTATTCATTTTAGGACCTCCCTTAATTTGGCAAACATACAAGGCCATAACTAAAGGGTGCAAACGTCATGGAAATTTTCCTGACTTTAGTCAAGATGGCATCTTAAAGTCTGAACATCCTTATCTACTAAGGTTACCACAGTATATTACGTACTGAAAGAGTCGTAGCATAGCCTTGAAACTTGTTCGTGCATTATTGTTATTGTAATTCGTCTAGGACAAAATGGCATAAACATAATGTGCACTGAGGTTATTGCTTAAAGAAACATCTATGAAAAACAATATGTTCCATTTCTAACACCTTGTCAGTTTGCAATATCCCTTAAAGACAAAGTACACAGTTTAAGAAATATAACATTTAATTCTAAAACTTGTAATATTTGCATTTGCCCATAACACTGTCCATTGCAACCCCATTCTGCCCTTAAAGAGATACTATAGTATTTTCCTGGCACTATAGCTCCTTATAGTGCCCCCTCTGTTGTGCCCACCTTCTCCAGTGGTGCAGAAGGGGTTAAAAACGTCCCGTTTTTTTTTTTTAACTGCAATAATGACCATTGCATGGTTAAGGCACCTGTGACACTGCACCCAGACCACTTCAATGAGCTGAAGTTGTCTGGGTGCCTATATTGTCATTTTAGTTATCTACAGTCATTTTCAGATTTGCTGTTAAAGTGCCTAAATGCGTTTCCTAGATGGTTTTGCCACTCAACTCTTCTTAGTACTGCCATGCAGTGTTCAAAGTAGTCCTCTAGTCTAGACAAAATTATTTTACAGTCTCCATCTTTACACATATGTGTTCTAGGTATTTCTAAATTCAATATATAGCCTAGAAACAATTTTTTTTTTTTAAAAATCTCTGAATACGAGAATTTCAAATCGGTTTATTTGTTAAATCACAATAATAAGTATTACTTGTCTGTTTACTGTTTTCAACGGGATAGCACCTGCTGTCTCTTGTCACTGTTCTATGGAATGTTGTAATGGGAGTATACTAGTCAAATACCAGTATATTAATATTTAATTCCATTGTTTACAGTATTTAATACATTCAACATACACAGATATTTAAAACACTCTTAGCTCATTGAAAGCTAAGTATGCTTAATTAGCCAGCTAATCCCCAGACGTGTGCAGGTCTGTTTAAATTATGTCTGTTTGGTGTAAACATTTAACATCCTGCAGCAAGTCCAACAACCCTCAGGCCTCATTTCATACTCAGTGGAGCTCTGCATTTAATATCTCACAGCAAATCCAACACTGAAGCTTGGAAGATACTGCATCTTATTTATTCTTGCATTGCTACCATATTATCATGTGTTACTATAGAATTGTTACCATTTATACTTGTAGTTTGCCACTGTAATTTTCTGTGCATGCAGTTTGTATTATTGTCATTTAATGTTTCTGACCAATATTTCATGTAGACAGTTATTAATATTTTGGTCGCTAAACCTTTCAATACTATATAACACATGGCTACTCTACCCTCCCTGCTCCCCTCCTCCCCCTCTTTCCTATTCTCCTCCCAGCTGTAAATACCTTCATATAACTGTTCCATCTCTGTCCTTCGGGCCTCATCTCATACTTAGTGGAGCTCTGCATTTAACATTCTGCAGCAAATCCAACAACCCTCACCACTTCCCACCCACCCAGGTTCCTCTTAAATATATAGCATGCTCCTCCAACTGTTCTCCCTCAATTACCTCTTCATTCCCTTTATATTTTACCAATAGCTGCTTCTCTCTGTTAACTCTTTTAGACATAACCTTCACATTTCCACTGCTACCTTGTCTCAAATCCCCACTGTATCCTTTAGATTGTAAGTTCATGGGCTATCTAGCTAAGCACTTTGTATAAAAGAGCTCCAGTGGCTAGTTATCAGCTGGGCAGGGTTCTCTCGACCTCTTGTATTTGTCTGTGTATATTGTACGTTCTCCACTAATTGTATAGCGCTGCGGAATCTGTTGGCGCTTTATAAATACAGCAATACATAAATAAATATTAAATGAACGTTTATATACATAGCAATCAGGTTTTAAAAACTGCATAAAATAGGGTAGAATAATACTTCATTGTCTTCTGAAATTTTAAAACACCCAGTGCTCATCTTTTTATAGTATGAAGTCGGTTCTCTCTGCAAATATAGTAAAAGAACAGAGTTCTTAAGTGTTCCAATTGCACTATATTTCTGCATTTAGATCATCCATGTCTGTATTCTGCCAATCTACTGCAGCAAAGTTCTCTGAATAAACTGAACTGGTGCTGTGCTGTACTTCTATATGAATGGCTTATTCTGGATACCAATTGCTAATGCTATCAGTTTGTTTTGTGTATGAATTAACATGTGACCCATTATCAGGGGCGTATTGGCCGCGAGGCAAACAAGGCATTTGCCTTGGGCGGCATTTTTCAGAGGGGGGCAAAAAACGCCGCCCCCCAAATGCCCAGGGCAAATGCCTAGTTAGCCTTACGGCTAACTGACATCCCGAGCGGGCGGGCGGTGCTGGGCAGGCGGCTGGCGAGGGAGCTCTTCCCCTGAGCTGACTGCTCAGCTCCCTCGTGCGCCGCAGAGTGAGGCTGGGAGCCGGAAGATGACGTCTTCCGGCTCCCAGCCTCTCGCAGGGAGGGAGCTGAGCAGCTCAAGGTGCTCCTCGCCAGCCGCCCGCCTGCCAGCGCCGCCCGCCCGACAGGGGAGAGAGAGACCTCCCCCCCCCCCCAGCACTCCCAAAGGTAAGGGGGTTGGGGGGGGGGATTTAAATAAAAAAAAAAAAAAGTTAATGTGTGTGTCTGACTGTGTGTGTGTGTGTGTGACTGTATGTGTGTATGTGTCTGACTGTGTGTGTGTGTGTGTGTCTGACTGTTTGTGTGTGTCTGACTGTGTCTGTGTATGCGTCTGACTGTGTGTGTGTGTGTGACTGTTTGTGTCTGAGTGTGTGTGTGTGTTTGTGTCTGACTGTGTTTGTGTGTGTGTTTGTGTCTGACTGTGTTTGTGAGTGTGTGTGTGTGTGTGTCTGACTGTGTGTTTGTGTCTGACTGTGTGTGTGTGTTTGTGTCTGACTGTGTTTGTGAGTGTGTGTGTGTGTCTCTGACTGTGTGTGTGTTTGTGTGTGTGTGTGTGTGTGTATTTAGAAGGTGGGGCAGGGGGAAGGGTTGGGTGGGGGGGGAGGGGGGGCGCCTGAGTTTTGTCCTGCCTAGGGCAGCACAAAACCAAGATACACCACTGCCCATTATAGCTCCTCATAGATGCGTGATGTCAGGGTTGAGTGTCACTTTGTATACTTCAAGACTTCTTCTGGCTACGATTATTCACAGCTTAAAATAAATATTTAGTAAGTGTTCCATGGAAATGGAAATCAGCAGGAGACAAGCCCAATATATTTGATGAAATGTGAAAGATTTCCTTTTTTAATTGGTTATGTGGAATGGGACACTTTAGGCTGGAATATTTATAATTACAAAACTTAATTAAAAAAAGGAATGCACCCTTTTCTCAAGGGCAGCTCTTTATAGTATTTGTAAAATCTACTATACTATCAAGTCGACATATAGGACATTTAATAATATTCCTTTATACCAGGTAAAAATTAAAATATGATTCATGTTTGAAATTTATCAAGTATTTTTTTTTATTTTATTTATTTTGCAAATGCCAATTTTCATTTTCAGTATTTTTTTTGTAAGTTTTTGCATTTACTTTTAATTCTTAGAAAATAAAAGTGTTATAAATAAACCATACTGTATTGAAATCTCAGCATAACCTAGACATACTTCTCACTATATCGTTCTAGTATTTGATGCACTGTTAAAGTAAACCTGTCATGCCTTTCAATCCAGTGCCTCCATTCTCAGATCACGATTGGCCATGCTTGGATACACTTCCGCAAGCAGGGTAGTCTTCTTTATAATACAGACATACTGGCTTCAGTGCCATGACATCAGCATTAGAATGTCCTATACTCCTTCTGCAAGTGTGTGAAAAGCTTGCTGGGGAATATCAATGGGAATAGAGAAAGGTGAATATTTGTAAAATGTCCAAATAATCACTCTCCTCCCCCTCCCCCCTACCCTTCTACAAACTAGCATTGGATGTTTGTGTATATTATCTGTGTTAAATATAAGCTCTCATCATTTGAGTCCTTTACCTCTCCCATCTCCTCTCGTAATTGAGCAAATTCTTGTTTTTCCATTTCCAGTTTTTGTTTTCTTTCTTCTTCAATGAGCCTTTTCTCTTCATCCATTTTGTGCTTCAGCATTTCCTCAAAATTAATGTCCAGTTTGCCTGGTGTCAGAGACTCCTGAGAAATAGTTTTACTGAGTGGAAGACCATCTTCATCTGGTTCCTGGTGGGGTGGACAAATATGGCAACGTAAAGCACTTTATCTCAACATGTACACTATCAACTGAAAATGTAGGAAAACGATACTTCACTATCAAAACATAGGTACCATTAAAAATAAAAACCACTTTGGAGAATTCAATAGATGAATTAATGTGCGTATAGTCCACTTTGGCCTCAATAGTAGCATAGTAATGCTATTCCAAAATAAGAGAAAAGAACCAGAGCAGTCACAAAGATTAAGATGGACCTTAGTGCTGTACTTTTAATGAAGGACACGCAAAACAAATGTTTTGGGTCACAGACCCTTTATCCATGGCTTTTCACATTAATATATGGTATGTGATCCAAAATGTTTGTGTTCTGCGTGTCTTTCATTAAAAGTATATCTTAATCTTTATGACTGCTCTGGTTCTTTTCTCTTATTTTGGACTTACTTTATCTCAACAATATGAAACCGTTTTATAAGATTTTCAAACCTATATCTTAAAAAAAGTCCAACTGGCTGTTATCTTCACAGCAGATCCCCCCTCTTGTTGTCCCACCCCATCATTCTCCCACTCTACCTGTGGACCGACCCCCACTTCTCCCTTTTTTCTTTTCTTACTGGTTAATTGATTTGCTCTGCTTTGTATTGGTATTTTTATTTCTCTCAAGGTTCCCTTTTTTATTTTATTTTCCCTTTTATCCCCAGAATTTATATTGTTTTATTGATCTTCCCTCCTCACTGGTACTAGTTCCCTTCATACAGTACTCTTTGAATCCCCTTTTATAAACAGTAGTTTGTATGAACTAATTATCTACAACTTTTTGGTGCATTTAGCTGACTTATCACTTCATTTGTTTTAATTTATTTAGAGATAATCAGAGTTCTGGGGAATTAGCGCAAAAATGATTATTGGGAGCTCTGCAAAATGACAATAATAACTCATTGTTTCCTTTTTTTCTTTGGCTTTGTTTTAGTCTACAGTTTTTTCCTCCCATGTGATTATTGCTATTGTCATTGTATATATAGTATATATACCAAAAACGATTAAGTAGCAAATTGTTTTTTTTGTTTTTTTTTACAAAACGCTAATTGAATACATAGGATACTTAATAACCAAAATATACTTTATACAACCCTGTGGGGAAGTATAAACAAAAAGGTGGTATAGCACTATGAGATTAATAGAGGATACAACCAGCAATAAACAGGATGGAAAATAATGGTGATCTGAAAATATAAAATCACATATAGTGAAGTATATAGAGTTGGATGGCTAAATCCAGGAGGAAGACTTACAAAAGAACATAGATGGTCTGAGCATATCTCCCCTCTGGGGTTATCTTTAGATGATGAAAACTCCTTCCAATTGGCTGAATCCTTTAAGAGATAAAGAGAGAAAATGCAGATAGTATAATACTGTTAAAATATAACAAAGATTTATTCACTGATTGCACTTACATCAACGCTGAAATCAACTGGCATATCTCCACTAGCAAGTGGATCAAGGTGGTATTCCAATAAAGCAAGATGAAATGGCTTTGTTCCCAAGATGTTCCCTGAGGAAGTCAAGCCTTTGACGAAACGCGTTGGATTTTTATTTTGTCCATTCTCATTCACATTTGTTTTTTATTTTTACCTTGCAATATTTGATTGCCATATTATCTTGCTTTATTGGAATACCACCTTGATCCACTTGCTAGTGGAGATATGCCAGTTGATTTCAGCATTGATGTAAGTGCAATCAGTGAATAAATCTTTGTTATAATTTAACAGTATTATACTATATGCATTTACTCTCTTTATCCCTCTGAGGAGTCAGCCAATTGGAAGGAGTTTTCACCATCTAAAGATAACCCCTGAGGGGAGATATGCTCAGACCATCTATGTTCTTTTGTAAGTTTTCTTCCTCCTGGATTTAGCCATCCAACTCTATATACTTCACTATATGTTATTTTATATTTTCAGATCACCATTATATTCCATCCTGTTTATTGCTGGTTGTATCCTCTATTAATCTCATTGTGCTATACCACCTTTTTGTTTATACTTCCCCACAGGGTTATAAAAGTATAAAAAAAATAAAAAAAGAAAAGGAAAAGGTCTCACGAGGAGTACCCAACTGATAAGGGCCTAACCCTCATTTAAATATATTTAATTTTGATCTTTGGAATTATAGCTCTATCCCAATTTAGTAATTTAATAGACATACCCTAACCATTACCCTTAGTGATTAATAAAGAATATTCCCTAATACTTATAGAGGTGTTGGGAGGGTTATGTCTTCTACCATTTTAATCTATTAAGATTGCCTCTGGTTGTCACATCTGTTATTTATTTTTCACTATTATTTTTGATCTATTTCATGAAAAGAGTTACCCGACATTTTCTGGTTCCGATTTTTCGGTATATATCTTGTATAAAGTACATTTTGTTTTTTGCCATATTCATGCGTGTATGTGAGGTACACTTTTCCATGTGGTAGCACTGTTTGTTTCTGTGTCACATATAGTACACACCCTTTTTATTCTCTTGTTAATTAATAACCATTTTATGATTTGTGCATAGTTAAGTAACCAGTATGCACATTCCATTGGTTTCCATGTGGACATGCATAATTTTAGAATTTTGCCCCTGATTGTCTTTTAATATATAACCTCATATGTCTGAAGAACAAGCAGGGCTTGAAAAAAAGAGCATTAAAATAGGGGAGAAGAGGAAATTACTTATTTAATATAACTTATTTTTTGTTTTTGCATCCCATCAAACAATTTCTAAGGAAGTCTATTTTTTATTATTATTATCAATATTATTATTATTATCACCCTGTAACATGCATTAACCAGGAAATCATTGCACAGTATTAGTTAATCAATTTTAGAATTACTTCTGGCCATGCGTTCAAGCGAAAACAGGAAATAAACTTATTTTTAGATATACACACTATAGCTAAAACATGCGAAAATATCTATCTTAACCTATGAAGCATCTTTATCTCTTTACTAAAATTAACTTTGCATCCATGTGTATTCAATAATTTTTTTTAAAAAAACATATAGAACATTTTTGTACTGTGTTGATCCCGAATCCCTGGTCCCTCGGTCCCTCATTTCTATCCATGTATGCCTTTTTCCTAGGAACCCCCAATTATTATTTTTTTAATTTTTTTTTTTTAAAGCAGTCACAGCAATAAAGCTGTTAAAGAACATTTGTTGAGAAGTTAACAAGTGGTCTAGTTGAAATTACATGTTCAGTTGCGTATTATCAATAAGTCATGAAGTCACAAAAAATGTCTTAAGATAGCTCTGCTCCAAGTCACTCCTCCTCAACCACACCTTCCAGAATGAATGTGCCCCTCTTTGGCCATTTGAACTTTTGGGAGGTATGGTTCATTATACTAAAAACATTTCCCTGTAAAGAATTACAGAATCTTGTGACATAAAAGAATGATAAAGCATATAAACTCTTAGAAAAAGATAGCAGACAAAGCATTGGAAATACAGTTTACAAGCATCTATTGTGGTACTGTTAGCCATCACTGCACTATTATTATGAAGTTGTAAATAATTAAGCTTGGAGCACCTTATTAAGTGAATCTTACTTTGCATGTGTCATTACTGTCCATTTCACAGCCCTCCACAGCGAGATGAATGCTATCTGGATCTGCATGCTTAAAAAATAATTAGGAAAGTGCAAGGTTTCTGCATAAACAAGGGGTATTGTTTCAGCACATGTCAGACATACAGTTGCATTTTGCCTAGCTTTCAAAGCTTTACATTTTAAAGCTAGTAAGATTCCAAACCATTCAGAAAATGCAATTACTGCGCATGCACATCCACTAGAACTGCGTTAGGAGCCTAAATGCATTTATTGAATAGTAACATTCCTTTATGTTTATATTGCCATGTAGCCAAACCAAGAGTGAAGAATTCCCTACAGTGTAATTTAACTGTAAAACATGCAAATGCAATCATGCCCTTAATTGGAACCTTAATAAGGGTCTGTAGATGCAATGGGACTTTTCTGGAATGACTAGACATCTAATTTAGCATTGTTGGGGGTGGGGGGCTGTATCCAGGTGAACAGCAATGGGCCTTTCATGTTTAGATATAAATAAACCCCAATTTAAAAAAGGGGGGTGGGGAAGATTTCATACCCTATAATGTAAAACATGCTGGGTTTACTTTCCTTTGCAGATTTTGGATTCAAATTATGCATGATGAGCAATTCTGAGGTAAGTTAGTATTAAAGGGACACTATAGTCACCTGAACAACTTTAGCTTAATGAAGCAGTTTTGGTGTATAGAACATGCCCCTGCAGCCTCACTGCTCAATCCTCTGCCATTTAGGAGTTAAATCCCTTTGTTTATGAACCCTAGTCACACCTCCCTGCATGTGACTTGCACAGCCTTCCATAAACACTTCCTGTAAAGAGAGCCCTATTTAGGCTTTCTTTATTGCAAGTTCTGTTTAATTAAGATTTTCTTATCCCCTGCTATGTTAATAGCTTGCTAGACCCTGCAAGAGCCTCCTGTATGTGATTAAAGTTCAATTTAGAGATTGAGATACAATTATTTAAGGTAAATTACATCTGTTTGAAAGTGAAACCAGTATTTTTTTTCCATGCAGGCTCTGTCAATCATAGCCAGGGGAGGTGTGGCTAGGGCTGCATAAACAGAAACAAAGTGATTTAACTCCTAAATGACAGTGAATTGAGCAGTGAAATTGCAGGGGAATGATCTATACACTAAAACTGCTTGATTTAGCTAAAGTAATTTAGGTGACTATAGTGTTCCTTTAAACGTGGAGCTATCACTAGGCCCAGTCTTTCGGGTTTGCATGGCATTTTCTCCACTGCTAGAACTTTGTTTCCATAATGGCATTTTAGAACAGACATACAAATAACACTAGATCTTTAGATTCGAAGTGAGAACCAACCATGTTCTTTCTAGCTTCTGCAAACTGCCTGCGCTCCTCTTCCAGCCGTCTGCGTGCTTCTTCTTCTGCCCGCCTGTGCTCAGCTTCTTGTCGTTGCCTCTCCAGCTCTTCAAAACTCAGCTTCAGCTTCCCGGTCTGCATAAACTCTTTTGAGGTTTCTGGTAAACTTTCTTCATCTTCCTCCTGATATGCCTGTTAAAGCAGCAAACAAAGCACATGATCCCCCTTACAGTAACACAAGGTATAATAAAATACAAGGAGGTTTATCAAAAACAAGTGCTATATGTAATGCTAAGTGCTAAATGTTGAGAGACATTCTATTGGTCTCCATTCCATGGTGATTACTCCATATTGACTTATATAAATACTCTGCAGCACAGCTAGGTGGCGTGTAATAAATACCCTACCATGTTCTTTCTCGCTTCAGCAAATGCCATTTTTTCTTCTTCTATTCTACGTCTAGCTTCCTCCTCTGCTTTCCTTTTCTCTTCTTCTTTCCGCTGTCTCTCTAATTCCTCAAAGCTCAACTTCAGTTTGCCCGGCCGAAATTCCTCCTTGTACATGTCCATTGACCTTTCTTCATCATCCTCAGTCCCCTTTAAAGGTAATAAGGATTTAATTTACAATTTGTCATTGGGGGTAGGGAGGTATAATGTAATATATTTTTAATTGGTTAATATAATTGCCAGAGTTTTATATAATGATAAATTAAATATGATGGAGAAAATATTGAGAAACTTCTATTATTTAGTAGTGATTTTAATTAAGTATAATTTTCATGGGTGTTGTCACCATATTTTGTCTTGCTTCTTCAAACGCTCGTCTCTCTTCTTCTAAACGAAGACGGGCCTCTTCCTCTGCGTGCCTTTTTTTCTGCTCTTGTCTTTCTTTTTCTAGCTCTTCGAATGTCATTTTCAGTTTGCCAGGTGTTAAATTCTCCTTTGTCTTCTTGTCCTGAGTCTCAGTTTCATCCTTAAAATAATGAAAAAAAAGGATTTATTGCTTCACACATCTACATTTTTCCTAGCTGCACCAAAGAAGGTAAAATGATATCCTATTTAACAAATTCATCCTATTTGACAAAATCACAGTAACGCTTTACTATTTTTTACGATAGACGTAACAACTCTGGAACAAACTTTTAAAAGTGAAGCACGATGCCGAGAGGAGTTTTTCTATGCTAGATTAGCCGTCAATAGAATGTCTTCTTGATGGAATGCCTTTTTTTTACCATTCAATGTACAGTTAATAAGGAAAACCCAAGACCGGTAAATACATCTAACTGTTACCATGGCAGTGGAGTGTCTTTTAGCTTCCCTGAATGACCGCCTATGCTCATCATATCGCCTCGTTTTTTCTTCTTCTCGTCTCTGCTTCTCTTCTTCTTCCCTTTCTCTTTCTAGATCTTCAAAATTGACATTTATTTTCCCTGGGGATCTGTTTATTGTCACTGGTGTGGCTACTTCAGCCACTTCCTCAGTTCCTTCCTGTTTTGAAAGAGAAACTGCCCTAGGTTAAAATAGTCTACTTTGAAGGAAAATAATATGATTAAAGGAATATGAAAGAGTAGTTAAGATTTGCAGAACATTCGAGAGAGGATCAGTTCCAATGTAAATGAAGAAAGAATTTCATTGTTATATCAAATGTGAAGTTTTGGGAACCACATAGATTGCATACAAGCAGCTTTGAGAGCTATGCAACCTATCTTTCCTCCATTTTAATATGTTTATTTTCTTTTCACAAGGTAGAACATGCATATATTAAAGGGTATTCATTAACATGAAGCAAGTAATCTGATACAGAATTTTGTCTTACCCTACACTAGTAGATTATTTAAATCGAAACATAAAAACTGAAAATGATTGGATTGATGACCAGTCTGTTCTGTGTCTCATCAACAATCAATCCTGATTTATAACTTTCTCATATCTGTGTCTCCTTCCCTCTTACACTATCTTCTTTCTCTTGTGTTGTTATACCCTACTTCTTCATATATTATAAGCTTGCTTGAACAGAGCCCTATTCGCTTGCATATGATTACCTTGAAATTTTGTCATTTATTAGCTTCTTTTTTTTTTTTCCTATACCCTTGCAGAATATGTTGGCGCTATATAAGTTACAACACACGTACAGGCATTCAGTGCTGTCTCCATCAGTAAAGAAAGTTGCAAGAATTGCAATTTCTACTAAAACCTGCAGATGGCGATGCTTTCATATGAATATTTGACAGTCATTTAATTACACCTTCGCCTCTCACCCAGTCACAGATTCTTCTGAATTTTGATTACATCCGCCAGTTTCTCAGCCAATATGATACAAAATAAACTAAATTCAGTGTCAGAGTCTCCCCCTGCTTGTCATTCTTCTCACTTAGCTTTAATGCATACAGGATGTTACAGTCCTTCTCACCATGCTCACCCATGCCTCCCAACTTTTGTCTTCATGGAATCCTATATACCCATAAAAAAGGTTAAAAGTTGTGAGGCACATGTCCGTTTAACCTTTCATTAGTATTACCCAGAGTATGAAAAGCATATCCTTTAAAATGTATCTGAGAGACCCTCTTGTTTTACAGGACAACAAATCTGATAGTAAGGGGTCCCCAACAAACTGGTAAAGTGCAAATCTGTAATATTTATTATAGTTACAGAACAGCTTAATATAGAAATTAGCATATTCCATAGACACAAGGTATCCATCAACAGCCGATGCTTCTCTCAAGGTCCATGATGTCCTAAAGAATTGCATTAGCCAAAATCTGTTGGAGGTTACATTACAGTGTATACACTAAACAGTGAACTGAAAACCAAAATATAAATATTATGTCTACAATAGCCAAGCTTTTACAACAGTAGTGGGGAACTTTTCCAAATCAACTGATCCACTCAGTTTCAGCATTTATCACCGACAGGAGGAAAGAGATTGGGGTTATGTGCTCATCCCGCCATTGTCTGCTGCTTTTCTGACATTACATCTCATCAAGAATACAAGTTAAATCAACCTATCATATGTGCTGTAATTCCTCGTCACTTTCCATCTTGGCCATTCCACTCATAACTTAAGTCTCACCCCCATTTTTTTTTTTTATCAATTCCTAAATTTCATATCTATGGGACATTCTCCAGTTGCGCCACATCTCTGGAACACACAACAATGTAGTCTCTGACTTTGAAAACATTCCTCAAACCCAACGTCTATTTGAAGAGGATTACTAGTCTTTGCAGTGTCTTTAGACCATGCTTTTTCATTGATGGATACCTGGCAACACAACTGCCAAATCGTATGCTTAAACTGTGGATCTAAACACCTCTTAGCTTGCAGGCAGGGCTTTCACCACCTGCTGTATCAGTTTGTCACTGTCATATCGAGTCTATTAATAGAGCTACCATGCTGGCAGCTACTGGAATGTAAAATTAAGATAAGTGTAAAATGACTCCACTTTGCAGATAGTGAACCATTCTATTTAGCAATTAACTTTCTATGTGGCAATAATGTATACATAGGCATGCACAAGAAGTGGGCCATGTGTTGCCAGGCCAAATTTTTCATTTCATGTGTTTTCAATTATTAATTGTGAATGCAAGATATAATTGACAGGTCATGCATCGTAGTATCGATAATAAAGCAAATAGAGTATAACATGTTGATAGTGCATATGAAATATTTTACATGCACATATTCAACAGTAATGCAAGGTAAAAGAAAGCAATTAAAAAAATAAGATAACATAACTGTCCAGTCCAATTAAAGTGCGAGTAATGCCCCGTCTGTGTAGCTACAACAGAGCCCCAGAGAATGTCAGGGCTAGATCTCAATTGGTATTGTAAAAGAGAATTAAATCCCACCGTATTTATATTATCAACGATCAAATTATCTGACCTGTTATCAATCAGGTTTTCGTCCAAATCACTCAGTTTCGACTGCCCTCTTAAAAGTTTGCAATGACATCCAAATTGGCATGGAACAAGGAGACTTAACTGGAGCTATTTTCCTTGATTTTGCCAAGGCCTTTGACACAGTAGACCATGGCATTCTTTTGCAAAAACGTAAAAACTCAGGCATTGGTGATCGTCCGCTAACCTGGTTTCGATCGTATGTTTCAGACCGATTGCAATATGTGGCCATTTCTGATACGCTTCCCTCCCTCTTCCAGTCACGTGTGGTGTTCCCCAAGGCTCCATACTCGGCCCCCTGCTATTCACATTATTTATAAATGATCTGCCTAACGTCTGCAAATCCTCAACTGTACACGTGTATGCAGATGACACTGTAATCTACGCTAGTAAACCCAAGCTAGCGCAGCTTGAGGCTGTGCTCCAAAACCAATTCACAGAGGTAGAAAAGTGGATAGCGGATAACAAACTCTTCCTAAACACTGACAAAACATAAACTACAAAATCAACAATTGTGTATCCGAACAAATTCACGTAGCACACTTACAGCAGTCTGCTCTTTCAAATATCTAGACCCCAATCTATCTTTTGGCCTTTACATTGAAAAAATATCTTCAAAACTTTACCCAAAACTAGGTGCCCTGTACAGAAACAAATCCTGCCTAAGCCCTATAGTAAGGAAACAGATAGTGCAACAAATGCTAATGCCAGTCATTGATTATGGGGATGTAGTGTAAGCACTCGCTCCGCAAACCCACCTTAATAAACTTAATACGTTATATAATTTGTTCTGCCACTTTGTACTATAATGTAATTACTTTATCCACCACTGTGACATGTTAAAAGAGCTAAACTGGCTGTCACTGGAATCCCGAAGCACTTTTCATCTTTCCAGCCTTGTGCACAAGAGCATTTCTGGGAAGCTCCCACCCTACCTGAGTAGAATGCTCTCCCCGACGGTTCCAAACTCCTATAACCTCCAATCCAGTACTAGCACGATATTTAGCATACCGCAACACAAAAATAAAGTGGCTCGATCCTCCTTTTCCTACAGAGCACCGCAATTATGGAATTACCTCAGGGACACAGTCAAACCTTCATTCAATCTAAAATCTTTTAAGCGATCTATGGCAATATACCTCAGCACAGAATGCACCTGCCATGGTTGAATATATTTATTACCTGTTATGTATTACATTTATATATGTGTGTACATATATAGTTTGTATATTGTATTTTTGTAATATTGTATCCTATTGTAACAATGCAATGTTTTGTGGACAAAGACCCAGGACATACTTGAAAACGAGAGAAATCATATCCATCCTGGTAAAATATTTTTTAAATAAATATTGAGATTAGGTCATTAGAGTTATTATATGACTTAGTAAGATATTAGTCAATGCTATTAATTACCTTCAAGAAGGGGTTGGGGAGTGGGTATGTTTCTTGCCAGCTAAAAGTTAGCAGTGAACTTTAGTCCGCAAGATACTGGAGTAGCAGGCTCTATCATCATCTACTATTTCAGGCTGCCGAGGAAGGCAACAGTATAACACATTGCGGCCACATGAATACCACCAAAAACATCAACCGGTGGCATGGCATACAACCAGGATCGTATTTATATAACCATATCCTGTTACAATTGAGGAAATACAGGTATGTTGCTAAATGTGCAAGGGAAGTTCAATAACTTTGGAGTTATTAGACTTTGGGAAGTTCAATAACTCCAAATAAGTTAAGAGAGAGCAGGGTAGATAATCCATGGATTTTGTTGAAGATCCAAGAGAATATGAAGCCACACTAGGAGACTGGACAAAAGTAAACCTAAATTAAACATTATGCTGGCTCGCCACATCACCCCACAACCCTACCGCTCAAATCAAAGATTTTTCTGAACTTAACAATATTTACATAGTCACCTCTTTGTTATTAGCATTAAAGATACTGGGTACACATCCTAATGCGATGTACCGTACACTCCCATGCAGGCCTGCCAATTGTCCCTATTTAAGAGTCAACTCCAACTTTCCTGATTTTGTTCCCTGCTGTTCTGTACCAGGGGGCAGTCTACAGGGAGTACAGCACATAATTAGATGCACTTGAGCTGTGCGAGGGGCAATGGGGCCATACACAGAACACTTCTTCCATGTTGGGGGCTGACCAGGAGGCGGTCAAGCCTGGCATATTTGGCACTTGGTTAGCACACCCCTTTAGTGGGAGGACACATCCTGTCACCAGTGAATCAAGTTGCATTCCTGTGCATGATTAAAATTAACAGAGGAGAAAAGAAGAAATTGTAAGTAAACACACTGTGTGTTTAACTTCAAATTCAAATGCATTTCTGGCTAGGTCCTTCTCTTTCAAAAATGCAAAAAAACACAAAAGATTTAAACTTATCTGTAATTGCCCGGCGCTGCTGTCCATGCCTCTTCAGAAGTCACCAAGAGCCTCTTGTGGTCCGATCAAAGGCTTCTTACAGAGATGCCTTTGATTGGACTGTTTTGTAAGCTCATATCACATGCTTGTGCTCTGAGCCAGGGAGGGATGGGAGCGGGGAAGAAGGCAGTTCAGGGGATTTAAAAAAAAAAAAGTAACTGACAATGAAATGAGGTGGGAGAGAGAAAGAGCATTAGGGGTGAGAAAAGCTCCCCATACACGCAAGCGAGGGAGAATCTCTTTACATTGCACGCTTATGACAGGCATAAAATATGCACAGAACTGACATTGTTCCAGGCTGTCTACAATACATGTACCAGGTGTAACTAATTTCTCTGTATGTACAGCAATAGTGGTCATCATGGTTGGAGTAACATTTTAAACCACTTTTTCATGTTGACTGTGCCAGTTACAGTCAGTGGCTAGGGACACAATAACAGAACCAAAAGTGATTTACCTTATAAATGTTAGAGAATACAGCAGTAAGGATGCAGGGGCATGATCTGTACACCAAAACGACTTCATGAAGCCAAAGTTGTTTTAGAGTCTAGAGTGTCACATTAAGAAGTGCATAGATACAGTGCAACATATTATACAGCATAGCTTTACACATAATATGAGGTTTCATTAGAACTTTACTGTAAAGGTTCATTAGCACCCTTATGCAATTGCATTTCGAGTGGCAAACTTGACATCCTAGCAACTCAACTATTAAGCATCAAAAAGTAACAGATCTGTGCATTTTGAGACTAATGTATATCTAAGTGCACACACAGAGGGCAAATGGCTCCAATGTTTGTTATATTGTTAAGGCTATACAGAGGGACACAATTTTGAGACAGTGTATTAGCCTTACATTACTGTCAATGAATAAGGCTGTGCTTAAAGAACCACTAAAGTCACCCATGTCACTTCATCTTAATAAAGTGATCTGGTTGCAGTGGCCTTGTAGTTTTAAACCTTCAATGTAAAACATAGCAGTTTCTTAGAAACTGCAATGTTTACATTGCAGGGTTAAAGCCACTTGAGTGGCTGTCATCCCGACAACGACTAGAGGCGCTTCCACTGCACTGGCTGAGGAATATTTGGTCATGTGACGTTGAAGTTCATGGGAAAACAGTGAATGAAATTATTTCCTTTGGGGAATCTTGAATGTGTGCACAGGGCTCATCAAGTCCCCAAGACTCCTCTGTGAGGAATATTGGACTGGACCATTGCCGGAGGAGGCCATGAGACAACATTGCAGTAGGAAGAGAGATGAGCAGCTAGAAAAAGATGAGTAAAATCTTTATTTTCTTTATTTTAAACTAGCTTTGTATTGCTAGTTCTAGTGTTCCTTTCATTAAATATCTTTGCAAATATTTAGTACTTTATTACCAGATACATACCTTGAGTTGATCTTCTATAACTCTGTCCAGCAGTTATTGAGGTTTTTTTGGTGTTGGTTTATTTAAAAAAAAAAAATGTTTCTGACTAACCATTATTTCTTTTGGGTACAGTGTCATTCAGCGTTAACAGATTGTCCAGAGCGCTACTTACCAAATAAGAGATTCTGATTGGTAACTGACATTCTATCTGCCATCAGTAACAATCCTTTACTGAAAACCTTTCAGATTTGAATTGGTTACTTTGAATGTTGCTGGAACTTAGTTACATCAAAATACATGTTGGGTATGTATAAAACTCATTACATCAAGGACATTTTAGTGTCATAAAGTGACATTCACATAGCTGTTATTTGTCCTCGTATTATTAAACAATAAAATCATTCAACCCGTACAGTGCCAGAAGTGTGAGAAAGGACACTGCTGAGTGACAGTGTATTTTATTAAGATTAATTTTAATGCAGAGTTTTTTGGGATGCTTGGTGCCAGATCCTGATTACATGACTAAGTTTATTCAAGCATACTGTTGCATAGTGACATGCAAAGATTAAAGTATTATAAAATAATAAGTTATGACTCCTTGTTTAAAATATCCCATGAACTAGGTACCAAATAATAGTGAACTGTAAATGGAATTGCAAAATCTAGGCTTTAGGATTTGGAAAACATTTGGCCTATTTAACCATGAATATCAATTCGGTATTTAGTTCACTGCAATTCTGTGTTAAAGAACCAATAAAGTCACCCAAGAAGTGGTCTGGGTGCAGTGCTCTCGTTTTAACCCTACAATGTAAAACATTGATATTTTTTTCATTGCATTTTTTTTTAGAAACTGCAATGTTTACATTGCAGGTTTAAATCCACCTCTAGTGACTGTCTTCCTAAAGGTGCTTCCTCTATACTGACCGAGAAAAATTTGTACAGCAATTTTTCGCTGTTCCTCTATGAGGAGCAATGGGTTGGCCATTGGCTCAAGAGCCAAAGGTTGCTTATTTTTTTTAGGTTTTTACTAGAAGAGGGGGGTGGTTACCTAAACGAAATCTGCAAATAAGGCACTATATCGTTCGCAATACAGGTTTCTATTTCTAACGCTATAGTGTTCCTTTAAGTGATCAACGCTTCTTTTTGCTTAGTCCTGTGAAAACATCAAAGAGATTGATGCCCAAGTAGACTAGTGTGTTAGCTTCACTTGTCAACATTATAACCAGAATTATTGACTGGGTATTGGAACAATAACGTGCTTTCAAGTATAAAATGGTGCCATTTGTATCCTTGGTAGATGTTGTTATATAAAATGTATTTAGTGAAAATGAAAGATGAAAATAATGAAGAAAGAAAAGAAAGATGTATTATTATGAAGTAGAAATGTCTGGTTACCTCCATTTCCGAGCCACTTCCAGTACAGTTAATGACATCAATCTATTGAATGAGAATTTTAGATTATTAAATGATGTTTTTGCTAAAATTAAACAGATCCTTCAAAGGTAGACAGGTTCAGGACATATGTAAAAGCCAAGAAAATAAATGTACTTGTTGAGAACTCATTACATTTCATTATAAGGACTTATAATTTAGAGTTAGAATGTGGTTTATTATGATATCGTACAAAATATATCTTAATTCAAATGAAAGCAGGTTGTCCAGATTTCTTGAATCCTGTAAATGGTGCAGTCCAGATTTTACGTTATTGCTATAAATCTATGTTTCCATGCAATAATCTAGTAATTATTTAAACCTAGTCAGTAATTTTTATAGTGTGCTGATCTGTAATGTTTTGCAATAGATGGTGAACCTACAGAAAGATCATAATGCTGTTTGATCACTGCACTTAAAGGAACACTGCAAACACATTACACACTTTAGCTGCAGAGAAGGCTCTGATTGGAGTATTCCACATCACAGACTGAAAGTTAGAGGAGGGTTGCAAAGGCTGCAGACAACAGGTCTGCAGCGGTTGCAAGCTGTTTTGTCATATAATAAAAATATTCATGCATGTTTTCTTTTGGGGTATATCTACAAAATTCTTTAAATCTTTCAAAAGAGTGTTCCTTTAAAAGGACACTCTAGGCACCAGGACCACTACAGCTTAATGTAATGGTTCTGAGCAAATATATTGTCCCTACAGCTCAGCAGTTTAACACTGCCCCCTCGGATTTCAATAGGACAGCACTGGATTGGCTGCGATCATCAGTACGAATTATCTCAACCCGGGATGCGTATCGGCTGTGGTGAGACCGGCGCCCCAGGGGAAATATGGTATCTATTTATTTAACTTAAAGTGGGGGTGAGGGGAATCTAACTAGCTAGTATAACACTCTAGTGGTAAGGATACATATCTAGCATATTCCTTGAAATGAGCTGAAAGGGTGATACTACCACGAATGTGACCAATGTAACGTTCATTTTCTGACACCACTGGCACTCACGGAATTGTTTGGCTACATGAAGGTGATGCAGTGCACCCAACTTCCATTCAAAATTAAAAATGCATAGATGATATGTTTACTGGTTTGGTATATATTGCAGAATTCAGTGATTACCAAGATTTTATACATACCATCTCTGCTTTTTTGGCAAGTTCTCGCTGTATCTTTTTCTTCTCCTTTAAATCTTGTTCCATCCTTCTTTTTCTTTCTTCTTCCATTCTCTTTTTCTCTTCTTCGTGCCTGAGCTTCTCCATTTCTGCAAACTTTCCTTTAACTGTTCCTGTGCCCAGAGGAAATACAAAAACGGTTGTGGATTCCATGTTCTTACAATAAGACAATATGGGTAATAAAACACATTTTGACCCTAAACAGTACAGAATATATAATTATGTACCTGTCAGCTTTGGAACAAATCCCTTTTCCACTTGTTTTGAGTTACTTTCCTCTTCATCGTCAGATGCCAGTAATTCCTTCATCTAGAATATATTTTCAAAAAGCACATAAAAGGTTACATCTGTAATGTTCCAAATAGGTTTAAAACTATGACTTATTAGTATGACTTCAACATTCTAGAGTCTGTATTCAAGGATACATCATGTCTCACCTTTATAACTAGTGGGTGATATAACAAGCACAACCAGAACTACTATTTGTTTGTGGAATTCCATATATACACAACATAACTGTGGAAAATGTTATTGTTTTCTCAGAACGGTTTTGGCTTTCTTGGAGTAAGTAAAAAGTAAAGCAATTCAGAGAAATATCCCACTAGTATCCATGGTGATTGCTCCACTTTTAGAACTTTTGCCCCAAATGGTACTTTACACTGAATCCGAATTTGTTTATGTCAAAATTGTTAATTACTGGGATATTTAGTATTATTTATGAAACATCCTATACAAAAAAAAAAATAGATTTAGAACTTGCCACTTATTTTTTGCATTTGTGTTGTTTTTTTTTAATTTTGTTAAAAAAAATATTTTTGTATTTTTTATAATTCATGCCTAATGTATTTTTTTCATTGCACATTGTTGAGACAGTTTTACTTCTTTTGCCATGTTATTGTAGTATTTATCTATTGTGTACTATTGTATGTATTCCTCTTTTTAAGCATTTTTAAAAACTTTTTATAATGTCAACCTTTGACACTTTAAAGTAATGGGAGAGATTTATTAGTGTTCTGTGCTAAAAAGTGGTGCAAAAATGTGAGGAGTCACCTTTGACCACCTTCCATAACAAGAAGCGTTTGTCTAAGTCATGGGCCCTTCGCAGCCATCTTGTGAGTAATCTGGCCATGGAATTGTTTACAAACTCCTTGAATAAATACTCTTCTGTTTCACCCCTGTTCCTGAAATGGTCTGGGTGCATATAGCATTTCTTTAAACAAATACATTTGTTAAATTGAGAGTATTGAGTAGTTTGTTTCAAATTGATGTAGGTTCATTGTTTATAGGGCAAATGTGCCAATCGGGCACCAACACAAGTGATATAACCTTGTAGGTTTTTTTTTGTATTATTAATACTCAGTATATGGAATTACCCACTAGGTATGGACAAAAGGCAGTTTTAAGAGCTAGATCTTCCATGATAATTTAAAAGGCTGTCTGGAGGGATATCATTTTGTCACCATGTCCTATGAAGTGCAGAAGAGAGCGTCTTGGTGTTGTTAAAAGTAACAGTGTTGGGGAGAATAGTGAGCAATAGTGATACCTATATGGGATAATTGAATAAATTTAGATTGAAAACCTTGGAGTATAATTGTATCTCAATCTCTAAATTGAACTTTAATCACATACAGGAGGCTCTTGTAGGATCTAGCAAGCTATTAACATAGCAGGGGATAAGAAAATCTTAATTAAACAGAACTTGCAATAAGGAAAGGAAGTGTTTATGGAAGGCTGTGCAAGTCACATGCAGGGAGGTGTGACTAGTGTTCATAAACAAAGGGATTTAACTCATAAATGGCAGAGGATTGAGCAGTGAGACTGCAGGGGCATGTTCTATACACCAAAACTGCTTCATTAAGCTAAAGTTGTTCAGGTGACTATAGTGTCCCTTTAAGTTGCTCACAAGCTTGCACTCTAAATCTGCTTGGTCAATTAATATACTTTACTCAACTTTACTTTACTTGTCTCTTGGTATGGTGCAATGTGTCCTAAATTACTGATTGTACATAGAATTTCCTCTACAGTGAAGCACAGGGTTTCTTGCTATAACAGGATGTTATTTCAAATACTAAATAAACAGCAAGAAAATCAACCTCTTGCTTTTTTTTGTTGAATATCCTCTCTCTGTTGTACTGTTCCTTCCTCCGTTGTTTTTCGTCGCTCGATCTCCTCTGGCTCCGCTCCTCTCTGGCTTTCTGCATGGCTTCAAATTTATTCATTACATCTCCTTTGCCAATTTTTGGGACGTACGTTTTTTGGACAGGCTTAGATGTAGAAAGCAGAATCTTTCAGATGAGAAACACAGGAAAGACAGGATAGAAAGGCAGAAGTTAGAAAAAGTAGGAATAGAGCGAAAGAACAGACTTTGCATTGTAACCCTGGGGGGAGAGGGGTTATTTGCTATTTGTCTCAATAAGAGTGTTCATAGATTGGAAATGTTGAGTTTCCTTTCTTTGCATATCCACAATCCCGGTATATTTATGACCACTGGGACTTTGAGTAAATGAGAGATGCTCTCTATATTGTAAGAATGTTTTTCAATATTGTTTGTAATACATTTTGCCTTTCTCTGTCCCCAATGCACGTTACAATGCTACCTGTAATAATTACATAATTGAGGCTCTTTTCAGTCTTCCTATAATTCCTGGTCTAGTGAATAAGCACCATTGCCCTACAATGTAATAGTGAGGACCTGTTTTATGGGGAGCTGTGGAAATAAAATATGGAAAGGATGTGACGACACAATCGAAGTGTATTCATTATCCTAATGCTCAGTGTGTCCTCTTTGAAAAGTGTCATTTTGATGGTACAGTGCGATAGGTAGATTGTAAATAGTATCTACAGCGGAGTGCAGTTGAGCAATATATTTGATTGTTCTATAGCATGACTCCATGCACAGTAATTCCGTTTTAGAAGTTTTTAATTCTCTGTGGACAAGGTTGTGCATGTATAAGAGAGATGCACACATTTATGCATTCACAAACCATCTTTTTATTGTAACAAACTCAGCCTGTAGAGCTAATATCAGCTGATGTGGTACAACATTCTCTTTAATATAAAATGTAAATTAGTTCCAATCAATACAAATGACAGAGGTTATGTCAGGGATCGGGTCATGAGCCTTTATAAATAATTTCCTTATTTGCATGAAAGTGGTTGAAAATAATTTTATCTGACCTAGAACCGATATTTCAAAGAAAATAAACTGTCAGGATTATTTACTAAAGTGGGAATTTAAGTCGAATTCAGAGTGAATTTCAAAATTAGGGTTGAAATAGCCGAAGTGGAAAAAAATATCTCTAAATCACTTATGCTTCCAGTTTGGCTAATTTGACATTAAATTTGATATTTACTTTGAAGTCTCACATGATTTAAATTGAGAGAAAGAGAAAAGAAGCAGACAAGGTAAAGAAAACCAAAATATAATATAGAATTAAAATTCTGAAGTGCAAGTGTCATTTGTCAGTACTCTCATCCTGTGATGGACAATGTTTTGGGGCGATTAGGAGAGAAAGACAAAAATGCCTGACCTTCATTTGAAATTGATTTTGCAGACATATAGGAAACCATCCCTATAGGTATTCAGAAACTGGAAAGTTCAAGTATATAAAATAGTCTGTACAAGCAAGCTATGCCACTGGGAAATCTTCTGGGAAAGCAAGAGGTCACAGGCCACCGGTAATCCATCCAATGGGTCGGGAGTTCAGTATGTCTGTGTGCAAATAGTTTGGAGTAGAGAAAGGACACTCCTATGTGCAGTGGCTTCTGGACATGTTTGGGTCCCTCCAGTTGTTAATTAGGGCACAGATCAGATACAAATATATAGATTATACATAGCCAAAGTTACCGCTGGCATTTTAGGTTCCATGGACGGTGTGTACCATGAAGCTCAGCCAAGTCAAGGAATATATCAGTTCCTTGCTGGCCACATGCTGTAAGTAGGGCACCCAGCATTTCAGGCAGCACAGGTCACAACAATAAAAAAATTCAGTATTAAGCTTTAGCTCCAACAGTCCCTATGTTAATCTAACCCTGGGCAGACACATCTATCTTCTAGATTCTAGAACAATTCAGAGTCAATTTAATATTTACATGGCTCCACTTGTAGAAACGAGATCTGCATTTTGGTGAACCAAAAATATTTGGAGGAGATAGCAAGGAGCCTCCCCCTCTATGTACTGGTACAATTGATGCATGTGAATTTGTGGATCGATCACATTGCATACTACAACTTATAATTAAATTCAAGCAGCACTTGTGACTTTTTTTTTTTTTCAAAATTGACCTTTCACCTTCTGAAATCAGATTTGCATAATTATTTTTCACTATTAATTAACCCCATACTGTAAAATTTTATATCCTGGAATCTTCAGAAACAAAGTAATTTTCCCTCAACAGCATCTCACATGCAACCCGTCTATGCAAACAATTCAACCAAGACACATACAAAAATGGGTTAGAATTCTAGATTTTATCATGTACACCATTATAATGAAAGTCTAGATACAAATGATCACAACATTTTGAGCTGTTGCTTGTGAGCTACAGATACACCATCTAATTCTTAATATAATCCCTTTAACACGGCTTTGCTATACTCTTAAGATCATGCATAAGGAACACCTTTTTTATGAATATGGACAAAAATATACTAATCACACTTATTAAGTAATACAATGGCAAAAAAACAAGTGCAGTAAAATAATAGTTTCGAAACCACTGAACATAAGTCTCCAGAACCCTTTGATAACACTGTTTTGTATTTTAGACACACAGACACTGTATTTTCTGTTTGGACTTTGCAGTATTGTTTGTACTTTATTGCTAAACGGACAGTATTGGGAAAGAATGCAACTATAGAATGTATCGATTTCTTCAGTAACTACACAGATCTGTCACATCAACCAACACCTCTCAATTCATTGTAAGCAATTCATAAAATTGGGATATTGGTACGATCAGTCTGCCAGAAAAACCCTAACTGTACCTCACCCTCACCCTTCTTTCCTATACTGCAGTTTTGAGATTTTAGCTAACTGTATAGAAGGTGCAATTTGAGAACCGAGAGCTCTCCACATCCATTTATTGTTTTTTAATCCAGCACCAACGATTGCCATCTCTTACCCCAAGGCTGTGGCATGTATGCATTTATATTGGGGAGTATCGCACAATAATAGGAAAAGCTACAAATGCTCGTTCTAGTATCACTTTAATGTACACAATGTAGAAATATACTATTAACCTCTCTTTGTTGTATTTCACTCTGAAGATGTGAAAACCACACCACCATTATCTATGATCCAACCATTTCTAGCTTTCTGGGTGCTGCATTACCCTGTGCCCATGGAATTCCTACTATGCCTGGCACAGGATAATAATACAGCTTCATGTACATCCCTTCAGTATTAACTTTCAAAATGTTTTCAAACTATCAACAAATATTAAAAAATATATATTTTAATATGTTTAAAAATATATTAAAACATTTAAGAAGCTTATTAAACAAATGTTAAACTGAGGCTTATGTGTCATGTAGATGTGAGAAGCGATATTATTTAGACATTGGAGGGATGACTATCCAAGAATGTGGAAAAGGTAAGGCTGTTTCTGAAATAAGTTACTGCCAACTCTCTACAGCTCCATTATTTTTTTTTTTAAAGGTTCTGAGTTCAAGGGCAATAGAGAATATAAAAATACCTGCGTTATTTTGTTGAGCACGTATTTTGGGGGGAATTTTGTATATTTTTAGCACTTTGTTATCACTATGCCCAAATTGGAGTTTGTTGCCAAACTGATAAATTGGTATAGTGACTTTTTAGTTTTGGGGTGCAGAGCAGGTGGCACTCAGAGTAAATTGTTATAAAATCATTGAATATCTTTGGAAGTCACTAGTAAGGCAATTTCTCTCTGTTAATCAGATGGTTGGTATTTGAGATCTAATTGGTTAATTTATTCCATCATACCAATTATCTTTTATTATTGTTATAAAGATTTTGATGTAGCATATTTATTAATATACATATGCAATCATATAATCTCTGCGATCATTTCTAAGGACAAGAAATTCACAGAGGCACTACAATCGTGTTGTGATTGTAAAAAGTAGACAATGTTGGATATAGTGCTTTATAAACAGATGGAGCATTGGCCATGCTTCGTATGAGAGAGTGTATGTAGAAATTTGCTCAGCCAGACTGTTCCCTATGGAATCATTTTATTGCAGTTTGAGATACCCATATAAAAATGTATTTGCAATATTCATTACATATTTTATCAGATGTTTGTGCTAACAGTCAAAAAAAATACCCACCTCTGTCTTTTGTGCCACGTCATTCATGGTTGTTACCCCTTCCCTTCCGTTCCCAGTAAATCAATGTTCTGTAATATTCAACCTAAAAACAGATAAATAATGACATTAATGATGCTGCTGCCAGACTGATTTTCCTCTCTAGTTGGTCCTCTCACACCTCACCCCTCTGTCAGTCCTTACATTGGCTTCTTATATACTATAGGGGTCAGTTCAAAGTGCTAACCCATACCTATAAAGCACTGAATAATTGTAGCCCCTCTTATATCTCCTCACAGATCCATAGGTATGTCCCTTCTCAGTCTCTCCGCTCTGCCCGTGACCACCTTCTGTCGCTGCTCGCACCCGTACAGCCAACTCGCGTTTGCACGACTTCTCCTAAACAGCTCCCTTCTTATGGAATAGCCTGCCTATAGCCATCAGACTCTCCCCTAGTCTTCGATCATTTAAGAAGTGCCTTAAAACTCATCTCTTTAGGAAAGCTTATGGCCTCCCAGACTAATCTCTACTTCACATACCTGTCTCTTGCTCTCTCTTAAAAGGCAGCACTTTACTCTCTCCTCCAGCTCTGCTTCACTCCCACCTAATTTGACTGCTACTTCCTGTCCTAATGTATTTTATACCCCACCTCCTATATACTGTAAGCTCGTTTGAGCAGGGCCCTCTTCAACCTATCGTTCCAGTAAGTTTTCTTGAAATTGTCCTGTTTATAGTTAAATCCCCCCTCTAATAATATTGTAAAGCGCTACAGAATCTGTTGGCACTATATAAATGGCAATAATAATAATAATAGCTCATAGGTCAGTCAATACAATATACAACATGCATGTCAAACTCAAAGGCTAAAACGGGCCATTAAACAAGGTTTAAGTTTACGTCAGCTGCAAAAAAAAGCAAAAACTTAAGTTTTCATAGAAACATAGGTTTATTTAGAAAAGTACAGTATAAAAAAGTTGCCTGACACTGGATGTTCTCACGCACATAGGGCTTCAAAGTAAACAAAAGAGCAAATTTATTTTAAGTAAACACACATTTGCATATAACCATTGTTTCGCTCCAACTACCTTGACATATTAAGAAATGTTTGGTAATGGGACTGAAATTGTGAATGTATGCTGTTGCACAGCTGTAAAAACAAATTACGTTAACTTGTTGATATTGAAGTCCTATGAGTGTGTTCTTCACTTTGTCTGAGATCATCAGACTTGATGATCTCAGCCAATCCAATGCTTCCCCATAGAAAAGCGTTGGGAGGCTATTGTGCACATGTGGCAAAAAGCTGCGCGGCCAATCAGCAGCTCTATGAGGAGCTTTCAGCGCCTCCATGCAGACCCAATCTAATACATTGCCCCTAAATTCAGTACTGTCCCCTCCTCCCGTTCTAATACACTGCCCACAAATCCAATACACTGCCACTCCCACTCTAATACACTGCCCCTCCACCCAATCTAATACACTACCCCTCCTTCCTCCGCTCTAATTGAATACACTGCCCCTCCTCCCAGCACTCACATTGTCCCTAAATTCAATACACATTCCCCTCCTCCCGTTCTAATACACTGCCCACAAATCCAAATACACTGCCCCCTCCACTCTAATCCACTGCCTCTCCACCCAATGTAATGCACTACCCCTCCTTCCTCTGCTCTAATTGAATACACTGCCCCTCCTCCCAGCACTCACATTGTCCCTAAATTCAATACACTGTCCCCTCCTCCCATTTTAATACACTGCCCACAAATCCAATACACTTCCCCTCTCCACTCTAATACACTGCTCCCCCTCCCACCACTCTCATACACTTCCCCCTTCCTTCCCAAAATGAATAACATGCCCTCCCCCCAAATTAGCACACTGCCCTCTCCCACCACTCTCATACACTGCCCCCCTCCCTTCCCCAAATTAATACCATGCCCTCCCCCCAATTTAGCACACTGCCCTCTCCCACCACTCTAATACACTGCCCCACTCCCTCCTCCGATTTAATACACTGTTCCCCTCCCTCCAATAAAATAATACACTGACCTCTCCCTCCCCAATTTAATACACTGTCCACTCCCTCCTTCAAATTAATATAATGCACCCTCCATTCTCCCTCAAATTAATATTATACTGCCCCCCCTGCCCAATTTAGCACACTACACAGGAAGGTCCACCAAGCCCCTCTTCCCCTAGCCCCTCTTCCCCTACTTTAAGATGAGCATCCAGTCCTCCAGTTCCAGCCCTGCTGTTCTCTGCTTAAACAGGCCAGACGCTCTTCTGGCACTGCGAGCAGGAGGGTAGGGGGAGTGGATGGCTTGCGGGAGCACACGATCGGTTGTGGGAGGGAAGACAAGAATCAGATAGGAAATATCTTTCCTGTCTTGAGGCTGGTCGCAGCCACAACACAAAGTGGTCCCAGGGCACGTGGGCCGCAAATATATCCATTGCAGGCTGCGAGTTTGAAATCAGTTGTCTGCAATCATACAATTATATACATGTGGATACATTTAGATTCTGCTTTGTCGCCAACTGATTTCTACTGCAGATATGAATGTGTGAACCAACTTGTAGAGGTTTATAATTGTCAAACGAGAAATTAAACAGAGGGGATCTATCAGATAAAACCAGTGTATTTAAATTCTGTAGAGAATGCTGTGTAACACCATTATCTCATAAAATAAGTAGAGAAAAATGGAAGCACAGAAAAATCTCTAAAACCAAATAAATAATATGGAACAGTGTTTATCTACTAAATACAGCTCTGAAACTGGTGTACAGGGATACCATACAAAACCCCTCTATTAAAGCAGCAGTGTGGAATCTGAGTTTCTTACCATTGTTGCAATGTATTACTACTTACTTGCTGCTGGTTTTATGTCAGATCTATTACCTGAGATATTTTCTGCAGCATAATCTGATAGTAACATTGTAAGGATTCTGCTTCTAGTGTGAATGCCTTGGGATAGGAGAGTTTCACAAGCTGATTAATTTATGTTAATCACTTCGTTCTCATGGTCCAAAGTCATGCCAAGAAAAAGACATTTCTAATAAAATAATCAATTTACCTGAATTCCTAATCCCTAGTAATCGATGGTGGGGATGGGAGGAATTACTGGGTTAGTGTCACCAAGTCACCATTTGGGCATAGCAAAGAACAGAACCTGTTGCAAGTAGTTTAAGTTATTGTAGGACACTCATCACAATGAAATGTGGTATAATGAGGTGTAGTGGTGTACCACTAAGTCCTTGTGATGGAAAAAGCCAGACTGTTTAGAAACATAGAATGTGACGGCAGATAAGAACCATTCGGCCCATCTAGTCTGCCAAAATCATTTTATTACTCCCTTTCCTTATCTTATAATTAGGATAGCCTTATGCCTATCCCACCCATGCTTAAACTCCTTTACTGTGTTAACCTCTACCACTTCAGCTGGAAGACTATTCCATGCGTCCACTACCCTCCCAGTAAAGTAATACTTCCTGAAATAATTTACACTTTTGCCCATCTAATTTAAGACTATGTCGTCTTGTTGTGGTAGTTTTTCTTCTTTTAAATATAGTCTCCTCCTTTACTGTGTTGATTCCCTCTATGTATTTAAATGTTTCTATCATATTCCCCCTGTCTCGTCTTTCCTCCAAGCTATACATGTTAAGATGCTTTAACCTTTCCTGGTAAGTTTTACCCTGCAATCCATGAACCAGTTTAGTAGCCCTTCTCTGAATTCTCTCTAAAGTATCAATATCCTTCTGGACTAGTAGAAGGTGGGGAAGGCGATATCCTAATAATAATCTGGAATGCTGATATCTAAAGAATTTTGTAACCTGACAGTTAAAAGGCCTGGATATATGCGAACTTTGTTACTGCAGATATCAAAAGTGCTCGCCATAGTCTGCAGTTTGTTACAGTTTTTTAGCCTGGTACATTTGAGACATTTAATCAAATGAAACATCTCTTCTGGGACCAACTAGAAGCTGATATGTATAAAAAAGATTTTGAGTCATACATTTTATTCCAGGTGATTTGGATGTGGTTATGTCCAGGTCATTGGTTACCAACACCTGCCTTTTCTGTCATCTCCTGGATGTGCAGTGTGAGACGTTTTTTCGTTCCTCCTTTTATAGCACTGAAGGTGCTGTAATATAACCTGGCGCCCTTGCAAACTAGATGAACCTCCCAAGGAGATTGATTGTCTCAGAAAAAAAAAATAGCCTGAGGTAGTGTCCTTAAAGGTTACTTAAAGCACTTCAGTGATTTGACGTGGTCATGGTGCCCAGAGTCTGTACGTGCTGCGTTTCAGTATGAAATGCTGCATACAGGGAGTGCAGAATTATTAGGCAAGTTGTATTTTTGAGGATTAGTTTTATTATTGAACAACAACCATGTTCTCAATGAACCCAAAAAACTCATTAATATCAAAGCTGAATATTTTTGGAAGTAGTTTTTAGTTTGTTTTTAGTTATAGCTATGTTAGGGGGATATCTGTGTGTGCAGGTGACTATTACTGTGCATAATTATTAGGCAACTTAACAAAAAACAAATATATACCCATTTCAATTATTTATTATTACCAGTGAAACCAATATAACATCTCAACATTCACAAATATACATTTCTGACATTCAAAAACAAAACAAAAACAAATCAGTGACCAATATAGCCACCTTTCTTTGCAAGGACACTCAAAAGCCTGCCATCCATGGATTCTGTCAGTGTTTTGATCTGTTCACCATCAACATTGCGTGCAGCAGCAACCACAGCCTCCCAGACACTGTTCAGAGAGGTGTACTGTTTTCCCTCCTTGTAAATCTCACATTTGATGATGGACCACAGGTTCTCAATGGGGTTCAGATCAGGTGAACAAGGAGGCCATGTCATTAGATTTTCTTCTTTTATACCCTTTCTTGCCAGCCACGCTGTGGAGTACTTGGACGCGTGTGATGGAGCATTGTCCTGCATGAAAATCATGTTTTTCTTGAAGGATGCAGACTTCTTCCTGTACCACTGCTTGAAGAAGGTGTCTTCCAGGAACTGGCAGTAGGACTGGGAGTTGAGCTTGACTCCATCCTCAACCCGAAAAGGCCCCACAAGCTCATCTTTGATGATACCAGCCCAAACCAGTACTCCACCTCCACCTTGCTGGCGTCTGAGTCGGACTGGAGCTCTCTGCCCTTTACCAATCCAGCCACGGGCCCATCCATCTGGCCCATCAAGACTCACTCTCATTTCATCAGTCCATAAAACCTTAGAAAAATCAGTCTTGAGATATTTCTTGGCCCAGTCTTGACGTTTCAGCTTGTGTGTCTTGTTCAGTGGTGGTCGTCTTTCAGCCTTTCTTACCTTGGCCATGTCTCTGAGTATTGCACACCTTGTGCTTTTGGGCACTCCAGTGATGTTGCAGCTCTGAAATATGGCCAAACTGGTGGCAAGTGGCATCGTGGCAGCTGCACGCTTGACTTTTCTCAGTTCATGGGCAGTTATTTTGCGCCTTGGTTTTTCCACACGCTTCTTGCGACCCTGTTGACTATTTTGAATGAAACGCTTGATTGTTCGATGATCACGCTTCAGAAGCTTTGCAATTTTAAGAGTGCTGCATCCCTCTGCAAGATATCTCACTATTTTTGACTTTTCTGAGCCTGTCAAGTCCTTCTTTTGACCCATTTTGCCAAAGGAAAGGAAGTTGCCTAATAATTATGCACACCTGATATAGGGTGTTGATGTCATTAGACCACACCCCTTCTCATTACAGAGATGCACATCACCTAATATGCTTAATTGGTAGTAGGCTTTCGAGCCTATACAGCTTGGAGTAAGACAACATGCATAAAGAGGATGATGTGGTCAATATACTCATTTGCCTAATAATTCTGCACTCCCTGTATGTGGAGTTTAACATAACCCCTATGCTGCCAGAAGTGTAACTCCATCTCAGGCAGTTTCATTGGTGCATCATTATATATCCTATATAAAAATATTTCAATATATATATAAAAAAATAAAATAAAATCAAAATATGAAATCACTTGAAAAGCATATCTAAAAATAATAAACTGAGGCCATAAATTGTCCCAATGATCATTTTAAAGTTGATCAGGTTGCGCAATACGTCCAGAAGCCAATTAAATGTTCTTGGAACAAGACAAGTTTCAGATTAATGTTGACAGGGGAAGAGGAAAGATAGCGTTGGACATTATAGTATTAATGGAAAATACGTCTGCCGCGAAATAAGTCTAGCTATTTAAAGTAACAAACAAGAGGGTCTCTGAGCAAAGAAAGATAATAAGATAGGAGACAGTGAGTCATATGACATAAAGCTGGTGGGAAGAAAAAAACAACAACAAAAAAGGATTTCAGTAGAGTTAGAAAGATGAATAAAACAGACTCCAACCTGTCAGTGGTAGAACAATTGTAAGACCTGCAAGGAAGACACTAATGTCAAACTGAGTATTTATTTCCTGGTTTAACCAAGTTTCTCATTAACTCTTTTGGCTGAGGATGAGGCAGACCTCTTTATATCATTGTGGCATTCCTATTTTTTTGTTGTGGAAGCCAAAAAAATAAACTATTTGTTTATAAAGTGTACAATACAGAGTGCCCAAAATATGCCAGGAGTCGGGTTTTCGCAAACTCGATCAAATCAAATTACTTTATGATAATTTGAGTACCAAGGTGCCATATTGAATATTTTGTAGTAGAAAACCCGTCAACAACAAATCAAGCTTGTCAGGTGGTAAAGCAATTTATATTTAGCAGGGTCAGGTAGGCAAAGTCAATTATGGTTCTCAATTAGCAGTTTAACCTTTCCTGCCAGATTGAGGTGACCTGGAACCAGGAGAGAGAAAGAGGACAAGGGATCAAAGTTTTCAGCCTTTAGTTTCAATATTTTTTTTGCAAATAAAGTCTTGAGTTCTTGAATTCTTTTTTTATGGGACTGAATGTCATATTTGTTGGTGAAAATGCAGCATATAATTTACTACTTTTTCATTCTACATGTTCATTCATGGACCCTGAGATCTTTGAAGGAAAACATTCTAGTTGTGTTTCTCAAGCTCCCAAGGGGAACATAATAATAGTCCTTTTAGTTTAAGAAAAAGTTTAGTGAGGGAAATGCCTAAATGTCACGTTAAAACATCATCAATAGGCATGCAGGCCCATAAACAAAAAAAGTACATAATTTTCCAGTCATCAAAGGCATTAGAATAAAAAGCATAATTTCCAACTCCTGACAGGTCACCATCACTCTTTCCCCCACCATGATCCCAATACTGAGGTTCTAACCTATTTCCAGAAAATAAACAATGTCTATGTTTTCCCAAAGAAAAGATTATCACAAAACTGTGGTACAATGAGGTTGTGTAATTTAGATTAACATTTGTTTTGTTGTTTTTTTATTTTATTTTTATTTCCAGAGAGTCTACCCATGCAGATCAATTTTGGAAAAGTCAATTATAGCTCTTTTAAATATTACATATAGCTTTGGTTCTTAGCCCATCTGTCAGGACCCAATATGTGGGTTGCCACTGGGAGGAACAAACATTTCATATTCTTCAGTCAATGGGCCATAATCAATTGTTTACTGTAGTGGCATTGATTTTCTCAGTACAGTGGATCCAGAGTTGGGAAGAGTCTATGATGTTTTACACAGTGTATTTTGATGTCAAATATTACAGGAACATTACATTTATTACTAAGTTTGGGGGGTTCTTTTTTTGTTTTAGATTCCGTGGTGCAACTTCTCCTTTTTTCAAAAGGCCAAAAACATAATCAGCTCAACCCTCCAGCAGTAAATGTATCACTAGTGATGATCTCCATTACTATCCACTGCTTCTTATAAAGAAACATTGGGAACCTACAAAGCATGCTCGGCAATCTCTGCACTTAGGACTGCTATCAGGGAGTCGCAACTGTGATGGTTGTCACAGGCCCAGCATTCCTGGGGGGGTCCTGAATGCTCGGGTAGACAAAGTCTACCTGTGATCTTGTAATCTGCCACCACCAGCAGAGTCCAATGTATATATACACACACACACATTGCATCCACTACGTACACACACTCCTTCCACTCAGAGGCGTAACTAGAAACCACGGGGCCCATTGCGAAAATTTCCCTGGGGCCCTACCATACATCTACCTCCTACCCCACACGTCCCCGCCACCCCCCACATGCAGACAAACAGATACACATGCAGATACGTACAGACACACACACACACAGAGATACATACATACACACGTACACTCACAGACACACACACACAGACATACACCCAGACACACGTACACTCACAGACACACACACACACACACACTGAGACACACATACACTTAGACACATACACACACACTCACAGACACACACACACACACACTCAGACACACATACACTTACAGACAAACACATACACATTCAGACACACACACACACATATACACAGACACACACAAATTATTTATATTAAATGTCCACCCAGCCTCCCCACCTGGAGGGCTGGTGTGAATCTGTCCCTGGGGTCCAGTGGGGCTTCAGTGAAGCGGGCAGCAGAGTTCCTGTCAGACGCGGCGAGGGAGCTGTGTTCTCTCTGCTCTGCTCCCTTGCGGGCTGTCCACTGATGATGTCATATTTTGGCTCCTGGCATCAGCAAACGGCGCGCAAGGGAGCAGAGCAGAGAGAACACAGCTCCCTCGCCGCGTCTGATGGGAACTTAGCCACCCGCTGGGGGGGGGTCCACTAGGTGGCCAGCGGGCCACCTCTTGGGCCCCCCTATGACAGGTCGCAGGGGTCGTGGCTGCGGCAGGGCGGCCTGCAGTGAGGGGCAGCTGTGACCCCTGCGACCGTGGTAGGTACGCCACTGCTTCTACTACATACACAATGCATCCACTATACACACACTGAATCCACTTTACAGGTACATACACTCCTTGCATCCACTATGCACACATACTGGACCCACTATAAACACACACAAATACTGCATCCACTTTGCTTATCCTTGTCAGCAGGGACTCGGGGGAGGGCAATGTGTGCACGCTCCAAGGTGGGTGGACCCACCTTGTTTAAGGGGACCCAACATTTCATATGGCAGACCAGTCTGCACTCTGCCAATCCAAGGCAATTGATTATATATTTCCTACCTGTTCTATGTTAAATTTTGTATATATTGTGTATTAATATTGTTTTTGTATTTTATTATACCCTATTATCAATGCAATGTTTTGTGGACCCAGGACATACTTGAAAACGAGAGAAATTTCAATGTATCTTTCCTGGTAAAATATTTTATAAATAAATAAAGAAAGCATTGAAATGAATGTCTTTCTTTAATAAGAATTCACTACTGATTTGGATGCTCGTTCAAAGTGAGTAAGCAGGAAACCATCTCTAAAGTCTGATTGAAAAGCACTTTCTCTTGATATCAGCATGTTTGTATAATAGGACTGATGGGACAGCCAGCTAACCTTTAAGTGATTTAGGGTACTGGAGTGTCTCTTAAATATAAAAAGCCAGTGATGTAAGCTGTAAAAATTTATATTTCAATCTTCTCTCACCCCAACACCTATAGTGGACATATTAATAGGAATTCAAATCACTCTATAGTCTTAACAAACATTTGAAAAGCCCTTTCTCTTATTATATAAGATGCAGTTGAAGATACAATCATTTTTTTCTAAAATATCCTGCATTCGATTCCTTGCCAACAGTAACAAACAGAAAATCGGCATTAATGCCTATTTTTAAACAAAGAAGTAAAAAAAAAAAAAAAAAAAACCTTAAGGGAAATCATGGTTTTAATTAAATCCCAATAAAAACATTTACAATAAAAACTCAGTTGTGTTCCCTGTTACAGATTCCAAGATTGAAGTTTTTTGGTTTGATAATTAAAGAGACAATACAATGAAACACTGGCTTTGCGTGCACTTTGAAATCTAGTAAATCATGCACTGTGTTAGTGTTGAATATAATATTGTTTATTTGGTCCCTATAATTTGGAAAATTGACATGGAAGTTGCAACTTTTATGCCAAACTATACAGACAGAATATGTAACTAATACTACTATTTGGAAGAGTATTTTTCCATCTAAGCTATTTTGGCATAATATTTGCAATTCCACCGTCACTTCTTCACAATGCCCAGTTGAACTCAGTACAGTGAAAAAAAAAAAAACAGTCTTTGTCTTTTTGCATTTTTTTTGTGTGCAGAAAGAAAATACCTTCTTGGCTCAATGTAGTAAATTTTTAGCAATTCTTCTCATGTACAGTAAATGTGAAAATATTTATGAATAAAAATAGCCATATACCTTTTTTATAGTTATTTGCAAGGAATCTGAAGGCATTACTAGCAGTGCAACTTGCTAAAATGACAGCAGATTGTAAAACGAATGTCTGCATTTATACATAATGCCTAAATACAGTAAATACAGATAAAGCATATATTTCTAAAATAAAGGTATTTAGAGTCCATTCACTTCTCCCACTTTCCCAGCTCCCTTACTCTGGGAATAGTATGACCCATTGAAATTTACTGTACTGTTTGAAAGCACGTGGTAAAGTTTACATTTTCAGCAACTTCACATGCACTTTATTAGTAACTAGTAGCTTCTGTCAGAAATAAATAATAATTCCTCTGGAGGCTGGTAATCCCAACTAGAGTATAAATGAGAGTGAGTCTTTATGGACTAGATTTCATACTGCTAAATGCATAAAAATAAAAAAGTTTATACCTAATTTGGGTATTGAAAGGTTTAAATAGGAAGGTGTATTATCCATCCAGACAAAATTCAGTGCCATGATATAAACTTGGTAGCCCAGTCTACAATTATTAAATAGTGCAATAACCAATATGTAATATATAACATTAATTTCACAAACCAATTTAATTAGATTTTTCATATCCAGAGGTAGGCAGTAACCAATTTATTGAGGGTAATTACCTAGGGCAGGCATAGGCAACCTTTGGGACGCCAGATGTTTTGGACTACAAAATGATGCTTTGTCAGCATTATGGGTGTAAGAGCATTATGGGCGATGGAGTCCACAACATCTGGAGTGTCGAAGGTTGCCTATCCCTGGCCTAGGGTTTGATTAAGCAAATGTTCCTCTTATTATTAGAGACACAGTTATAGCTCTCAACCCAGAGTTTAAGAAATATTGACATAAATGATCATTGTATTTTATCTAATTTCACTTCATATCTAGTTGGGGGCTAACGGCAACCAGAAGCCTAATAATAGCTAAGGCACTCAGACACAATGTTATCTTGGTGTCACGTGACAAACAAATTCTAAATTCCAGTTTTATCTTGGGAGGACTAAATAAACACTCACTTTATTAGATTCCTTTCCACAAGATTCCTGACCTATGAACTTACTCAATCACTGGATATTAAACCAAACGTCAAGGCTACGTGTTGTCTAAAACATTTAACACAAATTTTAAAATAAATAATCGCGTTTCCCATCTCTCTAGGAATGCATGTCATCGTGAAGACAGGATTTGAGCTTCTGTGTTATTAACTCCTGAAAATAAAATGCAATTCATGCTGATTAATGTATTGTAGATGGAAAAAGTTTTTTATTTTAAAATTTAGTAGATATTTATAATTGCGCAGTTAAATGATTCTGCTCGTCTTTAGCTTTTGTCCAACCAAGTTTTTTTTTCTTCTTCAAATCAAAGATTATTGTGTTTTACATTTTATCAGACATAAAACATGCTTCATGGTAGTTAGAGTAGCAACATACAAGATGTGTCTTGGTAACATTCATGTAAAAACACTTTTTGAAATCAATACAAGAGTAACGTAAAGTAAGTGGAATATAAACAAAACAATTTTTGGTTTGTACAAAAATTATGATCTGATCTGTTTAGTAAACTCTGACTTTTCAACCAGCTTTTAAAAAGTAATTAAAAAAAAATAAATAAAAAAAAGCAGTTCAAGACAAGTGCTTGAATGTGGGCTAAAACCCATTATATATATAACTGATTGGAAAAAATAGGGATTATCCACGTTTGCAAAGTTGCAATGAGGTCACTTCAATTAGGACTTCAAACCTATTTGGACTGGCTGAACTACTATTTCAATTACAAATCTATTTGGACTTACTAAAAGTGTGATTTGTCCACAGATATTCTAGTCTTTGTCTTGTCATTATACCAGTCAGATTTTGAGGGTAGTTGACTAGATATACTTGGCCACACAATTGCCTTTGTTATATCGTAAAGGAGAAGAAAGCTTTTAATCACCTTAATGGGCCACTCTAAGCACCATGCTCGCTTCAGTGATTCGAAGCGGTCAAAGTGCCTTGAGTCTGTATGTACATTGTTTTGCTATTAAATGCTGCACATATGGAGTATAATCCCTTATGGAGCCAGAGGTGTAACCACACCTCCAGCAGTGTCATCGGGGCATCAACAAACATTCCGACGCTCTCAGACATTTAATGGTGACTGGATTGACTTTTGCAGCTCTGCAGAGGCCAGAATCACATTACCAGGAAAGAAGAAGCCTTAGAACACGGAAGATACCCAGGAAAGAGGGCAAACCATTTGTCCCATTACTGGGGAGCTTAGCCAGGGTACTCCCTGCATCAAAACCATTGCAATAGGCTGTAGAAGTTAGGATGCGTAGAGCAAACCTTTAACTTGGTCTAGTTCAAGTGATACAGGTTGTGGTTGTTTTCTTTGTGTCATTTCATACTTACCTGAAGTGAATTGACACATCAGGGTGAGATGATTACAAACATGCAAATTTGCTAATTAATAATATAGGACCATAATGTCAGTCAAAACTAGATATTCTTTATTTATCGTGGGTTATCCATGGATAGAAGATTATTGGTTGAGTTTAAACACTTTTCACATACTGTCCTTGTCCATTTTTCAACTCACTTTTTAAATCTGGACCTGGATAAATTGGACCTTAGTGGATAGACTTCTATGTGTTTTGTATGAATACCAAAAATGGCTGGGCATTTCCGCAAGATAGAGACAGTCCAAGCGGCATAATCACTACAGCTTATTGCAGATATTATAATGCCAGGAGCCTATGGGTGCAGTACTTTTTGTCAAAATGTTTAAGAACAGTCAGGGGATTCTGCACCATAAGCCCACCCCTCAGCTTATGATGTCATAATGAGAATATTTCACTTTGTCATCTATTCAAATATTTGTACAGCATGGGCAATGCATTACATATACATGCCATATTCTCTTATACTCCAGGACTTACTGCTCCAGTGAAACTACCTCATTATCACATTTCATACCGAAGAGGGGTGAGCTTTGGGTGCAGAATAATCCTCAATTTTTTTTCAAACTGCTTGAAAATATTTTTATAAAGACTGGATTGATGCAGTAGTGACTATGGTACATGGATTGTCCCTTTTATTTATACACGGAATAGTAGATCATTTGCTGGATACAAAATAATTGCTATTGTTATCTTCTGACCTCAAATGTCATAAAGCTAATTCTACTTTAAGAAATGCACCTAATGTGATATTTCAGCCAGACCCCAGCCACGTTGCATTCAGCTCCTATTATTGGCAAAAAGAGTTAGGAAGGAATTGCCAAAGTAAAAACATGAAATATTTAGGCTCCCTGCTCGGAATGTAAAATAAATCTGTTTCTTTTTGTTCTGGTCTTGTTAGACGGTATGCCTTCGTGAAAGTAGTATGATATGTTTGTCTTTCTATAAAACCTAAAATAAAGCAATGGATTGGTTAAGGCGAGGCTTTTTAAACTTTGAAATGCAGTGTATTTGTTTGAGGGTGTTTGGAAACATCTAGAAAAAGCTCAGAAGCTGTCAGGAGACGAGAGGTTCAGCTGTGACTTCTGAAAATAGACATGGACAAGCAGGACTGTCTGCTAATATAGCTCTAATCTGAAAGGGCACAAAGCCAGGGAAAGGAAAGTGAGGGCAGTCAGGGGAACAGGCAGCCCCTCACACAAAATCACGGAACCTGGCCTGCTACCTGCAAACCTGCTATTAGAGGGTCTGAATGAAAAATATGGCTTATGAGAAACTTGGTTATGTGTGTATAGCATGAAATGAAAAATACCCCTTGATTATGTATATATAGCATAGGATAAAAAATACCACCTGGTTATGTATATATAGCATAGGATGAAAAAAGAAATACCACTTGGCTATGTATATATAGCATGAAATGAAAAATACCACTTGGGTATGTGTGTATAGGGTGGGATGTAATATACTACTTGGTTATGTGTATATAGGGTAGGATGTAATATACTGCTTGGTTATGTGTATATAGGGTAGGATGTAATATACTGCTTGGTTATGTGTATATAGGGTAGGATGTAATATACTGCTTGGTTATGTGTATATAGGGTAGGATGTAATATACTGCTTGGTTATGTGTATATAGGGTAGGATGTAATATACTGCTTGGTTATGTGTATATAGGGTAGGATGTAATATACTGCTTGGTTATGTGTATATAGGGTAGTACCCTTTTTATTCAGTCTGTCTTGCATTAGGTAAGTGGTTTATGTCTTTCAGAGATGACAGACAAAATATCTAAACATGTATTTTGGTAATGTGTGTTTAGGGAGAAAATAATTTATTATAAATGCCATGATACTCGCAACCAGTGCTTTATTTCCTAAATGGTTTGATCCAATTTATAAAATACTGGTTCTGTTGGAAAAATCCAGAAGAAAAAAAGAGTGACTACTGTGAAACTGGCAAATGATCTATTTAAGAAATTCTTGTTTTTTTCCTTCCATAGTACTAACAGTTACAAGTGCAGTACAATGTATAAATATTTTATTTATTTGGCATTAACAGGTGTACTTAGCACTTTACAAGCTACTTTACAGTAGAGGTCCAGTAAGTTCAGTAATTACAAGTTTAAGTACATTTAAATTAGAGATTTTTATAGGACTAACAGGTGTGTTCCTAACACTCTACGAGTTACCGTGCAGCAGAAAGGGGTAAACTTAGGGCAATATTATATAGTGGATGTAGCACTTTGCAGGTTACATTATATTATGAGATACAGTGGTAACCAGCATACTTAACACTCCACAGTTTAGTTTATAGCAGAGGGAGGTACGATAAGTGCAGTAGATATACAGTTTATGTTGTATTTACAAAACAGAAATACCCATTTTGATGGCTGAGTTTTCAATAAATAGTCTCCTTTTATTAAATACAGGTACACACCCTAATGAACTGTACTTCACACACCTATGATACAGAGAAGAGTTAGTAAGTAGAATACAATACAGAGCTTATTTTATGTGTTTTTACTTTAATGTGTGAAAAAAAATGTGTATTGTGCTTTGTTGTATATTTACTTTATTTTAGGGTGGCATTAAAGTTTTGAAGGGTTAAATATTGATGAAAGTCAAGTTATACTGGGTTTTAAAGAGAGGTGGCACTAATTTATAGAGTAGTAGAAGTTACAATAACAAAAAGTCTCAAGGATGCTAGTGTATGGGAAAATATCCTGCATGAGATATGGGATGTGAATGAGATTTAAAATAGATACCGAGTGTGTGAGTCAGTGCTGGAGAATGATGACTAAATATCTAATTGCTTCCACCATTATTTAGAAACAGGATTGAATATCCTACTACTGCCACCATTATTTAGAAACAGGATTGAATATCCCAATTCCTCCACCATTATTTAGAAACAGGATTGAATATCCTACTACTGCCACCATTATTTAGAAACAGGATTGAATATCCCAATTCCTCCACCATTATTTAGAAACAGGATTAAATATCCCACTTCCTCCACCATTATTTAGAAACAGGATTAAATATCTTACTGCCTTCACCATTATTTAGAAACAGGATTGAATATCCAATTTCCTCCACCATTATACCCTTATTTAGAAACAGGATTGAATATCCCACTTCCTCCACCATTATTTAGAAACGGGATTAAATATCACACTGCCTCCACCATTATTTAGAAACAGGATTAAAAATCCCACTTCCCCCTCATCATTAGTTAGAAAAAGGATTGCATATCCCACTTCTTCCACCATTATTTAGAAACAGGATTAAAAATCCAACTTCCCCCTCATCATTAGTTATAAAAAGGATTGAATATCCCACTTCTTCCACCATTATTTAGAAACAGGATTGAATATCCCACTTCCTCCACCATTATACCATTATTTAGAAACAGGTCGGAATATCCCACTTCAAACACCATTTTGTTGAAAAAATATTGAATATCCTACTGCCTCCACCATTATTTAGAAACAGGATTAGCAAAACAGCCAAACATTAAGGGACATAGAAACATAGAATGTGATGGCAGATAAGAACCCTTCGGCCCACCTAGTCTGCCCATTCGGCCCACCTAGTCTGCCCAACTTTCTAAATACTTTCATTAGTCCCTGGCCTTATCGTAAGCCTAGGATAGCCTTATGCTAACCCCACACATGCTTAAACTCCCTCAATGTGTTATCCTCGACCCCTTCAGCTGGAAGGCTATTCCATGCATCCACTACCCTCTCAGTAAAGTAATGCTTCCTGATATTATTGTTAAACCTTTGCCTGTGTAAATCAAGACTATGACCTCTTGTTGTGGTAGTTTTTCTTCTTTTAAAATAGTCTCCTCCTTTACTGTGTTGATTCCCTTTATGTATTTAAATGTTTCTATCATATCCCCCCGTCTCGTCTTTCCTCCAAGCTATACATTAGCAAAGTAGGTCCACAGAGGTGCAGGGTAGACAAGAAGCTTTCTGTATGTTGCACTAGCTGCTTAATTGTTGGCAGTACATAATTAACTACATCAGTATGAGTGCTGTTCTATTTTTTTTTCACTTTACGTATAATAATAATAATAATTAGTATTTATATAGCGCCTTTATCCCAGTGGGACTCAAAGCACACTCTCGGAATTAACTAAATTGGCAGCTGAATAGTAATAGATGTTATTATACCTTTTTTTTTTAACATTGTTTCACGTTTAATATTAATATATACTGAGAAATTTCAATAAAAATGGGAAATCACACTGCAGATTTGTAGAATAGCATTTAGATTTGGTTTAGATGTGTAAAAAAAAGAAACGTAAACAGATATTTAACAAAAATAAGGACATACAATTTATGTTCCTTAGCATTTCCCAGTGTTTTTTATACGTACTCCACAAGGTATATAGTGGACAAGTGGTGGTGGGCAATAAAACAAAATAATATTTGTGATGCATTTTAAACAAATAGTGTAAAAAAGAAACACTGTCTTAAGGGGATCCCCAACCTCCATAACCACATATGATGCAACCATGTGTTATGGTGGAAGGATGTCCCTATCTTTGGTTTCCTTAATTCTAGTCATTTGCTAAAATAGCTCTGTATATATATTCACACCTCACAGGATGATGTCATAGGGAAAGAGCATCCACCCAAACCATGGAAGGTCTTCTACACCACACAAACCCAGAGATACTTATACAGGCTCTAAATTAGCTTTCAGTCAAGAGTACTTTCTTTCAATAAAAAACATGAATGAGCATATACAGCACACTAATAGAATCTAAGTCATTTCATTACTTAGTATTTTCATAAATAAAAGTACTTGCAACAGCTTGCCTACATATCTCATAACAGTGTTTCACTTTAAAAACAATGGGATGACTGGGGATGGCTAACGAATCCTATCCATTTTTTTGCCACTATTCCTGGAGACTGTAAGCTGGGGCAGTAAATTAAGGGGTGTTATATTCAATCATGTATTTGTTTGTTGAATTTTGAATGCATTATCTCCATAGTATAATAATAGAGGAGAGCATGTTAGTACCAGCCTGTAGTGGGGATGTCCCTTTAAACAATACATTAAACTATATGTAGCAGGCATGGCTGAAAAGGCCCATGTGGTTATGAAATGGTTAATGTAACAGCTGATCTATTTGGGGTGTGAGAGTAATGTGGCAAGCCAGCTGCTGTCACTTACTCTGAAGACTGATAACATGTGACAGTCCCAAAGGCACCCCCTCCCTGCACTCCTGCCCCCACACACACTGTCTTCAACATACCATCCCTACACCCCAAATGTTTGTCATTGTCTTTCTTGGAGAAAACAAAACCAAGCTTTTTAGATAAAGCAAGAGAAATACTAAATCATGGGGGCACCAATACTAAAAAACATGCTATGGTCTTTACTAATAAAGTATTTAGTTATTGTATGAAATAATAACAGGTTAATCAAAGGGCTTAATAGTTTACCAGTTTTAGGACTTCTCTTAATAACATGTAATTAGCTGTTAAACATTTTAATAAGAGCATTGCAAATTAAAAACTGAATTGTTGATTTCTGAAAATTGCAAATTAAAAACTGAATTGTTGATTTCTGAATAAAATAGCCAAGATGAGAATTACCCAATTAGTTTTGCAATTCACTAAATGTTGCTGTCTAGTGAATACGCCCCCTGTGTGTCCCGTATCATTGTATGAGGAATTATTCAGAAAGCGTTGGGTATATGAGAAACACCTCTGTAAAATAATTAACTTTCCTCATAAAGTGAAAGCATGCTATATTGATATCTCACATTCAGAGTTCTAAATGTTCTACAGGATGTGTGTGATACATGCTAGGTTTTAACACACTCACACTCTATACAGTTTCAGGAGGCCTGGGGGAGACAAACTATTTGGGGATTTTTAGTTTTTTAATATTACAGCACTTCCAAAAAGACAATATGTTTCTGTAATCATAATACGAGAACCTCATTTGGAATAATAAACAGACCTAGCAAATTTCAGCAGAGATTATTTCAAGGGCACATACATGGCATCACCTGCCCCTTGTTGAACCTGTCCCTATGTTTCAGTGCATATCCATTGTACAGCGCTGTGGAATTTGTTGGCGCTTTATAAATAATAATAATAATATGGTTTATGCTACCCCAACCGCAAAGCACATTTCCCAGTAATACCCTCATTGAGGCATTATTCCTACTCCCAGGAGGCAGTATTCAGCATGGTTACCTTGCTGCGTGATGGCCTGAGTCTCAGTGTCCTGCTCAGGATAGGCTGTAATCCCAGATTGTGTTGCTGGAGGGTTCCCTCTTGTTACAGACTGTTCTGCTGGCCTGTCCCCCCGTAACAGGCTGTCCTGATGAGTTGTCCCCTCTTGTAACAGATTTTGCTTCTGAGTGCCCTCTACTATTCCAGTTTGTGGTGTCTTCAATTCCAGTATGTGCTATTCTCTGCTATTCCAATTTGTAGTATAATCCTGCTATTCCAGTCTGTATTAACCTCTGCTAGTCCAGTCTGTGCTTTTCCCTATGCTCCAGTCTGTGCTACTTTTCTGCTATTCCAATCTGTGCTACCCCAGACAGCGCTGCTGAGCTATGCTCCTGTTACGCTGCTCTCATCAGACTGGATGCTGTTTGGCAGGAATTACTCAGTCTCAGGCTGTGAGTTTCCATAAAAGTCCTGCTCTCAGGTCATCTACCGCATTCCAAGCAATCCAAAAGCAGCCTTCAGCTGTTCCACACACACACATGGCCTCAACTGTTAGCACTGCTAGCCCTGCATGTAAAGGCGACTCATTCCTGGGTAATGAATGGGAAGGGGGGAAGGTTGGCAGCAGACATGGGATACCCAGCCACAAGCACCTCTCTGCGCCCCAATAGTGGCAAGCAACGCCAACAGTCTGCACACCATTATCTGCTTTCAATCACAATACTCTAAACCACATACAAACATGCAGTGCCAACTCTCCACATCCCTATATCAGCAAGAAATGCCAACACTTGACACCCCAATTTTAATTAATGAACTTTAAGTACATTGATTCAAAAACAAACAGAGGTTGTGAGAGAATCAGGCACATTGTAACATTTTAACAAAATGTCATTATGGTGGAGCTACGTTGCTGCCACAATAAAAAGATAATGGCATTGTTAGAACACGGTCTATTATGATGGTCGGTATTATAGTGCTGGGTACCTGTTGCCCTAATGACACAGCGTGCAGCTGTGTATGTACCCTGTGCAGTCGGGGTGGTTATTCTCCCATCTTTAAGAATCAGGGCAGTTATAGACCACAAAATCTTGGAGACAGATAACCCTTAACTCTATATCCCTGAATCCAAATTTACCCTACCCCTAAAGACTCCATAACCCTAACATCCTCCAAACCGTCATCTAGAGGTGTAACCATAAACAGTGGTGTAATGTTGCTGAATTCAACATCCACATTGAAAAAAACAAACCAGACAACTGCAACCCCTTAACAGCATTCAATACCACCTAAGCCAATTTAATCAGACATCATTCCGAAACACCAAAATTCATTTACCAGAACAGTCGCATGCTGCCAACATATGGCAGCAAAATACTTTCTTGATACTTTACCCTAAAGTGAACCTGTCATTATTTTTTTTAACTTTAGTCAGTCCTTTTTTCTCTTTCCTAGTGTCCAAATAAAAGGGTTATATTACCCACCTTCATAGTGTCTTCATCATGTTCTCCTTCGTACTCACCTTGGGCTCAACAGGTCCAATTCCGCCATCATCACTCCGATGTCGGTGGTAACCTCACAGAATTGACACTATTAGCCATCATCTCAAAGAGGTTCTGCAGTAGAAGTGGCAGCACAAATAACAAAATCTTTATCCCAACCATTATTGTGCCTGTGTTCCCCCAGATCTTTGTGCATTGACAGGCATCATTGCCGGCCAGGCACAGTCCTGCCAGTCTGGAGGATATGCCTTTAGCACTGGCTGAGTAGACACCCTGCCTGAAGGCTGCAGTAGCCTTGAGTGGTAAATGTTTGGCAGCCCAGCAGAGGAGGTAAAGTCTCTTAGCTGCAATTGGTAAGCTAAGCTGACTGATCCTGGGGCCCATTTCTGAATGGCAACAGGGACGGTGTGCAATTCCAAGACTGGATAAAGCAGGGGGGGGGGGCGTCTGGGAGGGGAAAGTATGCACTCGTAACACATCTACGTTAATGAACTATGAAACCAAGCAATAGAACAGCCTTTAGGCCCTTTCTTGTGCTAACTGTCATCGGCACAGAGTTTATGCCGATTGCCTGACTCACCGGAGGAGGGGGTTGCTATTTTCAAAGAGATGTTTGGCTTGATCTATATATATAGTAGTTAGCAATTTCATAGATAGTTTGCATAGAGGAATCAAATACCCTTTAAGAACTCACTTCATTACAAAAGTAAAGCTACAGGCTTAGCATAGACGTAATTAACCCACAATAACAAATATAGCAGTATAGGTGGGTAATATCAGGGTAAATATAGCAGTATAGGTGGGTAATATCAGGGTAAATATAGCAGTATAGGTGGGTAATATCAGGGTAAATATAGCAGTATAGGTGGGTAATATCAGGGTAAATGTCAATTTGTAGTTCTTGTCTAACAATTAGCATTTTTAACGTAGGTTTTCAGAGTAACACGAGGTCACCAAGAGAGTTTCCAAGAGACAAATAGCTGAAGACTGAATCACATGCTCTCATACAAATAATGAGAGCATGTGCCACACATAGACTCTGTTGGCAATGATGAACACTTTTAAAAATCAAAGCTCACCCACAGGGGTAGACTAAAACATTTCACCAAACACCAAAAAAGTAAACCTACAATGATTTATAAAAATTTGAAACCAGGAAACTTATTTTTTTAATGGTTTTCTTTGGTATATATGTTATTTTTTACAGTCTTTGTTTACACTTACTAGCAGGTTATTTGTGAAAGTGAGAATTTAAAGTAAATTTCAAATTTAAGGTAAATATAGCCAAACGAAAAAAAATTCTCTAATTCAGCTTATGCTTTGGCCTTCAACGTGATATTCACTTTAAAATTCTTACTTTTGTGAAAAACCCTGTAAGTACCATAACAATTATGAGAATAACAAAGGCAAATATAGTCTAATCAAAGACTAGGGTTTGAGCTTCAGTCAAATAAATAATATATAATATATTAACTTATATTAATGTTGACACTTAATGTTAATATTAAATAATTTGCTGCAGCGGTCGCTCTCAGCCAATCAGCTGCACCCCTGCCCAGTGGCACTCCGCAATGCTGCCTGGGGGGACCTGAGGATCGGCGCTGGAAGCAAATTTGGGGTTAAACCGTTCGAAAACATTTTAACGTCTGAAAGGTTAGTGCACCCAGGGGCCTCCTGGCACCATTACAACTCAATTTAGATAAAGTTGTTATGGTGTCTAAACTGTCCCATTAATAATGATAAATTGCCAGGTGCTTCAGTGTGCATGCACAAGACGTTGGTAAGGTGTTCCGAGAAGCATACAATACAGAACTTCCTTTCTTCCGTTTAGGGCTCTACCTGCATTTTAGTTTGAAATAGCCCATTATCTTGTGGAAGATTAGGGTTATGATAGTATATTATCTTTGTAAATAGATAATATAGATATCAAAGGTGTGATTTGGTAATTAAAACCTTGTTCTTTTTCTTTATTTCTTTAACAAATGAACATTTTGATAGTTGAGTTTTAAATAAATCAAATATTTTACTTTTATAGAAAGAAACACACATCTCTTCCTCTACACTATTATAATACAACCCATCCTCTACTATACTGCTTTCTCTTTCATCCTGTCACAGACTCATTTTCTCACTCTCCCTCCATCCCTGGTCTCAGACTCTCATTCTATCCTTCTCTCAAACGTTTTGTCCATCCTCCCTTCATCCAATGTTTCCTTTATCCTTTTTTCTTCAACCTACTTTATTCAGACTCTCCCTCAATCATTAAATCACACTCTTCCTCCATCCACCATCAGACTCTCCTTCTATCCTTCTGTCTCTTGGTTTTCCATTCTCACTGATTCAGACTGTTACTAGTCTGTGTTTTATTTATAATAATAATTTATAATTTAGATAGATATTTGGTAATGCAACTTTTACATCTAGGACAATGTAGGCATTAAATAAAACCTCACTTGTCTGTTTTGGTTGGTTGCTTTTCACACTTTTGTCAAACCTTTCAAAGCCAATAACATTGGATTGCAAAATAAAACATAACGTCACATTTATAAATGTATATATTTTTATTTTTTCTTACTTACCAAAATCATATTAAGATATAGAATTTGCAGCTTATGGCAAAATGTACCCACGTAATTAAATGCAATATTTCCATTTCAATATTTGAAAAACTAGTCACAAAATTTGGACAAAATACGTATATGTTTGTTCACCAATACCTACAGCAATTACACTTACACGAGTCATACGTATAAACATTCAAGTGCAAACTATATATGCGTGATTGAAGTAAAAGTTAAGAAAAATTTCAACTCTTGGGTAAGTCCTAGCAAAGAAAAAAAAAATCAATAAATCAGGAGAAGTACAGAAAAGAGCACATTGGGAGACCAATTTCCTTCTCTGTAACAAAAATCCAACCATTGAATCAATAGTAATAAGTATAATAATCAGTTGTGCTTATAATGAGCTGTGTTACGTGTGCAACATCCAATGCTAAACGTACACTGTATTTGTAGTAATAGTTGATAACGATGCATTGTGTTTATACCGAGAAGTAATATTTGTTTCAGTATTAATTGGTGTAACCTCAGTCACATGCACATCACTTATTTACATCCAAGTGTGAAGTCGATGAAGTGTTATCACAATACAGTGACAAAGGACAAAGCTTTCAAAGATCACTAATACACGTACATGCATGGCACATGATACAGTTAACCAATTTCCTTGCACATAACAAAGAAACCATAAATTGCATTCCGTTAACAGTCTTTCTTTCCAGTGTAAAAAAAAAAGTAAATGATTAATTCATGTAGGTAACAGTCTTTTCATCCAGAATTATGTGAGGGATGCATTTTATTGCAAGATACTCTGATGGATAGTCTATGCAAATATTAGTGCAGTCAATACGGGGCAATAATGTGGTTAGTCAAGTGTGAACATAAGTAATTCTGTTGTTAGAATGCCCCTTTGGCAGGTATTAAGACATCTTCATCTAATGGCACCTAGACGTCACTAAAACGACTCACATGTTCAATCATCCGTCACACTAACCAGCCATCTGCCATCATACCAATCACCCATTTGTTAAATTCACTCATGATTATACCCTTTATACCCTCATACATATCAAAACTGTCACCCGCTAGCATATCTAGCATACAATATCTCAAACGGCTCCAACAACTGTGAAAGGAATAGGGGAACCATCTGACCCAACAGTCTTGTAATGGTGTCAATAAAAAGCAACTGATTCACTGACTCTGAGTTGGTCATTGAGCCATCACAACTTGTCATGCAACCATCAAAAATCGTAGTGAAATTCCGTATGTCTGATCGATCATAATATGTTACCAATACTGTGAATCATTTATGTCTAACCTAGAATATCAGGCTGTAAAACATTGAAATCTAGCCTCTGACATTATATGAATGATTCACGTCTTAATTCTGATATGATTTTTCATCCTTCGTCTAATGTCATGTCATGATATAAAGAGCTATATGTCAATAGACAGCTCACTGGTGCAACAAGTGGATGGAAAATGGTTTGCAAACCAGTACAGTCAGTACAGCCATACAATCTGTTATAACTTAGAACTTTTTGGGAGAGAGGAGAATGAGTAAAGGTAACTGAAGGAAGTTATTAAAGTAAGACTCTAGCCATTGACACAACTTGTGGTACCCATCTTGTTCTCTCACCAGCAAAGAGTAGGCCATCTTGATCTGTAACCAGTATAAAGGTAGCCAGCTTGTTGTGTCACATAGATGTGCTGTAATAGTGTCTTGTAAACAACTTTCAAGGCAGAAAACATAATTGTTTCCCAATGGTTTATATCATAGGGAAAAAGCTATAATTAACAGTGATTTAATCTTCAATTCTAGTAAACTGTCCCCCAAGTGCAAAATTGGAAGTGCTTGGAGCTGGGCTAGTAAGTTACTGCCTGGCTACTGGCCAATAGCATGCAAACTCAGCCAGGCAGCGGAGTATTGCAGGCATGGGAATATGTGATAAAGTGCAATTGTGTAACTCATTCTAGAACGCACACATTCATATTTACACTTTACATAACAGCAGCATATTCTGCTCTTTTTATTCTTCCCTACCTTCCCTGAGAACAATGTTACCAACAGATGTTAAGCTGGGTTACAAAGTGCACATAAGGATCAAGGCCACATAGTCATACCTCACCCAATATAAAGATACTCTTCACTTAACGGGAAGTGGCAGAAGTATTGGGCTAATTAACGGCACCATAAATGACCTACAAAAATACTTTTTATGAATATATTCCTTTTAGACATGCTTTAACGTTTTGAAATGCGCACTTTTTCTGAAAGTTTGGAATGTACAAGCAGAAGTCAGGGATAAATAAAGCAAGTGGAGATTGCCTAGGTTAACAAGGTGATGCCAAAGGTCAAATGAGTAGTCTTTAACCCCCTAGACGGCCGTAGGGGATAAACTAAACTAGAAATTCTGTTTAGTAAACAACGAATAGAGGAAATCTGTTATTTATTATTTCATAAAGATATATTCTTTATTGAATTTCAATGAAATTCCAACGCAATCGAAAGATACCATGAAACAAAGCAGGGACTAGTTTGCCTGAGGTCGACAAAAAGGTGGTGCTCCGCCGCCAACATGTGTCCAATCCCAGAAGCCATCATAAATGATGGCTATAGGATTCAGGCTCTGTCTATGTAGGACCTCACGGATCCTAAATATAACTCAGTGCCTTCAGGCAACTGAATCGCCACTGGCTGAAGAAGACAGCAAGACGAAGATAACAGCGGCTGCAAGAGACAGCCTGAGGTAAGTAAAACTTACTTCCCTTGAATCCATGGAACCCCATCGGATCTGTCAGTTTTGGGATATTGCATATTTCTCATAACCACTTTAATTTGCAAATTGTAGGCTGAAATATCCAAGATGGAAAAAAAAATCTGTAATCTAGCTGAATTGGAGATTTTTCCAGTTTGACTATTCTGGCCCACTTTATGCAAATCCATTCTATTCTATAAATGGCAATCAAATGCCGTTTGGCTATCAAAGTTTATCTGTTTCAGTCAAATTTAACCCAGTTGGCTAATCACAAAAGTCAAGCTTAGTTATTTCCACCAGATTTGCACTAGCATTTATCTGCCTTAACTGAACAATCAGCAGAATCACTATGTATATTAATGCATTTGGCTATTCACAAACAGCCAAATTCCCTTCATTCAGTTGATACTGACCCCAGAGAAGATCGCTCTCATAGCTCTAAGCCCCCCTTACCTTAAGTCACCATAACGCTACAATCAACTCTTAACAATATAACAATTCTCTAACCCTAATACCGTCCTCACAGTCAACTCAATCCTCAGCAATGTCTTAAAATTCATCTTTTCTCATTACAGAGAAATTCAACTAAGTTACTCTTTAACGAATTTCACTTTTGCTACTATTACAAGATCCTTTTGAAAATAGCTTAGACATATTCAGATCGTTCTGTTTATAGTGAATAAAGTGAGTCTCAGAGGAATTATAAACTGAAGAGTACTTAGCCTAGTGAATGCGATCATATTTACCATAGCAACTTCCACATTTTGTGAATAGTCCGAGTTGTCAATTCACCATAACTCCATGTTTAGTATAAATAATATTCCTCAATAGTAATCAGTCCTTCTGACACTTGAAGAACTATTTAAATGAATGCAGAATAGGTGTATATTTACTATATGCATACTGTGCAGATATAGTGTAGATCTGATGATATTACACCTAAAGTGGTAATGTGGTGAGTCTGGCCGTATATGGGGATGGGGGGAATTCAGTTTTTATGTTACATTGACTTTGACCCCCATTTGGACTTGCTTATTCCAGTCTACACTGCATGGCTAAAGTTATGTAGACACCTCTACTAATTAGTAGGATTCACTACTTTATACACTCTCTTTGCTGACAAGGCTTAAAACAAAGCACACATCCATACACTATCTATAGACACATATTAGGGGTAATGTGGCCTTTACTAGGTTCAGTCCAAGTGGAACTGTCCTAGGATGCCCCCTTCCAACAGCTGTTTACCAAAATGTCTACCCTGGAAAGATGAGCAGCAAACACAAAACTCCAAAAACAGAACTTCTAAGTACTGAAGTCTAGCGTTATAATAGCCTGTCGTTGGTTCAACATCATTCCAGTCCATGAAAGTCACGCAAGGATTGTTTCCTTCTTCCTCGTTGCCAATTATCAGCTTGGGTGGTGGAAAGCGCGTCTCCACTGCACTCTGAAGTGGAAACACATCCATTGACATCTCCATCTGATTTTCAAAAAGATGGATCTGGGTTTGGTGCATGCCAGGAAAATGCGCTATGCCTAACTGCACAAGTGACAGCTGAAAAATGTAGCACAGCAGGAATGATGATTTCTGTTTTGGAATAACGATGTCCCCATGCTGCAATCCCTGTAGCAAGCTAGTGGCTAGTCTTCCTTAAGGAGTGAACCCTATTTTAGTAGTAAAGAGGGGACCAACTCTATATTAATGCCTGTGATAGTGTAATAAGATGTTCAAAGAGCAGGTGTCCACATACTTTTGGTCATGGTTACAGTAAGCTTAGATGGCTTCATGGGACCTTATACCAAGTACATCTTCAGTAGCTCAGTGCGGTGATGCAGGCATGCTAAAATATCCACTGACAGGTGATCCACGCTGGAATAGCGAACTTTCTCAAAGTCAAAGATATCTTTCATGAAGTGGAGGACTTGCTCCTGAAAAGTAATAAATAGATGTAAGTGAGCCTTGTAAACAAAATATTTTATTTGAAGCTATAGACTGACACAGGACACATTATTAATATGTTTTTCTCAAAAAGTCACGAGTCAAAAAAAATCTATATTATACAGCAACAGAAAAATTAAATGGCAGCATACCTTGTAAAAGCAGCAGAGATCATGATACGAGTTTCGGGGGCCAAGGAATCCCCAGGCCAGAACTGGGCTTATATGCTCACAAACAGCATAGAAATGTGCGAAAAATCCATCTGGATGCTGATTGCAAAGAGAAAGAGAAGATGCCAGTGATCTTTATTTAACAAAGTATTTATTTTTTTAACAGTTTACATTGATAAGGGTAGCTAAGACTGTAGTTTTGTTATATCAAAAGAATGCAATAACCAAATAAAGAATGCAGTAATTACACATCAGACACATTATTACTAACTAAACCTAACAGACAGGTGTATAAACTAACACTTAACAGACAGAAAAGTATTAACTAACTTAGCCCATCAGAGAGGTGAACTAACCCTCTTATCAACATATACAAGTACAGGAAACCCTTGAAACAACCTCATCATACTCACTAACATATTCATAAACATTAAAATCGTAGTCATAAAAAAAAGTAAAATTCAGGACATATTTACTATTTAAAAGACAAAACATATAATCCCTATTTTAATTATTGTCAATAGACTGTCATGTAAACAAATACTGTATTTAGACAAATGTGTGTGTGTGTACAAAGAAGGATAGATGTAGGATATATATATATATATATATATATATGTATAGATAGATGTAAAAAACATATAAAACATCCCTGGACTAATACGGCTACAATCTCTACTTGAACACTATGTATAGCTATATACATACAAGCATACACCAGATAACCCCTGGGTACTCTGCTTACATACCTTCATCTTTAGTTTTTTTTGTTTAAGCACAGAGTAGCAGCTCGAAGTCACAGCCTGAAAGAAAACAAACAAGTCACAGTAGGATCTCCTGAGGGTTCCAATATCCAGCAATGTATTATATACTATATACTAATGGTTAGTGCTATGCTACAATTAACTGCGGTTCAGGGTTTGCCTGCTACGATGTAAAACATAGGATTCAGAAATACAAGTCAAGGAGTACCCTGGTGAATAGTTTTTAAATTTACATTTAATTCAGTTTTTTCCTGAAATTATTATTATTACTTTTAACTTTACAACAGTTTCCACAGTGCTGTAGAACGGGTTCACAAAACACACAGATAAGTTGAAATCACAATTCTGACTTATATCCCATGGGTTCGATATATATATACAGGGAGTGCAGAATTATTAGGCAAATGAGTATTTTGACCACATCATCCTCTTTATGCATGTTGTCTTACTCCAAGCTGTATAGGCTTGAAAGCCTACTACCAATTAAGCATATTAGGTGATGTGCATCTCTGTAATGAGAAGGGGTGTGGTCTAATGACATCAACACCCTATATCAGGTGTGCATAATTATTAGGCAACTTCCTTTCCTTTGGCAAAATGGGTCAAAAGAAGGACTTGACAGGCTCAGAAAAGTCAAAAATAGTGAGATATCTTGCAGAGGGATGCAGCACTCTTAAAATTGCAAAGCTTCTGAAGCGTGATCATCGAACAATCAAGCGTTTCATTCAAAATAGTCAACAGGGTCGCAAGAAGCGTGTGGAAAAACCAAGGCGCAAAATAACTGCCCATGAACTGAGAAAAGTCAAGCGTGCAGCTGCCACGATGCCACTTGCCACCAGTTTGGCCATATTTCAGAGCTGCAACATCACTGGAGTGCCCAAAAGCACAAGGTGTGCAATACTCAGAGACATGGCCAAGGTAAGAAAGGCTGAAAGACGACCACCACTGAGCAAGACACACAAGCTGAAACGTCAAGACTGGGCCAAGAAATATCTCAAGACTGATTTTTCAAAGGTTTTATGGACTGATGCAATGAGAGTGAGTCTTGATGGGCCAGATGGATGGGCCCGTGGCTGGATTGGTAAAGGGCAGAGAGCTCCAGTCCGACTCAGATGCCAGCAAGGTGGAGGTGGAGTACTGGTTTGGGCTGGTATCATCAAAGATGAGCTTGTGGGGCCTTTTCGGGTTGAGGATGGAGTCAAGCTCAACTCCCAGTCCTACTGCCAGTTCCTGGAAGACACCTTCTTCAAGCAGTGGTACAGGAAGAAGTCTGCATCCTTCAAGAAAAACATGATTTTCATGCAGGACAATGCTCCATCACACGCGTCCAAGTACTCCACAGCGTGGCTGGCAAGAAAGGGTATAAAAGAAGAAAATCTAATGACATGGCCTCCTTGTTCACCTGATCTGAACCCCATTGAGAACCTGTGGTCCATCATCAAATGTGAGATTTACAAGGAGGGAAAACAGTACACCTCTCTGAACAGTGTCTGGGAGGCTGTGGTTGCTGCTGCACGCAATGTTGATGGTGAACAGATCAAAACACTGACAGAATCCATGGATGGCAGGCTTTTGAGTGTCCTTGCAAAGAAAGGTGGCTATATTGGTCACTGATTTGTTTTTGTTTTGTTTTTGAATGTCAGAAATGTATATTTGTGAATGTTGAGATGTTATATTGGTTTCACTGGTAATAATAAATAATTGAAATGGGTATATATTTGTTTTTTGTTAAGTTGCCTAATAATTATGCACAGTAATAGTCACCTGCACACACAGATATCCCCCTAACATAGCTATAACTAAAAACAAACTAAAAACTACTTCCAAAAATATTCAGCTTTGATATTAATGAGTTTTTTGGGTTCATTGAAAACATGGTTGTTGTTCAATAATAAAATTAATCCTCAAAAATACAACTTGCCTAATAATTCTGCACTCCCTGTATATATATAATGAAAGGCAGGAGAAGACACCCCCAAGAGGCTTTATTTACCAAATGAAAAATTGAGTTTTGGGGAAATGAAAACCAAAATACACAATTTACGTCACCATAATAGCATTGGAAATCTTTTTGGAGCTGGACAGCTTTTCAAACTTAAAGGGAAAATCCAGGCTAGTTTGAAATTTGAAATTCACTGTGAATTCTTATTTAAGTGAATAAACGTACAAATTTTCTAGAGAAAATAATAAAGGTTGTCCTCACTTTACTACTAACCCATTAACCGACCAGCTCTTTAGCGCGGGGAATCCACTGAACGTTAGTCTCGAGAATTCCCCCAAACATAGATTCGAGGGATTCCTCTCGTTAGAGAGCTGGTCTATGTTCAAGAAAATTCCCCCAAACATAGAATCGAGGGATTACTCGTGCTAGTGAGCTGGTCTATGTTCGAAGGAGTTCCCCAAACATAGACCTGCTCTCAAGCGCATTTGCGAGACTTGTTTCTCGCGCAGGCCTGAGGCATTCTCGCTTAAAGACCTACTCGTAGGAACGGAAGTCGTCGGTAAGTGAGAAGTGCCAGTTCTGCACTAAGTTGCAAATTGAATTTACAAATGTAAAATAATATACATTTACTGGAGAAGAAGGACATTGCATATAATTAAAACACACGGAACATGTTTTCCATTTTCCATTCTTTCTAACAGTAAAAATGTAAGTACGTTACTTACTGTGTAGAATCTCTCAAAGAGTGCATATGCGAATCTCTAATGACTAAAGCAGATGTGGTGTACAGTCAGCACAATCATACCTTTAAATATATATTTTTTTAAATCGCTCTCCCTTTAACAAGCTACTGAGCTACTTAGTTATCGATGAGAATGTGTGCAAAAGATTCCTGTAAACTGTTTAAGCTCAAGAGCGTGAACTGTGCAGAGGGGGGTTCACCCCCTGGTAATCAAAAGGTTAAGTGTTTTTCACTGAATGATGCTGACTTATTGAGCATCCCTCCCCTACTGGCACGGCCTGTGACAGGCAATTTTTCATATCATGCTTTTTGGTAATTAAATCCACTAGTCTGGGCAACAGACAATATTTGGCCATATTATTTATTTTATGCCGTTCATAGCTGTGTATGTTTCACATTCAAGCGGCCTCTGCAGTAGTTTTATTTTGTGCCAAACTGAACATTTTATAACACAGAAGACTATTTCCAGTGGAAAATGAAAGAATATCAGAAAGACCATATCATATTCTCTTTTTTTTTTTTTATGATGTGCCAAACATAAAAATATTTTGTCAGGCTCAACAATTTGCCCAAATATGGACTTAAAATTGTGTTAAAAAATTGTATGGAAAAGAAGTAAGACACAAAATGATTTAACCATGCATACTTTCAGATTCCTGCTAGAGGAACTCATGTTTTAGTTAACTCAATATGGTTAATTCATAGCTGCCGACTGTCCCATATTTGTCAGGACTATCCCAACCAAAGAAAGCTTCACAAATACGTCACTGCGCAATAGTGGTAGGTTTAAGAACATTGGTAGCATACATATCACCTGCTTCAATTCTGATATTACATTGTGCATGTCCCATGTATAAGCCACACACTTAGGCTATTCAGCTCTCTGAATCTTGGAATAGTGTTAAGAAGTAGTACAATTTGTGCCTCCCATAATATACAAATTGAATGCATATATTTTTTGACAGTTCAATAGACATAGCATGAGCATTGCCCAAATTAAAGGGATAAAACAACTTTAACTTAAAGGGACACTCTAAGACCCAAATACAAAAAGAAATAACTGTTTAGTAGATATTGCCCAATGAAAACATGCATGTATTTAAAGTATTTTTTAAAAATATATTTTTTCTCTTTAGTGGTAGATCTCTTGTCTGCTGCCTTTGCAATCCATCCCCTTCTAACCCAGCCCAGACTTTATGTGACATTCCAATCACAGATGCAGCTCAATGAGAAGTCTTTGTAAGACAGGTGCCCTGGGCAATTGCTGTGTCTTGAACTAACCAAACCAGGAAGTAACTAAGCAGTTGTCTGATTAACAGCCAGGGGAGTGTAACAAGGTTGATTTATAAAAGTGTCCATTTCTACTGAAATCTGCACTTTTTGTAAAATGAAAAAATGAAGACAAACTCTTCACACATAAAACACCTTAACAAGCTGAAGTATTTTACGAGTCTGGAGTGTCCCTTTATTGAAGCAGTTTTGATGTACAGATCATGCTACTGCAGTCTTACTGCAATACTGTCATGTAGGCGTTAAATCACAATCACTTTGTTTATGCAATAATAGCCACACCTCCACTGCTTATACTTACAGAGCCTCCATACACACTTCCTGAAAAAGAGTCTAAATTTGTTAGCATCCCTTATTGCACAGTGTGTTGAATTCAGAATTTAAATGCCTGCAAGATCCTGCTACAGTCTTCTGTGTGTAATTAAATTTCAGTTAACAAAGCAGAAGATACATTTCTCCTGTTTCAGTGGAGCAACAAATAACACTCTCCAGCCAATGAATTCTATCCAAACAGAAACAAAATTAATGTCATTAATAGGAAAGGACAAAGTGTAGAGTAGACAAGTTGGCGCAAAATAGTAAATACAAATTAAAAATTGGTATGCAGCACCCACAATATACCTAGGTAATAAGGTACAAAAACAGTCAGAGAACAGAAAAGTGAGGGTGCGCACAAATAAATAAAAAAAAACCTCAAGTGTTGAGAAGTGCTTCTAAACCATACATATAGTGAAAATTTGTGTTATCCCTTATAGAAGATGTAGATATCAGGTACAAATATGTGTATACTTATAGCCTGTTACAATGCACAATTGATATCTGTCGTAAGGGAGACAAAAATAAGGGAGGGGGACAGAGAAAGCACTCCTAGTGCAATACAATTATTAAAATTTAAAAGTATAAGCGAAACGCGTCACGTGACCTTGTGATCGGGATACACGGAAGTGAACTCGGATTACACACCAGCCAGCAAGACCACTTCCAGAAGGAGGAAGATTGCGATTTTCGACTACACAGCATCTAACTCCCTATGGCAGTGATGGCAAACCTTTTTGAGCCCGAGTGCCCAAACCGCAATACATGCAAACTTTTTTTTCCTTAAAGTGCCAACACGGCAATTAAACCTGAATACTGAGGTTTAAGTTTAGCAAAAACAACTCATACTGTTGTCCGAACTAATTAACAGAGCTCAACTCTGGAGTAACCTACTGAAAAAAAAACCATAAACTCTTCGGCATTTGCATAATGTTTGAAATGAGCTGTCACAACTTATTTCCACAGGTCGCAGCCACCCAAACACGCATGCGCAAAACCAGTAGGTGAGCCGCGAACCCTGAACACTGATTGCGTCACTTCTCCCAAGCAACGATTGACACCTGGGAGACGTGCACGATTGTTCCACGCCGCAGGAAAGCACGGCTGGAACATAATTAGTGATTATAAGCTCTATATGGCAACCCCAAGTAAATGACAGCCCCATATACCGATAGAGTGTTATGGAGGCTTGTTAAGTAGGTGTGCCATTTGTCTTGTATCCTATTTAAACCTAGAACAGCTGAGCTTTCATTTCTCAGTTGTTCTGGGCTACTTACCTGTTATTACCTGTGTTCCTGTTCACCTGAATTCCTGTTTTACCTGACCTTGGGCTGCCTCACCATTGCTGAACCTTTGCTGCCTGAATATTTGACCTTGGATTGCCTGACCTTGCTTTTGCCTTGTTTGCCAGTACAAGCACTGCATTTTGAGTCTCATGCGATCATACGTGACATGAGCTCTGTTTCCAATCAAACCAAACTTGTGACAAACACGAACATTGACCTGTGTTATGTGAATATTAAATGTGCAACCTTGTGGAAAGACTGAATGAAAATGAGAAACATCTTAATGTGTTTCTCCTGATATAAAACCTTATAAATAAATGTATAATGCCACCTATCCACAAAGGGACTAATTGCGTCTCTGATCACAGAGTTTTTTGTCAATGGAGTCACGCTCCCTAATCTCTTATCTCTTTTTCCCTTATTTGGCTGCAGGAAGTTGCTATCAGTAAATCCTTATGCACGTCATTTAAACGGTCAATGCTATAATTATCATCTACTCGGCAAGCGCACCTTTAAATAGCAGCTACTCACAGTCTCTTTGAAGGAGGAGTTCAGCCAACGGTTCTTCACAACATTCTGGATGGATAACGGGGGATTTTCTAGATCTTCGAGAGCATCCATTATGATGAAATCCAGAACAATGTCATAGAAATTAATACATTTCACCTACATACAAAAAAAAGTTTTGTTTTTTTCTTTGCTTAAATTTAAGTACAGTTCAGTATTTTATCATAGCAAAATATTTGGCTTTCAACACTAATGAACAAAAAAAACATTTATTAATTTTAGTCAGGACTCTTGGGAAAAACAAAGAAAACCCCTGAAGAGAAACACCTGCAACATATAATGGCAAGACTTCCATCTATGACTATGTCATCCTTAGAGCATGAAGGAGATTGCTGATATTTGTGGCCTCTTCTTAAACCAAGATTTCATTTATATGAACGTTGTCATGTTTAGAACCTTTCTCTTGTCTGGAATGCCAAAGGTTGCCTACGCCTGGGCTAGACTTTTATGAGAGAATCTACTGTGTGGAATTCAAGAGATTCGGAATGTTAACAAATTAAACAATGTATTCCATTAACCATGACCACATTTGCGAATAAGCAGAGTATACAGCTATACACAGGCATTTGTCTACTTGGGGTAGATACTCTCTGTACATATTTTTTTCCATTCCATTGTAGATACTTTTGTTTTGTTTGTGTGGAGGAGGAAAGAAGTGTACCTTCTAAACTGCTTGTTTGTCCCCCAAATTATGGAGCAAGCAAAAAAATAAAAAAAAATTACTTCTAGCAGCATGACCACATCAATGATTTCAAGTATGCATAGTGCCTAAAGTCTGTATTTGAGGTTTTTTGCTTTGAAACGCTGCAGACACAGAGAAAAACCCCTTTAACTTCCCCTCTGGCAGTGTCATAGGGGTGTCATCAGCCAGCTTGTAAATAGCGTTCCGGGCTGGCTAATGTAAATACTGTGCGTTCGTTGCACAAAATGTCAGTCATTGGCTGGGAGCGGTCAGCTGACACTTTTAGCCAATGAATGTCGATGGCTCTGCAGAAGTCAAAATTGTGTCACTAAACCTCAAGAGAGCTACAGAACCCTGCAGTGACCATGTAATGGAGCAAGCTGTTGTTAAATGGTATGCCCCATTACCAGAGAATTGGCCCAGGGTACTTAGAAACATAGAAACACAGAATGTGATGGCAGATAAGAACCATTCGGCCCATCTAGCCTGCCAAATTTTCTAAATACTTTCATTAGTCCCTGGCTTTATCTTATAGCTAGGATAGCCTTATGCCTATCCCACGCATGCTTAAACTCCTTTACTGTGTTAACTACTACCACCTAAGCTGGAAGGCTATTCCATGCATCCACTACCCTGTCAGTAAAGTAGTACTTCCTGATATTATTTTTAAACCTTTGCTACTCTAATTTAAGACTGTGTCCTCCTGTTGTGGTAGTTTTTCTTCTTTTAAATATAGTCTCCTCCTTTACTTTGCTGATTCCCTTTATGTATTTAAATGTTTCTATCATATCCCCCCTGTCTCATATTTCCTCCAAGCTATGCATGTTAAGTTCCTTTAACCTTTCCTGGTGAGTTTTATCCTGTAATCCATGAACCAGTTTAGTAGCCCTTCTCTGAATTCTCTCTAAAGTATCAATATCCTTCTGGAGATACGGTCTCCAGTACTGTATACAATACTCCAAGTGAGGTCTCACCAGTGTTCTGTACAATGGCATGAGCACTTCCCTCTTTCTACTGCTAATACCTCTCCTTATACAACCAAGCATTCTGCTAGCATTTCCTGCTGCTCTATTACATTGTCTGCCTACCTTTAAGTCATCAGAAATAATCACCCCTAAATCCCTTTCCTCAGATGTTGAGGTTAGGACTCTATCAAATATTCTGTACTTCTGACATCATAACTACTACAATGGACTGTAGTAGTCACAATGATTGGCGTAACCCTTTAAGATGCAAGTCCAGTCCTATAGAGAACACGGTAGGAGCGGTTACTTTAAACTGTCAAAGAATTAAGGCTTATTTTAAACATCTAATTATGTATAATATAAGTGATTTAAAATTACTATAGGATCCTACCCCTCTACTGAACAGTTCCACTTCTGTGTCCTCCCACGTTTCTGTTTGTTCCAAATAGTGCATCATCTGGTCATACACCTCTTCAAACCGCTCTGTGTTCTGTCAATAAAATCAGCACAGGTGCCATAAATCCACATACATGTACAAAAAAGTGTGAGATCAGTGTTTCCAAAAACGCAACTATCAGTGACCTGCTCACAACTGACCACCCTCGGAAATGATAAAATCAAGGTTATTCACCAAACCGTGACTTAACCAGGGAATAACAAATTATTGGAATAATAATTAGTACTGGAATAATTCTACACCTTTGCATGTTCTCCATGTTGACCATGACATAAACACCCATATGTGAATGTACATGGGACCCTGTGCTTTTGAGAGGCTGATAAATATATCTACTAGCTTCTGTCCCCACTCATTTGCTAAAAACATTAGGAAGTAGAGGTGCCTGGAAAGAGTCACTTTCAATCAGTGTGTGTGCATGTATATATAAAGACCTTGGAGTGCTATCCATTCTTTTTGGTTTCCATATATACATACATTGATCAGCCACAACATTAAAACAATGGCAACTGTCAAGGGGTGGGATATATTAAGCAGCAAGTGTACAGTCAGTTCTTGAATTTCATGTTGAAAGCAAGAAAAATGTGTAGGCAAGATGTGAGTGACTTTGACAAGGGCCAAATAGTGATGGCTAGATGACTTGGTTAGAAGATCTCCAAAAAAGCAAGTCTTGTGGGGTGTTCCCGGTATGCAGTGGTCAGTACACACTGGACATGGTGCAAGAAAGGTCAACTGGTTAACTAGAGTTCAAGGTGTTGCATTGGCCTCCAAGTTCCCTAAATCTCAAACAGATTGAGCATCTGTGGGATGTGCTGGAACAACAAATCCGATCCATGAAGGTTCCATTTCGCAACTTGCAGGACTTAGAGGATCTGCTGCTAATGTCTTGGTGCCAGATACCACGGGACACATTCAGAGGTTTTGTGGAATCCATGCCTCGACACGTCAGGTCTGTTTGGGCAGCACAAAGGTGGCCTACAGGTTATTAGGCAGGTGTTTTTAAAGTTGAAGCTGATCAGTGTATAACAGTTTACACTTAACACAAATCTGCCATTTATGTTGGTAAGTACAATTAACACTATCAGAATAAAATTAGTATTTTATATGATTTTTAATATAAAGATACTATGTGCCCTATAAGAATTAAACATAACAATGTACCACAGCTTGAGCTATAGAGACTATGAAGCATTATTGATGGGAAAAATTAACTACTAGTGAATGGCGATATAAGGTATTACATTTTAGTACATTTCTCTTACACCATTTATTATTCTCCAGTTTAGGTGGATCAAAATGATGTGAATGTGGCCAATGTGGAATGGATGTCCTTTTACCTTACGTGCTTTTGCAATCAAAGCCGAGAATACTTTTCTACCGACTTCTTTTAAAAACATTCTATTGTCAATTTGAGACATAATAACCTGCAACAGAAAACAAACATCAATGTGATTCAATACGATGATATCTAACAAATTCACATCATATGAGGTCAGCAAGGGACAGAGGGTCCTATTCATAAAAGGCACAGTCACAATCCCTATGTTTTACATGACCATCTCATTCACCTTGACTCATAGTTATAGTATAATATTTATATATAGTTAGTCTGCTTTATTTTTCTGAAATGTTCATATCTCTCTGAATATATCCTAACTATAAGATAGTCAGACAAATCAACCAGTTGTCAGTGTTATAAATACAAATTAAAAATAGAAATTCCGGGGCAAAGTTCTAAACTTGTATGATGAGTCAATGAAAGCATTCCGTTGGTTTCCATAGTGATTTTTGTACCTTTTTAGAATTTTGCACCAGAACTAACTCTTTAATAAGTAACCCCATGACATATATACCTCCCATCAAATGTAAATATAGTCAATTACCTCAAACGCCTGGCGAATGCAGTGAAGTTTGGCAAGAAAGTCTGTGTCGCTGAGACATTCTACCATCTCTGTCCTGGAAGAGTCAGCAACAGAGTCATATTTATACCAACCAGTGTGAGAGTAGCAGCCAGTGTTTACATGTCAGTCTTGGAGCTGGCAATTAAAGCACTTTACCCACCACTTAAGTACAAAGTATTTAAATCTTCATCTGTTTAGAAATATTTGTGTCAACATGTTTTTTTTTAATAAAATGGTTTAGCAAGTGTAATTTCTGGGCATACCAGTTTAATCAATCTAAGGTCTCATTACATATAAAAGTTAAAAAAAAAAGTCTCTCCCAATATCGGATAAACATAATGAAAATATTTTAACTCATATGGATGTTTGACAGATAATCTGTCTCCTTAATTTTATTTTTTCATGCTACGTTGCTCCTGAGAATTTTAAATATTGTTATGTGCAAAGTGAAGGTAATAATTGGTGACTGTATATAATTTATTTCTGTGTCCAGTGAATTTTAAAAGCCAAGTTCTGCTATTTCCTGATGAATTCAGCAGAAATATTGAGATCTCTTTTTTTTTTCTCATTAATTAGAATCAGAATTAAGCATTTTCTAATAACAGATCAGAATTTAGAGCCAGTTCTTGTGGTTTCTCAAAAGTACACATTGTGAACAAATCTATAGAAAAACGGCAAACTTCAATAGGCTGCTCTGCTGTAAATATAAAAGTACATTGTTCAGATCTGATTATCGGGGTAAATTAATTTTTCTCATTGGTGGATTGGGTCAGGATATTGAGATCATTCTTGTGTTTTTAGCACTGATATTGTGAGGCATCTTTCCTTCTTTTATCATTGGCTTGGTCAGAAAATTTAGACCACTTTTATGTTTTTACATTGGTTGAAACAAGCATAGAGCAGATTCTTTTGCATTTGCTCTCAAAGACAAAGTAGGTTTAATTAAATTTTGTTATCCGTAACCACAAAATGTCACAACAAATGGTTCACCTGGAAAACTCATAGATGGCTTTTCATAATGGATAATGTAGAATTTTCACTAAATTATGAATTGCAGGGAATTGAAAACCAAATTTGAATAATTCACTCTAAAATATCTGAATGGAAAATATTATCCAACTCAACTATAGTGATAACTTTGCTATTTTGCAACTCATCGATTGTTAATTAATTTGAGCATAGACTTCTTGTCTTGTTAATATTTTGTAAGTCAATTACTTGTTGAACATTATCTCCATTCTATAATTGTAAAGAGCTGTGGTGTATGTTGGCACTATATAAATAATAATAATACATTTTTAATTCACTCTTTAGTGAACAAATTCAAAAGTTGTGTATTGAATTGTAGAACATTTAAATGTGAATCCAAAATTCAGGCTAATTCTTTGGCGTTTACTGAATAAACCCTTCAGTAAATGTTTACCTCAGTACGCGGCAGTAAATCTTTTCGTCCTCTGCCAGGTACATAGCTTCCTCGTACAGAGGACTGTGATCGAGGGAATCCATGCCACAAGATGATCGCATCTCTCGTTTTTCTGACAGCTGCAATAAAAGCAAAGTGTACCAGTGACACAAGTACTCCCTATTAGTTTCATTACATAGCACACAAGGTCACACATTTAGACTGGAAGAAAGGAGATTTAGTCTAAGGCAAATTAAATGTTTTTTTTGCAGTAAGAACAATAAGGATGTGGAATTCTCTGCCTTAAGAGGTGGTTTTATCAGAGTCGATATAGATGTCTAAACAGCAATTGGATAAATACTTGCAAAAACATAATATACAGGGATATCATTTTTAAGTAGTGGGGTACTAGGAGATATCTGACTGCCATTCTGAGGTCAAGAAGGATTTTTTTCCTAGTTTGTTGCACAATTGGAAGAACTTCAGACTGGGTTTTTTGCCTTCTTTTGGATCAACAGCAAAAACATATATGACAAAGGCTGGGCTTGACCTGATGCATGTCTATTTTAAGCTATGTAGCTATGCAACTATTTATACATTCTAATCCCTAACAAAACCCTTGGAACAATGCAAAGGTTACTGAATGTGGTACATTTTAGATAAGTATTTTTTGGCTTTTGGAAATAAGATTAGCTATGACATATTTTATTCACTGTTATATAAATAGTTCATTATTAATTCATAATCCCATTAATACAAGTACACTCTGATATCACAGCTGCCATTTAAAGGCACATACAGGGCACAGCAAGCAAATTAACTTACTTTTCCCATGAATCTTTGGTACAGAATTACTGTGCCAATGCAGAAACATTACTACTTTGAGCCCTCCTTTATCACAAATTTCTACAAGTCAACCTCACATAAATTAAGGACTTAATTTTAATAAACTTTGTAAACGATTCTACTCAGTTCGAAATGATATATCCCCACAGACGTTAATGGTGACTTCTGTGGATTCATCATTTGGAATCAATCTGGAAGTTTAATAAACCGAGGACTAAATTTGAATGAACAGCGGCACATAACGTTTGTTTTGGGATTTCAACAGATGTTGGGAACATCGATACTTCACATTGTATGAATACTATACCCAAAACGAGGAAACATGATCTAACTATGAAAATCAGTAACCAGTAACTATAAAGATACGTTTGTTGCCTTTCAAAAACATGTAAGTATGAAAGGTATGTATAATAGTTACTTTATTGTGTGAAACTCATATTGTGTTACTGCTACTCATATGTCACTCAGGCCGTCCAGAGTGGGAGGATCACCCAAAAATTAACAAAAACTAAAGACTAAATTAGGAGCCTTTGGTCCTCTAAGTTCCTCTTAAAATGAGTACTTGGTTGCAGATATGACATTACAAGTTTTATAGGATTTTAATCTATAGTATTCTAAATTTTGTCTTTTTTTTTTTACATACTCTCGGGAAATGCGCTCTGTATTAGTTCTCTTCATTAAACACTTATTATTTACACTATTTTCTTGCTCGTGTTATTCAAAACGTCTTTAATCTGAAGTGTTATACCACTTTTAAATATTTGATGGAAAGCATAATTAGAGGAACACTCCACTGCCTAAATACAAAAATAAATCAAAATCACTGTTAGATATATCATAACTGAAACCTTGCATGCAATTAATTATGAATATTTGTCATTGCAGGAATATCTAAAAACAGCTCACAAAACCTGCAGATCTCGTCTGCTGCCTTTGCAAGCACTCCCCTTCTAATTCCGACCAGACTTTCTGTGGCTGTCCAATCACAGGCTTCCCAATGCAGCTCAGTGAGAATTCCTTGTAAGGCAGGTGCTCTGAGCAATAGCTGGCTCTTGAGTTTTGCTCCACTGAGCTAATTAAAACAGGAAGTAACATGACCTGTTGTCTGCTTGAAAGTCAGGGTTGTAACCAGGATAATTTATAAGGGTCGATTTCTATTGAATTCTGCACTTTTTGCCAGATGGAAACATTACAACACACTTTTCTCACATAAAGCATTTCAGCAAGCTAAAGTGCTTTGGCGGTCTAGAGTGTCCCTTTAAGAAAGCATGAATCTAAACATTTTTTCCATGATCTCATCCTGGTGGGTCTTGCATGGAATTTACATATGTTAATGTAAATAATATATAATTCCCTGTAAAGAACAGAATATACACTCCACTAGGAAATGAGTCCATGATTTACACAGACGATGATATATTGTGAGATAGTTACCATCCTCTCATCCCAACAGGGAAATTAAAGCAAAATACTTTAACTTATTAATGTCCAAGATGTGAGATTTAAAAAACAGATCACAAGGCAGAATGCTGGTCATGTCCATTTGGTATCCATCTGATTTTGGAACCCAGTAATACAGACATCTTCCATTCCAATATTTATAACAATATTTATGTCTGTTGTCTAGCACCGCAGTCTGCTCTAGAAACACTTGGCTGACTTTCCGGAACTGAACCAACATATAAACACTCCGTGTTTTCATTTCACTGTTATTCGTCCGTTTAGAAGCGATATATTTTGCAAAGTCTAACAATGTATCGTCCATATGTATCATTGTAAAACAAATGCTTACATAATTTAAAGAAAGATAATTACGTACCAATGATTTAAAGATGCAGCGTAGATGTTCTGAGCTTTGTTTGTGGTTTGTTTGTTTTTGTTTGGAGGGGAATAGGATGTTATAAATCTATCCTAGGATAAAATTCAGCCTCCAAAAACTCCACACAAGAGAATAGTGAGATTTACAGATAACTAAGCATTGATTAGGAGGTCAATAAGATAATCACTGGTAGGCACATGGGAGAGAGATTCTAGTATCAGGGCAGGCAGCAGACAAAAGTGAGATACTAGTAACAGGGCAGACGCAAGGCAAATGGAAGTGAGATACTAGTAACAGGGCAGGCGCAAGGCAAATGGAAGTGAGATACTAGTAACAGGGGAGGCGCAAGGCAAATGGAAGTGAGATACTAGTAACAGGGCAGGCGGCAGATAAATAGAAGTGAGATACTAGTAACAGGGCAGGCGCAAGGCAAATGGAAGTGAGATACTAGTAACAGGGCAGGCGGCAGATAAATAGAAGTGAGATACTAGTAACAGGGCAGGCGCAAGGCACATGGAAGAGAGATACTAGTAACAGGGCAGGCGCAAGGCAAATGGAAGTGAGATACTAGTAACAGGACATGTGCAAGAATATGGAAATGAGATACTAGTAACAGGGCAGGCAGAAGACAAATGGAAGTGAGATACTAGTAACAACGCAGGCTGAAGACAAATGGAAGTGGGATACTAGTAACAGGGCAGGCGGCAGATAAATGGAAGTGAGATACTAGTAACAGTGCAGACGCACAACAAATGGAAGTGAGATACTAGTAACAGGGCAGGCAGAAAACAAATGGAAGTGAGATACTAGTAACAGGACAGGCAGCAGATAAATGGAAGTGAGATACTTGTAACAGGGCAGGCGGCAGATACATGAAAGTGAGATACTGGTAACAGGGCAGTCGGAAGACAAATGGAAGTGAGATATTAGTAACAGGGCAGGCGCAAGACAAATGGAAGTGAGATACTAGTAACAGAGCAGGCAGCAGATAAATGGAAGTGAGATACTTGTAACAGGGCAGGCGGCAGATACATGAAAGTGAGATACTGGTAACAGGGCAGGCGGAAGACAAATGGAAGTGAGATATTAGTAACAGGGCAGGCGCAAGACAAATTTAAGTGAGATTCTGGTAACAGGGCAGACGGCAGATAAATGGAAGTGAGATACTACTAACAGGACAGAGGGCAGATAAATGGAAATGAGATACCAGTAACAGGGCAGGCGGCAGATAAATGGAAGTGAGATACTAGTAACAGGGCAGGCGCAAGACAAATGGAAGTGAGATACTAGTAACAGGGCAGGCGGCAGATAAATGGAAGTGGGATACTAGTAACAGGGCAGGCGGCAAATAAATGGAAGTGAGATACTAGTAACAGGGCAGGCGGCAGATAAATATCAGTGAGATTCTGGTAACAGGGCAGGCGGCAGATAAATATCAGTGAGATTCTGGTAACAGGGCAGGCGCAAGACAAATGGAAGTGAGATACTAGTAACAGGGCAGGCGGCAGATAAATGGAAGTGAGATACTAGTAACAGGGCAGACGGCAGATAAATGGAAATGAGATACTAGTAACAGGACGGGCGGAAGACAAATGGAAATGAGATACTAGTAACAGGGCAGGCGGCAGATAAATGGAAGTGAGATACTAGTAACAGGGCAGGCGGCAGATAAATGGAAATGAGATACTAGTAACAGGACGAGCAGAAGACAAATGGAAGTGAGATACTAGTAACAGGGCAGGCGGCAGATAAATGGAAGTGAGATACTAGTAACAGGACAGGCGGCAGATAAATGGAAGTGAGATACTAGTAACAGGGCAGGCGGCAGATAAATGGAAATGAGATACTAGTAACAGGACGGGCGGAAGACAAATGGAAGTGAGATACTAGTAACAGGGCAGGCGGGAGACAAATGGAAGTGAGATACTAGTAACAGTGCAGGCGGCAGATAAATGGAAGTGAGATACTAGTAACAGGGCAGGCGGGAGACAAATGGAAGTGAGAAACTAGTAACAGGGCAGGCGGCAGATAAATGGAAATGAGATACTAATAACAGGGCAGGCGGCAGAAAAATGGAAGTGAGATACTAGTAACGGGGCAGGCGCAAGACAAATGGAAGTGAGATACTAGTAACAGGGCAGATGGCAGATAAATGGAAATGAGATACTAGTAACAGGACGGGCGGAAGACAAATGGAAGTGAGATACTAGTAACATGGCGGGCGGCAGATAAATGGAAGTGAGATACTAGTAACAGGTCAGGCGGCAGATAAATGGAAGTGAGATACTGGTAACAGG
>OW240919.1:30093864-30141867 GCA_933207985.1 Pelobates cultripes | reverse complement strand
TTTAAAGAATTTTTTATTGTAGGCCATCAACATCTGGGACGGCTAGAATTTATGATCCCTGCTCTAGGTTGTACAGAGATAGTAGCTGTGCAACAAAAAACATCAAGTGATCCGCAGTTGTGTAAGCATTTTTAAGAATGCAAACAGAGGCAAAACATGTTTACACTCTAAAGGTTACACATGTGCATACTGACTCTTTAAAAAAGGGATGTGCAGAATGTATTCTATATTTTATTCTCTATATCCTCAGAATAGAACACAACAGATCTTGAAGCAGATGGCTACAGTAAAAATCATCACAGTCATGAGAAAAATGAAAAATGTGTTTACAATTGGGATTTGAGGCTGTAATAATGTTACCATGTTTGACAAATCTTAACATGTGTAATTGCATAAAGGTGGTAAAGTGAGAATTTTGTTTAAATCTCATGGATATACCCTGATTTGTGTCAACAGGCTGGTGGTGGTATAATGGTATAGGGAACATTTTTTTTAGAACAAACATACTATGAATATAAGTTGAGCCTTCTTAGAAAATTACTGCATGGCTTAGAATTTATTAATGGTCATGTGCCTCTATCAGTAGTCACATTTCACCCATTTTTCAAATAGATGCATTTGGCATTATTCTAACATGTTAAAAGCATGAATCATCTCTGACTGGTTTTATAAACATTAGAGTGACTTCCACTAACTACAGTGGCTAATAGATTACCCAGGTAGCAATGCATTTTAGCACCTCTGAAATGACATGGAATCGGTTTGCATTTTATTACTTAAACGGTTATTAGGAATTGTGTAATGTCATTGAGCTGGCGTGAAACATGTTGTTGATTTCCAACAAGATGTTATATATGCTTTCACCCAGTACGTAAAAGGTGAATTGAGCAGAGAAACTACTTAGTGACATTACATTCTCATACAATATATATTTGGCTGCTAATAAGTGTTCATACCCCCTTGGATTTTGTGTCAGAGGTAGCGTGGAATTGATACGGATATTGTTTTATGCCGAAGTGGCATGGGTCAGATTTGCGGAAGTGTGTCTCCTGCAAACATATAATGTCGCCCTGTAGCCGCCTTATTTCTTTGTAGAGAGCATGTCGTTTTGAAGGGGTGTTCAACCCTTTAACATTATGGGACACTATACGCATAGTGTGTGTTCGGTGTCATGTGGTAACATACCCAAATAGCTGTGTGTCTCCCACCTCCCCTCACCGGTCGTACCTCCTGCAAAGAAAAAGGAAAAGAGGAAAGAAGATTAAAAGATAGAAAGTAAAAAGTAACCTGCCGTGTGTTGTAGAGGGACAGGCCTATAGCTGGCTGTGGATCTGCCAGCAGGAGGACTGTCGGAAATGTCAAACAGTCCCCCTGCTGGTGGGTAGTGTAAAAAAAATAATTAGACATGTTTTAAAATAAATTAAATGTATTTACAGGGAGTGCAGAATTATTAGGCAAATGAGTATTTTGACCACATCATCCTCTTTATACATGTTGTCTTACTCCAAGCTGTATAGGCTCGAAAGCCTACTACCAATTAAGCATATTAGGTGATGTGCATCTCTGTAATGAGAAGGGGTGTGGTCTAATGACATCAACACCCTATATCAGGTGTGCATAATTATTAGGCAACTTCCTTTCCTTTGGCAAAATGGGTCAAAAGAAGGACTTGACAGGCTCAGAAAAGTCAAAAATAGTGAGATATCTTGCAGAGGGATGCAGCACTCTTAAAATTGCAAAGCTTCTGAAGCGTGATCATCGAACAATCAAGCGTTTCATTCAAAATAGTCAACAGGGTCGCAAGAAGCGTGTGGAAAAACCAAGGCGCAAAATAACTGCCCATGAACTGAGAAAAGTCAAGCGTGCAGCTGCCACGATGCCACTTGCCACCAGTTTGGCCATATTTCAGAGCTGCAACATCACTGGAGTGCCCAAAAGCACAAGGTGTGCAATACTCAGAGACATGGCCAAGGTAAGAAAGGCTGAAAGACGACCACCACTGAACAAGACACACAAGCTGAAACGTCAAGACTGGGCCAAGAAATATCTCAAGACTGATTTTTCTAAGGTTTTATGGACTGATGAAATGAGAGTGAGTCTTGATGGGCCAGATGGATGGGCCCGTGGCTGGATTGGTAAAGGGCAGAGAGCTCCAGTCCGACTCAGACGCCAGCAAGGTGGAGGTGGAGTACTGGTTTGGGCTGGTATCATCAAAGATGAGCTTGTGGGGCCTTTTCGGGTTGAGGATGGAGTCAAGCTCAACTCCCAGTCCTACTGCCAGTTCCTGGAAGACACCTTCTTCAAGCAGTGGTACAGGAAGAAGTCTGCATCCTTCAAGAAAAACATGATTTTCATGCAGGACAATGCTCCATCACACGCGTCCAAGTACTCCACAGCGTGGCTGGCAAGAAAGGGTATAAAAGAAGAAAATCTAATGACATGGCCTCCTTGTTCACCTGATCTGAACCCCATTGAGAACCTGTGGTCCATCATCAAATGTGAGATTTACAAGGAGGGAAAACAGTACACCTCTCTGAACAGTGTCTGGGAGGCTGTGGTTGCTGCTGCACGCAATGTTGATGGTGAACAGATCAAAACACTGACAGAATCCATGGATGGCAGGCTTTTGAGTGTCCTTGCAAAGAAAGGTGGCTATATTGGTCACTGATTTGTTTTTGTTTTGTTTTTGAATGTCAGAAATGTATATTTGTGAATGTTGAGATGTTATATTGGTTTCACTGGTAATAATAAATAATTGAAATGGGTATATATTTGTTTTTTGTTAAGTTGCCTAATAATTATGCACAGTAATAGTCACCTGCACACACAGATATCCCCCTAACATAGCTAAAACTAAAAACAAACTAAAAACTACTTCCAAAAATATTCAGCTTTGATATTAATAAGTTTTTTGGGTTCATTGAGAACATGGTTGTTGTTCAATAATAAAATTAATCCTCAAAAATACAACTTGCCTAATAATTCTGCACTCCCTGTAGTAACAGGGCAGGCGCAAGACAAATGGAAGTGAGATACTAGTAACAGGGCAGGCGGCAGATAAATGGAAGTGAGATACTAGTAACAGGAGAGACGGCAGATAAATGGAAATGAGATACTAGTAACAGGGCAGGCGGCAGATAAATAGAAGTGAGATACTAGTAACAGGGCAGGCGCAAGACAAATGGAAGTGAGATAGTAACAGGGCAGACGGCAGATAAATGGAAATGAGATACTAGTAACAGGACGGGCGGAAGACAAATGGAAGTGAGATACTAGTAACAGGGCAGGCGGCAGATAAATGGAAGTGAGATATTAGTAACAGGGCAGGCGGCAGATAAATGGAAATGAGATACTAGTAACAGGACGGGCAGAAGACAAATGGAAGTGAGATACTAGTAACAGGGCAGGCGGCACATAAATGGAAGTGAGATACTAGTAACAGGACAGGCGGCAGATAAATGGAAATGAGATACTAGTAACAGGACAGGCGGAAGACAAATGGAAGTGAGATACTAGTAACAGGACAGGCGGCAGATAAATGGAAGTGAGATACTAGTAACAGGGCAGGCGGCAGATAAATGTAAGTGAGATACTGGTAACAGGGCAGACGGCAGATAAATGGAAGTGAGATACTAGTAACAGGGCAGGCGGCAGATAAATGGAAGTCAGATACTAGTAACAGGGCAGGCGGCAGATAAATGGAAGTGAGATACTGGTAACAGGGCAGACGGCAGATAAATGGAAGTGAGATACTAGTAACAGGGCAGGCGGCAGATAAATGGAAGTGAGATACTAGTAACAGGACGGGCGGCAGACAAATGGAAGTGAGATACTAGTAACAGGGCAGGCGGCAGATAAATGTAAGTGAGATACTGGTAACAGGGCAGATGGCAGATAAATGGAAGTGAGATACTAGTAACAGGACAGACGGCAGATAAATGGAAATGAGATACTATTAACAGGGCAGGCGCAAGACAAATGGAAGTGAGATAGTAGTAACAGAGCAGGCTGAAGACAAATGGAAGTGAGATACTAGTAACAGGACAGGCGGCAGATAAATGGAAGTCAAATACTAGTAACAAGACGGGCGGCAGATAAATGGAGGTGAGATACTAGTAGCAGGGCAGTTGGCAGATAAGTGGAAGTGAGAAACTTGTAAATGGGTAGGCAGCAGACATATGGAAGTCACAGGACAGACATAACACAAACAAAAATGAAAGTTAATTATCGGGGCAATCAGCAGTCAGATGAATGTGAGCTCTTGGCACTGATAACCGTTTTTAAAATAAGACTCTCATTCTCTCAGATCTGCCATTTGCCAATGTTTGTCTTCAATATTAGGCTGCTTCAGAGTTATGAGAGTAGTAGTGATAAAAATACTGTCAAACAAACACTGTTTAAAGGATACAGTTATGACCCAGAAATACGATGGAACAAAATCAAAGAAACTCACTTTCAATGAACTGCCAAATATACAACTTAATACTGCTCTAATCAAAACCAGATCCCAACAAATATAATTTATACTGTAAAAACAAAATTAACAAAACGATGTGTGCCCTTAAGAACTGGTATCCTAAGAAAAATAAAATAAAAGATATTTTAGGAACTTCAGACAGTTGCACACAGCTGAATTCCTCTGACAAAGCCATTGCTTTCTTTTAACATTCCAAGGAATCCAGCATGTGGAAGGAAAGGAAGTGATATCGTCTATGTGTCGCACTGCATTGTGAGTGCTGGGGCTGCACTGTCAGGGAGACATTGTAATAATGCTTCTCTGGGGCTTGGCTGGAAACTGGATCACAAGTCGTTATGCCTAAATACATTACCTAACCCTTTAATTTAAAAGAGGGGGTTAACAGCAACATTTTTATAGGACTGCTTACAATCTCAAAATATTGCAAAGATCCAAATGTGTTTTGTTAATGTAAATCTGCTGTGAGGGACAAAGTCAGGCCTGACCATATTCTACACCCTTCCTCCCCTTGGCAACCATGCCTAAATGGACATTCATATATCTGACAGTTCACCAGCAAACCCTTTTCAAGATTGTCAGGTTATCCCTGTATTATAAATTGCTTTTCCTGATCTCGATTGTGAGCCTCTGGGGTAGCCACTCACACTTTCTACAGAAGTATCGACAATGACAAACAATTTCCAGGCATGCGTACATACACAGTGGACTGTGAACCAAGTTAGATCTCCTACCTCTCTAACACTTATCATTAACGTAGAACCAACAAGACATTAAAGCATTTAAATATGCAATCCCAGCTGTGTTGTTCGAACTCGGATGTGGTCAAACTCCTCCTTAAAATATCCACTGTTTTAACTAGCAGAGAAAAGTCACAGTGTGCAAGCTAGTTAGTTCTGTGGACACAATTGTTATACAAAACGCCACAGAGGTGAAATTAAGGATCCGTTAGCTCAATTAACCTTATTAGAAGGGTTAAATGTCTTGGAACTTTGGGGAATGAAGATACTAAATAACCACAACCTGAGACAGGTCGACAGAGTGATATGTTACTAAATGTTCAGTTGTTATGATGTTATTGGCAGGGCTCACACTTTCTACTCTCCACTGGCCTTTGGCAAGTGAAAATGTTGCCCTGGCGAGTATAAATTCACCCTTGATGAGTGTGTCATGGACCTTCTATGCTTGAAGTGCTAAGAAACCTTTAAGGCCTGGCTATTAGAGTAAGACTTGAAAATGGAAACCCCGAACATAGATGTGTTATCATGCATGTTATTAAATATCTATCAGAGGTAGGCACCCTTTGGTACTCCAGATGTTGTGGACTACATCTTCCACACTGCTTTTACAGCCATAATGCTGGCAAAGCATCATGGTAGGTGTAGTCCAAAACATCTGGAGTGCCAAAGGTTGCCTATCCCTGATCTATCCATTACCAAATGAATGGTTATGCAGTGTACAATTCAAAAGCCAATCAGGATGCAAAAGGGGCCGCAGAGGTTGTTGCTGTGTTAAAAATGGGCTCTACGTGTGTTTTATCTATCCCCAGCCATAGCAACTTTCCCATTAATTGGGTAACTAATTAACAGCTTTTCAATCCCTAAATGATCTTGCTCCATTATTAGTTTGGCTTATTTATTATATATATTTAACATTTTGTTTTATAATATAAGACTCCCTTATACACATGTATTCACAATAGCAGCCACATAAAAAAAAAGGAAAAACAATTAATAATGTCTTTATTGTAGTTCGACTATTACCACATAAGGCTTACAAACAATTACCTCAGCAGCTGAGACAAAAGAATCTGTTGACGCAACACTTAATGTATCTCGAAGTCCGAAATCGTCACTATTGTCCAAAACGGTGATATCCGTATCTTTATCTTTAAAAGAAAAATACATATTTAGAGCTTGTCATCCTAAAAGGGCTGAGCAGCTTTTAACAGACCAGTAGTTTTAAAATCTGCTTCACGGAGCAATACTATAAAATTAATTAATGGAAACAGAACTGTGGAGATGTGATAAGAGAAATGCAAATTGTTTGCCAAAATCTCTGAAACAAAATAATGTTTTTCCTCATATATTCTTTTCCAGTTCGGCTATGTTGGTTTAAAATTTGAAATCTGTTACTCAATTCCAGGTTTCGTGAATAATCAGAAAAGTCCAAAAGAACTTCACGTTGGATTCAATGAACATCAAAATGAAGTGAATTGAAAACTGAATTGCAAAATTTAAGAGAAAATTTGGAAAAATCAGGCTGGACTAGTTTTTCTTACATTTTGCGATTCAAATTCACTTCAGTTTGTTGTTTGTAAATCTAATTTCTGTATGTGCAAATAGCAAAGCAATAATGTGAAAAGAACACTTATTTACATAACCAGTATGAAAAAGTGACAGTGTGTAGCGCTAGGTAATATCGACTTACACCATGAGGAACTTTAGGGATATGGAATATATATATATTCTCCTGAATCTTGGAGGGTATAGGAGATATATATACTGTGGAGAAAATGGAAAAAATATATAGTGCACTCTGTGCAAACAGGCGTAGTGGTAAATCGTATAATAGGAAGCACTCACGTGGTTCAGAGCCTATTATGGATTGGCTCTTAATCACTCTTGCCTTGTGTCCTTTAGGTGACACACACCTTCAACTCCCAATAAGGAATAACCCTCAAAATAAAAGAGAAACAGGGGGAAATCCGCCCTAGTGTTGAAATCCTTAGAGACAACGATATATAAACATATATATGCAGGTGAAGATTGCTTCTCACCTGAACCAGAGCCTGTAACCTGGCTCTAAGTAGAAAGGCATATGAGTCCTTTTATGGGATGACTCCTTCCCTCTTTAATGGATGGAAAATGTACCAAATATAATGATTGCAGATCATAGGAAAACCAGGGATCTGCAATCATTATATTTGGTACATTTTCCATCCATTAAAGAGGCATATATATGTTTATATATCGTTGTCTCTAAGGATTTCAACACTAGGGCGGATTTCCCCCTGTTTCTCTTTTATTTTGAGGGTTATTCCTTATTGGGAGTTGAAGGTGTGTGTCACCTAAAGGACACAAGGCAAGAGTGATTAAGAGCCAATCCATAATAGGCTCTGAACCACGTGAGTGCTTCCTATTATACGATTTACCACTACGCCTGTTTGCACAGAGTGCACTATATATTTTTTCCATTTTCTCCACAGTATATATATCTCCTATACCCTCCAAGATTCAGGAGAATATATATATATTCCATATCCCTAAAGTTCCTCATGGTGTAAGTCGATATTACCTAGCGCTACACACTGTCACTTTTTCATACTGGTTATGTAAATAAGTGTTCTTTTCACATGTAATCACGATATGACTGAAGAGTACCTATTTTCTTGTGTGAGAGCTGCTGTACCATAAGAGCACCTGTTACTACTTAATATAAGCGCCTGATAACACAGAATATTCTGCTATATTGTTGAGCAAAGCAATAATGTCCAATTTTTATATTATTTTAGCAAGAAAGGATTGTTGCTGTAAATATTTGTATATATAATTTTATCTCCAACTTGGGCTCAGCACTCACATTCCTGTCCTCTACTTGTGCAATAATACTTTCCTTTATTGTGCAAAGGTGGTACAGTCGACTTTTCAATCCCTCTCTGACAACCAGGTCTTGAAATAGTCAGAGGAGGTTTGAAATGTTTACTATACCACCTGTGCAAAAAAAATATATATATTATTGCACAAGACACCAAGTCCTCTGAGTGCATTGCTCCGGGAATATTATATATAATTGTAGGACTGTACTACACATCACAGATGAAAAATAAATACATGTGTTGTGGGTGTTGAAATTAAAATAAGATATGACTATTTTACGTTCTGATTAACATTAACTAGTAGAACAATTTGTTAAACTTTTTTTTTTCTTTTTCAGTTTTCCAACTTTTCCTTTTTTTAGATTTCTCCCATTGCTATAATTCTCCTACTTTTCCCTCTTATTTTCTCTTATCGCCATCATTCTCAGCCAGTTTCTGCCATTCATGCTACGTTGCTTAGAATGCTGTTTTAATTGTCTTTGCCCCTGCAGCGTACGAATGCTTCATACCACCAGAAGTGTTTTTCTGCACTGTCCAAACGCATGAAAATGTCACGTGTCCTGAAAGTAATGTAGTAATAGTACCCTTTTTTGGAGAATTCAGTGACCCTGTCAGGTCCAGACAGATTAATATACTTCAGGCGGCTGAGTCACTTACAAAGCATTAGTTTTCACTAACCCAAATGCATTAGTGGCCTTAAACGATTAATAAAAACAGGATTAGCCTTCTCTACTGTAAATTTCCTTTTCTGTGTAGCGCTGCCCACGTGTAAACAGTCATTTCATTCTGACTTCCCCCGTATTTGTGATTTTGGATCATATCCAAATTATCTGACCAGAGGGGAAAGATGGGTGATAACTTAGCGGGTACTTCAGTTTTTGCATTATGTTCTAAAGTACAGACACTGCTGCCCCAGTTGTTTATTAACATTTACAAGCCGTAAAGGCACACTCACGTCTGGGAATGACCCCCATTATTTTTAATACATTATGCAGACTTTTCACGAGTTGTATAACAGGGAAGTGGCTGACAAACGGTCAGCCAGTCAATGTCCTCTTATACAAAACGTAAAAAGGCCGCAAGGGTATGTGACATCACACACACACTGAACACGACGATCATTGCGTGTGCACGTACATGCAGTTTGCACTGACTTCCGGACAAGTTCTCCCATTATTTCTGCACCTGGTAATACCTGGTCATTTCTCTTGCTTTCAGCCATCCATTTTCTATGAACGTATTAATTACAAAATCTGGATAACGTACATCATGATTATTACAGGAACACTCCAAGCGCCCTAATTACTACTGGTTATGGTGCCAGGTGGGCCATCCATGATAAGTAGTCAAACTGTTTTAGAACACAGTAACAACTTATTAGGGTTCCTTGGGTGCCGTACCACATCCATTCTTCTTTTGAAGATGAAGCCAAATATCTCTGTAGCGCTAAGCACAGCTGAAACACGACCACACTCAGTGATCAGGTGACACGATCAAGCGTGGTTTTGCTTAGCTCTGTAGAGCTACCCAGAATCTCCTAATTAAGAAGACCCAATGTAGGGTATTGAGCTGCAGGTACCAGCTGGAACCCAGGAAAGTTGTGGAAAAAAAAAAAGTACAAAACAGCTTGACTACTTACTGTGGGCACCACAACCACTACAGCAGACTGCTTTGGTTATGGTGCTTAGAGGGTTCCTTTAAGCAAATGTATACTGTCTTAAACATTCACATGCACACAAATTGTCTTAACCTTGCATATGCATGTACATTGTCTGGGTTCTCACAGTATCACATCACACAAGACTCGCTGAATAGCAAGAGAAACATCTGAGGGGGGGCACTGTTCTAGACTCTATGTACTAATAGGGAAAGGAATTTATAAATTCTCTGTACCGTAGCAAAGGAATTTATCATATCTTAGTTCATCTACCCTCAGGTACTAGAATATCAAATTCCTTAGAGTGAAGAGACTATATATTGTTATGCCTACAGTATGGATGTCGGAACAATCTGCTAGACTTCCATTAGTTGTCATTAATCAGCCTTTTCCAGCAGAAGCAATCCAGACTAACAGAGCAAAGTGGCCAAGAGCCAGGGTTTACTGGTCTCCTTTAATCTAACGTTCCATGTATGTCTGCTTCTCTCGTCTTGTACAATATTCTATTTCTGTTTAAACGGATTGTTTGGCACATTGCCCCCCTCCATCTGTATAATAAATCAGATCTGCCGGTTCAATACAGGGGGTCATGCTGTGATCCTGGCCAGTGCCAGTCTCATTTCCTTCCATAGCTGAGAAAAAGCTATCCAGAATATTATGCTGTAAAGGCATAAAAGGAGAGGAGAAACTCTTTTACCGAGAGGCAATCAATTGCTTTCTACCTTTCGAGTACAAATTAAAGATTTAAGAAATTATTCTTAAATTGAGACATTAACTCTGTAGAACAAGGCTGGACAAGGTGTAGTTTCCCCCTCCACTCCCATTAAGCTTTTCCAGCCGTACAGCTACAAAAGCTGGGGGGCTTCTTTTGGACAACCCTACCGTAGAAGAATACAAAACCTGGAGGGAAACTCCAAAGCACAGCCGCAAACAAAGGGAAAACGTTTTTATTTTTTTTGAGACAAGGCCAAGTAAAAATACTGAGGGTTTATTACACTAATGCTCAACAGGGTTATGAAATGTCCTGTGAAAATGGAATTTATATGTGTAAAAAAACAAAAATAGGAGTATAACCACTAAATGGGGCCTGTATTCATGATAAAGTGGCTAAACATCTCGACATGCACCATTTGGAATAGTCTGGGTTGCCTACTTTTGAAAAATGCAAAAATATGAACAAAAACTTCGGCCAGGGTTTGTGACTACTAAGTGGCTACTAAAAAAGACTGGACATACAACATTTTGAATACTCTGGGTTGTCTACTTTTGCTGACAGTATGCCATGATAGGGGTCATTTTCATTCATGGGCTTTCATACGGTCTCAAAGGCAACATAGGCCTAGCAAACCAATCTGGCAAATTTCAATGTGTAAAAACGAAAATGGGCAAGCCCTTCATTTTTCCATATAACTTTTCACCCTATAAAACCTGTACATGGAGGGTACTGTTGTACTCGGAGCATAGAAATATGTGTATTTTATTGCATTAAAAGCAAACGGTATTATGACATTCATGCCATGTCATATTGAATTCTGGTTTATATATAAATATTAGATGTGAAAAGACCTATATCTCCTGAACATAATGATATATAATATATGTGTCGGTGCACTTAATATGAAAGAGGTAAATTATGGTTGAAGAAACAAATAGCGCAAATTCTAGTTTGTTTTTGTTTTGTTTTTTTAAATTCTTTATTTTTTCCATGACGGTCATCAATAGTCATGTCAGTTACAATCAGGCGATCCAATACATAATTAACATATACAGTCAAAATATATATCGTAATACAGAAAAGTATGCCAACATCTCTTCAAATACAAATATTACAGACATTGATAGTTATACAGAACCCCCAACCTCCCACCATCCATAAGCATCGAAAGGAGCCTGGGAGCAGCACCCGAAGGCATAGGTTCCACAAGCCCAGCGCCTGAACCCCTTCCAGGGCATCCCCTTCTCCTAAACATCATAAATTCAGGTAGGCATCAAGACACTGAGCATAAAAGAATAAAACAACTATATACAGTAAGCAAATACTTCAATAGAAAATGGACATTCTAAGCATTCTCATAAGGCAGCAATTATGGCCCCTCCCCATTCGCAACGCCCAGATCCCATGCTCTCCCAGCATATACTAGATAAACGGGAACGTGGGGGTAAAAAGGGTTGAGGACAATAAGGGGGAGCCCGTCCACAAGAGCAATTTAGAACCTCACCCTACATGGATGATATTCCTTATGAGAACCCACCGGCAGTCCCTGTAGGCCGCACAACTGAGATGCCTCATGGAGCACGTCTGCTGCTGGTGGGCCGTAGGACAGATGGAACTCCTGCAATATTGTTTCTAGAGGTAACGAGCTCCACAACATCAGGTGACAAACTCCTTCTCTTCAGAATGGGGAAAAAACACCCCATATGTTGTATCAGAGTAGCGTCCCATGGGTAGTGGACCAATCTGCAATATTACATCAATGAATAATAAGCTATGCGCTAATGTCGAGGCAGGGGTATTATCATGGATCAACACTGTTAAAGGTCGTTATGAGAAGCGAAATGGAAAAAGACCACACATTTATAACGTTTTCCCCCTAACGCTAGATACAATACTCATCCAGCAGCTATTACTCCAAGCAAGACACAATAATATAAAGTTCTAACAGATACGTCCCACTGAACTAAAGGTCTGTAACAACCCCAGCCCCTCCCCCGCCACCACCGCCCCACTTGTGTATGATCCCCCTGTATTTTTCTATTTTTTTTTTTTTTTATTATTTTTTCTTTCTTTTTTTTCTTTCTTCACACGCGTTTTGCCATTTTTCCTATGTTTGGATTTTTCTGCTTTTTTAAAAAATTTTTTCCCATTTACTGTTTTTTTTTTTCTGGTAATTGGTGTAATGTCATGAAAGGTCGCTTACTCCCCTATCCCAAGCCTACACACTCACATAGTAGCTCAACATTGACCAAGTGTCTAATAGGTCCCGGGACCCCAATGTTCCATTCCAACGATCTCTCCGTCCATAGGAACAGTCACGGAGGACGCAACAACCCTAGCCCGCCCAACTTGGTCATTTGATCCCCCCCAACCATCGACCAATGCAGGCATATACGGTCTCTGTTGGGGTGTAGAACACGTGTGTGCCCTTAAGCGGAAATGATGGCCCCAGGCACACTTAATTGCATTTTTCCGGAGAAGATCGGTGACCGGTCTCCACTCCCGGTGCCTCTGCCGCCGTCAAATCCTGGAAAAGGGCGAGCTCCGAATCGTTAGCTCTCTGCTCCACCGCACTAAAGAGTCCTTGGTCTGAACTTTATGATCACATCTCTGGGCATCTTGTTGCCCCTGAACTCTTTCAATGTGCCACAGGTGGTCCAGCATCCCAGATAGCAGTGGCTTAAATACAGCAGTAACCACTTCTAACAATGAGCCTTCCCCTTCTTGCTCCAGGAGCCCCCGCAGGGTGATGTTATTTCGCTTGGAGTGGTTCGCCAGATCTTCAAGAGCTGATTCTACAAACGCTAGCTGGGACGTGAGGCGATTAACCTGTGCAGCTGCTTCATTGTGGGCCATAGCTGTGGACTCCAACCTCTGCTCCAGGATCGTCATCCTCGTGCCCAAGGCCTGTATCTCAGCCTTGAACTCGTTGGTGGTCATGGCTATGTCAGTAGCTAGGTAAGTATACACCTCTGACAGTTTTGCCAGGATCTGCGAAGTGTCAGTGGCCGGAGTGCCTGGTGCACTACCCTCAGTGCTTGAAGGTGATCATGGCGCTCTCGGGCTCGCCTGGCCGCCATCTCGGGAGCCTGACTGCATAGCGCGGAAGGCCGCAAACAGGTCGAATACGGTAGTACACTGGTCCGGCTGCTTCTTGGTCTGCTTCTTAAAGGCTCTCTTGTCCATGGTGCTTCCCCAAGGTCGGGTATACAAAAATATCCGTGATTATAAGCTTATGTTAATTGTTGGCCTTGTGGTCCTTGCGGAGCTTCACTCGGATGCGTCCAGTTCGCTCTGACAGCAGACCACGCCCCCACAAATTGTAGATTTTATTTTGATCAGAACAATTGCTCTGTTCGTAAGGGGTAATATATTCTGTACACTGTCTTTATCTGCAACTCATCAGAACCTTTGTGCGCAAACAGCAAACATTATTGGCAGTCAGTTGGTAAAAAAAAAAAAAAATGTGTTGGTGAATAGCAGTTACTACTAAATACCGACTGTTATTAATACCGACAGCTATTTGTAATGGTGTGTGTATTGTAATTCAAACTTTTTTTTTTAAAGCGGGACTCAGTTATCTTCTCTGTCCCTATTTGCACTGATGAGCCAGTTTGACATACATCTTTAGCTGGTTTAAGATGAAGATTACAATTTTAATCTAAAGTATATTTATGATCAGTAGCTGAAATTAATTTTTTGTTTCACTTGAGAAGTTTGCTTTATTATTATTACGTGCTCTGTGTATTATTTAAAAAAAGAAAGTTTAGTTGCACTATAGTTTTTCGATGAATAAAAATTACCCTCTTAATGCATGAGTTTTCAATAAATATTTTCCTTTGTTTAGAAAACAAACCTCTCCAGGGACACACCATATTATGGATAAATGTGTGACCATTTATCCTGTGTCCTGGTGTGAAGCTTGTGTCCATGTCACCTTGAAAATAGGGATCCCCTAATACTAAATTATTATGGCTTTAGGTGCGGCAGTGAACACAGTGCTGAAATAATGCCTGTCATTACGAATCGAGGAGTAATAACATCATGTTCTGAGTGTAGCAACACTATAGGGTCGAGCTGACGTTTTTTTTAATATTAAACTTTTTCAAGTCAGAATTAGTAAAGTGAATCAATTTGCTTAGTCAAATATTCTTTTAGTTTAATTTCAATCAATTTAATGTAATGCTGAGTAATCAGGCAAGTTAGTCTCTGATCTGTATATAGTGTATTTCTATCTATAATGATTCGAGAAAGCAGCACGTGGATCCCATAAATACAAATACGCTATTCGCTAAAATCTCAGATATGTCAATTCAAATAAAAACTGTGTCCTACATCCAAAAGGAATTTCACTCCACTACTATATATAGCGCAACCATGCCCAGAATAAATACGGCATCATCCCACTCACACCAACAATCTCAGCTAAAGGGAATAAAGAGGTGGCTTCTTCTAGCATACAATATAATTTATCTTAATACCAAATAGTGTGAATAGAATAGAAAGTCACAGGCAGTTCTTGTCGGGGGAGCTAGAGGGCTGATGTTATCTGAGTTTTGGGAACAGGTGTGTGGAAAATGTGCCAAACAGCCTGCTGTAGCCTAAATTTAACCTGTGACTATTATACGAGGTGAGAGTTTGCCATAAGATGTTATTTCATCATCTGATCCGGTGCCTGGCACATGCTTTGCATAGATCACCTAATATTAATATTTTATATTAAACCAGATGAAGAATATATGTACTGGATGAATCAAAGTAACATAATTGTACAATCTCAAATCTGTCAAGACTAATACACCCCAACACGCAAATGAGAGGGCAAAAAGGTATAAACAAATATATATCCGGTCTCTATAGAATGGCCGAGCTTAACGTAATAGGTAAACAGTTTTAAACAGACAGAGAATGGTCAATGGAAGAAGCTGAGGTCAGGGAGCACAGAAATACACAGGTTTAGAGCTAAACAAGCTAAAGTCAAGGAATATCGGTCTGAGAAAAAGAATAAATTCTTGAAGAAAGTCCAGAGAAACCTGAAGAAAGTCCAGAGTGGGGACTGAAACGTTGGTCATCATTTTAAACTTTACCTAATAAAGTATTGATATTTTAAAAGACCGGAGAGCAGCCTTTCTGAATTGGAGTTTATTCCCCTCCCCGTATATATATATATATATATATATATATATATATCCCTCTTTCCCCCTACACTACAGCCCTTATTTCCTCCTCTACACCCCACAGCCCCATTCCATTACAGTACACCCCTATACTACACCTCCGTCCCCTTAAACTGCAGCCCTTATACCCTCTACATTACAGCTTGATCCCTACACAACAACCACTATTCCATTAAACACTACGGCTCCTATCCTCCTTTAGATGACAGCTCCTATACCCCCTTACAAACAATTCTCACAAACTACAGCCCCTATCATTCACACTACAGCAACTATTACCTCCTCACACACACTGCAACCCCTATTCATACCATGACTATAGTCCCTTTTTCCACTCCACAAAGAATACAGTCTCTGCCCTCTCTACATACTTTACACTACAAATGGCCTCCCCTCACACTCTACCTTAGCCTAAACCTTGCAATTATCAATTCACCTCAGTTCACTTTTTAGTAAATAGACACCTGAGTATACTATTCTACTCATATACAGGAGATATTTTGGTATTACAAACAATGGTGTACTAGACACGTTTATTATTATTATTATTATTAAACATTTCTTAACCAGGGACCTGTAGTCTGTCATGGGGCATGGAACTGGTTTGAGGTTGGACAAATAAAGGACTTCTCCGAGCACCTCATGGCCTCAATTCGTCCCTGTTTGGACTGTTGTGAATAAACGTGCTTTCTACCTATACTTTTCTTTTTAGATGTCAGTTCACTGCTTAGTAAATAATCCCTTAATTTTTAAGAGGTAAAATGGATTAAGGGTACCTCTCATTCAGACAGCACCTGTTTATTTCTCTGCTCTGTGACCTTAAGAGTATACTGCATGTAGCAAAACCTGTAACCTCTTCCTCTCTGGATTGGAAACTCTTCTCCCCAGGATATTACATTGTATACGTTTCACCCACCATGTTGTTTGTCCCCTGTACAATATTACAGATAACATCAGAGATACAACCAAATTAGATTAATAATAATGTATTTAGATTTAGATTTAAATATTGCAATTTGTATCACTTTTCCACTATTCAATTTAGAGAATAAACCCATAATAGTTCTCTTACTATGTATCTAAGCTAAAGGTATGCATAGCACATGATAATCTGGACACCTGGAGATTTTTTAAATCAGTAACAGGAGGATACTTATTGATATATGTTAACACCCAATTGTAATGATCTGTAAACCAAATTGCTAAATTTTGATAATCAATAGTTGATTTTGAAAACTTCTCCTCCTATGCCATCTATATACCATCTATAGCCACATTTGGTCTATTTTAGGCTGAATGAGAATTCATACAATTCACTACATCATAAATAAACCTTCTGAAAAAGCATCCATCATAGAGTTGATTTATGATCCAGTGATGATCATGCATTCATACAATTAGCCTACTTCATTTTTCATCTGATAATAGGCTATTTCAAAATAACCTATAAAGTAGTAAAAACTAAGAGTTTGGAAAAACAAACCTTTGGGCTTTGCAATTCAGATTTAATTCTGTAATATCCTGAGTTTAGTGTTTAAACCTCACCATATCGCTCACTAAAGTGTGAGTTTGTTAGGCCAAAGCAGTTAAACGGAACACAAAGATAACTTGGAGAATATTACCAATTTGGTAACTTTGGACTAAAATTTTAAATTCAGAATGTCCAAAAATTCACACTTTAGACAAGTTTTAGGTCAAATTGAAAATGAAATTCTCCACGTCGGCTATGGTTTTAATTTGGCTATTCTGGTGTTTAATTTGAAATTAATTTTGAATTCCTAGTTCCAGATCCTGATTGTGTCCACATGCAAGGGAAGAGGCGAGTTGTGTTACTGTTATATGCAATTAATATTCTTTTCAACAACTGTGAGTGACAGTGCAAGCATGCCCCAGCACTGCCTGACCTAGGACTAGGTGCGGTTTCCACCACCTGGAGAAACAGGTGCAAATTGCCTACTCCAGATCTCTGAAGCTATTTATGGGAGGGAAAACATTTTAACACACATCAGCTGTCACCGAAACAAGCATTCCCCCCACCACATCTGGAGGACCATTTAATTTAAGAGCAAGTTCCAATTCACAAACAATGACCTCTCCTAAATCTCACAGTCCTCGTTATGTTTGGTTAACAATTACGGCACAAAAATACACACTAGCCTGAAACAACATAGCACAGCTCACCAGGACAGCATGTCAATGTGATATAAGAGATCATTGATCAGGAGAACCATCATATGTTACTCACTAAACTCTGAATTGTAGTAAACATTTTTCCATTTTTGTTACTTTAATCTTCAATTAAAAAATTCTCGTTGTGACAGTTGCACATTTCTGTAGGTCCGAGCTCACGATTGCAATATTTAACAAAAAGTTTAAATTTTTACCTAGCATCTGACTTTCCTTTCTATGGGGACTCTTTCCTACTAGTCATGGTAGCTGCTGATGTAGGCCTCTTCCAAAAGTAGCTGTTGAGGGTCTCTGCCCGGCTTAACAATTCGGAACCCACCTCTGTTACCCACGAGGATCAAATATCTAAGTTGGGACAGATAGTCCAGGCCATGCAAAAAGTTCAGACACAGTCGAACATATGATTAACTGGTTTAGAGGACCTGAGATGATGGAAAAATGTTAAAGTCCCAGGACTGTCTGATACCACGAACATGGCTAAACTTCCTCATCTTTTTAGGATATTAATCTCCCAACATTTTTTACCAAAACAAGCAGAAGCCATGTTATTAGAGGGATGCTATTGGATCCCCAAACCTGCTAAGGCGTCCGCATAGGCAAGCCATGATGTTGTTATTAGATTTCAGAGTGGCCGGACAAAATAGCTTATGACTGCTGTCTGAAATAAGTTACCCTATCAGTTTGAAGGCAGGACACATCGTTTTTCAGATCTATTCAGGGCTACAAAGGAATGTCCTAGGTCTCTTCGCCGGGAACCTTTAGCCCATAAGGTTCCATCCAGCTTAGGAACCCCTCACAGTTTACTAATCTCCCAGGATACATGCACACTGAAAGTCAATGAAGCTTTAAAGATCACTTGGTCTCTGTCCACTACAGAATGAGCTGACTCCCTCCGTGCTTACATTGTGGAAAGTCACCTGGGAAGGGATCCAGCGACAACAAGTCCATTTGTCCAGATTCACAACACAGAGACTCTGCAACTATTACCTACTCATCCAAGTTGTTATATTTGATTTGTTTCTTCATTGTATTAAAAAGTAAGTTATGTGGTAATTTACACTCAGATGTATCCATATTTAGTATAGTTGCCCTGGGAGTTTATAACCCCCTGTAACACACACACACACCACCAACACTCCCCCATCCTTCTTTTTAGACAACTGTTTAATGTTAATATGCAGTGGGTTTGAGCCTCTCAGTGACCACAATCGACACCTATACCATAGATACGCTGTTATGTTTTGAGAGGGGTATAGTTTAGTAAAATCCAGCAAGGATTACTTCTGTTTAAGAATACCTGCTGATGCTGGCTTTGTTTATTCATGCTACATATTTTACAAAAACTGGCAATCCAGAAGCTCTCCTTTCATATGTATTGTGACCATTTAATCTGACTTTTTATTAGTGCCTTTCTTATATTTACTTGTTATTACGTTTATAACATGTATGGATTGAAAATAAGTAAAGGTTTAATAAAATAAATTAAATTTGAATTCCTTACAACTCTCATTTTAATAAATAAACTGTATGATTTCACTTTATAATCCTGCCAATAAATTTTTTAGTGAGTAACCCTGAGTATTGTTAACACCCTTGCAATAATTAAAGGGTTACGCCAAGCACCATGCCCAGGGGTAAGCAACCTTCAGCACTTTTATGCTGGCAAAGTATCAGGGGACATGTAGTCCACAACACCTGGAGTGCCGAAGGTTGACAACCTCTGCTCTAAACCTGTGTTTTATGAAAAAACTTTTGCAGGTCAGACTGCTCATTAAGCATCTCATCTTCCTGACCGGCCAAACGATCATTGGAAGACCATCTAGGCCAGTCTAGCCATTTTATTTTCATGGCTATCCTTCCAACATATTAATCACTGCTTCATATTGCCAGATGTGTTCTTTTATCTCTTCGATACCGGTCACTTTTTTTCTTAAATGAAAATCCTTGTTCTGAGGGAATCTCTAGTATAATATAGAATTGCAGAGCATCTTAGTCCAGTTCAGGTGCCCTCAAAGACACATTGATGCAAAAATGGAATTACTGCCTGGGAGGAATCAGGTCTATCGTTCTCATAAGGCTACACTCTCTTCACTACCATTATATCTATATGACTTTTAAAGGGACGCTATAGGCACTCAGACCATTATATCAAATTAAAGTGATCAGGGTGCAATTATTACATAGCAGGGTTAAGACAACCTCTAGTGGCTGTCTTCCCCACATGCATGAGGAATTCCAGCTTCTTCAAAAATTTTATTTGAAAGCATTGATTCAATGCATTCATATATGGTTCCCCCATTGCACTGACATCGGAGGAGGAGGCTCTGGAAAAAGGTAAGTGAAAAATGGGTTTTAAACCCTTTAATCACTGGGTGGGGGCCGTGGAGGCTGAGGGACACCATACCTTTAGGAATACAGTTTTGTATTCCTAACACTATAGTATTCCTTTAATGTCAATGCAACATTGACATTACTAGACCTGCTTTACTCTACAGCAGTTGGCCATTACACAGTTATTTTGTTTCCCATGATATCAACCTTAATTCCTTATAGTATTGGTTACGTAGCGACAGGATAGTTAGAACACACTTTTAAGATTAAGTATTGTATATAAATATTCAGAGTAGTGATTTTACTTATTAGTAATTAAGTTTTAATGTAGTTTGCTATTTTCTTTTTTTGACTCATCCATCCTAAAGGGATTATACAGTGTAAGGAATACAAAGTTATATTCCTTACACTATAGTATCCTTTGCTCCCAGGTTTTTCACTAAAGTCTGAATTTTAATTAATTCAAATGTTAGTCTAAAACAGTCATACTAAAAACAAAGATCTCTTGTCTGCAGCTTTTGCAAGCAAGGCAGGTGCTCAGGACGAATGTAGCTTCTTGAGTTTAGCTCCACTAAGCTAAACAAACCAGGAAATAACAGGAACTGTTGTCTGATTGACAGAAATGAGGGTGGAACAAGGTTAATTTATAAATGTGCCAGTTTATATTGAAATTTGCTAATTTTTTTGTAAAATGAAAAGAAAAAAAAATGATGACAAACTTTAAAGCCAGTTGTTAATTAGCTATTGGCTCTAATTATTCTAACACTTCCAATCCTGTTGTTACAGTTACATGGTTGATGATAACTCTCAAAACTTTACAACATCGCTCTTGCCAGGTAAGGAATTTAATAATAGCGAACTGATCATTCATTCTGGAATAGAATAAAATCGCAATTTATACATTGTATACACTGTCACTATCTCCTGCTAAGGCCAATGACAGTAACTTTTTTCTAGAAGCAAGGTATGGTTGTTATGGTGACAATTACACAAAGTGTCTGTGCTTTACCATCAAGCAGATATTTTGTAAACGGTTAGTATCTTTGTGAGCAGATATTCTTGCTGGTCAGCCAGTAAAAAAAAAAAACAGCAACAAGGTTGCAAATAAAGTACTTCATTATTAGACTTTTCACCTGCAAATCAGACTCGTATTAAATTAACGTAAGCAAATTGATCTGTCCGGGATTGATTAGTTTTGACGGACGGTTTACTTCAAGCAAAGAGTAACAGGTATTTTATTCGTTTGTCGCAAGTGAAAAGGATTTGTGCACAAGTCTAGTAGTTAGTAGCTGCTAATTAATAGCAATGGCTTTCTGCAGATTTTTCGCTTAATGAGATTGGTTGGAAATGAGCTAAAAAAATTTTTTGAAAATCTATTAGAATACCTATATATCCAACATCGCCTTAAAAGGATGCATTATTATCTTTGATAATCCTGTGACAGTAGGACAATGAGTAGCCAATGGATTTCATTTCGTTAGCTTATGTGCCATTCTGATTGACACATCACAAACTATGAAAGAATTAAAGGAACAGACCTGACACTATCCCACAGTAAATGGTTATTTATTTATTAAATTATTTGTAAATGGATTTACACCAGGGTGCCTGCACCACATCCAGTCTTCACATACAACTGAAGGAGATGTTCTCATGCTGCTATAATTATGTCAGATTTACACATATTTCCAGGTCATTCATTGGCTGAGAGTGATAGTTGAATCATAAACATAAACGCAGTACTACCCAACAACCAAATAGTTGCCTAAAGTTCAGCTGATCAGCCCTTACCTATATCATTAGCCAGAGATGCTGAATCAGAAGCCCCCATAGTAGCCTCAAACTCCTCCTGGAGACGATACGCTCGCTGCAGTAGGGCCTCTAGTTTATGGATGAACTCTGTACTAATCATATCCTGCGCAAAGAAAAATGTTTACATTAATTTACATAATATACATCTCAGGTGACATCATGCTGTGTCAATGCCACTGGGTGTATTCAACGTGTGACCAGGTTGCAGGGTCTATTCAATGTGTGACCAGGTTACAGGGTCTATTCAATGTGTGACCAGGTTACGGGGTCTATTCAATGTGTGACCAGGTTACGGGGTCTATTCAATGTGTGACCAGGTTACAGGGTCTATTCAATGTGTGACCAGGTTACAGGGTCTATTCAATGTGTGACCAGGTTACGGGGTCTATTCAATGTGTGACCAGGTTACGGGGTCTATTCAATGTGTGACCAGGTTACAGTGTGACCAGGTCAGGGTCTATTCAATGTGTGACCAGGTTACAGGGTCTATTCAACGTGTGACCAGGTTACAGGGTCTATTCAATGTGTGACCAGGTTACAGGGTCTATTGTGACCAGGTTACAGGGTCTATTGTGACAATGTGTGACCAGGTTACAGGGTCTATTCAATGTGTGATCAGGTTACGGGGTCTATTCAATGTGTGACCTATTAAATGTGTGACCAGGTTACAGGGTCTATTCATCAATGTGTGACCAGGTTACAGGGTCTATCAATGTGTGACCAGGTTACAGGGTCTATTCAATGTGTGACCAGGTTACAGGGTCTATTCAATGTGTGACCAGGTTACAGGGTCTATCAACGTGTGACCAGGTTACAGGGTCTAATCAATGTGTGACCAGGTTACAGGGTCTATTCAACGTGTGACCAGGTTACAGGGTCTATTCAACGTGTGACCAGGTTACAGGGTCTATTCAATGTGTGACCAGGTTACAGGGTCTATTCAATGTGTGACCAGGTTACAGGGTCTATTCAATGCGTGACCAGGTTACAGGGTCTATTCAATGAGTGACCAGGTTACAGGGTCTATTCAATGTGTGACCAGGTTACAGGGTCTAATCAACGTGTGACCAGGTTACAGGGTCTAATCAATGTGTGACCAGGTTACAGGGTCTATTCAATGTGTGACCAGGTTACAGGGTCTATTCAATGTGTGACCAGGTTACAGGGTCTATTCAATGTATGACCAGGTTACAGGGTCTATTCAATGTATGACCAGGTTACAGGGTCTATTCAACGTGTGACAGGTTACGGGGTCTATTCAATGTGTGACTAGGTTACAGGTTTGCAGGGTCTATTCAATGTGTGACCAGGTTACAGGGTCTATTCAATGTGTGACCAGGTTACAGGGTCTATTCAATGTGTGACCAGGTTACAAGGTCTATTCAATGTGTGACTAGGTTATGGGGTCTATTAAATGTGTGACCAGGTTACAGGGTCTATTCAATGTGTGACCAGGTTACAGGGTCTATTCAATGTGTGACCAGGTTACAGGGTCTATTCAATGTGTGACCAGGTTACAGGGTCTATTCAATGTGTGACCAGGTTACAGGGTCTATTCAATGTGTGACCAGGTTACAGGGTCTATTCAACGTGTGACCAGTTTACAGGGTCTAATCAATGTGTGACCAGGTTGCAGGGTCTAATCAATGTGTGACCAGGTTACAGGGTCTATTCAATGTGTGACCAGGTTACAGGGTCTAATCACCGTGTGACCAGGTTACAGGGTCTATTCAATGTGTGACCAGGTTACGGGGTCTATTAAATGCATGACCAGGTTACAGGGTCTATTCAATGTGTGACCAGTTTACAGGGTCTAATCAATGTGTGACCAGGTTACAGGGTCTAATCACAGTGTGACCAGGTTACAGGGTCTATTCAACATGTGACCAGTTTACAGGGTCTATTCAATGTGTGACCAGTTTACAGGGTCTAATCAATGTGTGACCAGGTTACAGGGTCTAATCACAGTGTGACCAGGTTACAGGGTCTATTCAGTGTGTGACCAGGTTACAGGGTCTATTCAATGTGTGACCAGGTTACAGGGTCTATTCAATTTGTGATCAGGTTACGGGGTCTATTCAATGTGTGACTAGGTTATGGGGTCTATTAAATGTGTGAGCAGGTTAAGGGGTCTATTCAATGTGTGACCAGGTTACGGGGTCTATTCAATGTGTGACCAGGTTACAGGGTCTATTCAACGTGTGACCAGTTTACAGGGTCTAATCAATGTGTGACCAGGTTGCAGGGTCTAATCAATGTGTGACCAGGTTACAGGGTCTAATCACCGTGTGACCAGGTTACAGGGTCTATTCAATGTGTGACCAGGTTACAGGGTCTAATCACCGTGTGACAGGTTACAGGGTCTATTCAATGTGTGACCAGGTTACAGGGTCTAATCACCGTGTGACCAGGTTACAGGGTCTAATCAATGTGTGACCAGGTTACAGGGTCTAATCACAGTGTGACCAGGTTACAGGGTCTAATCACAGTGTGATCAGGTTACAGGGTCTATTCAATGTGTGACCAGGTTACAGGGTCTATTCAATTTGTGATCAGGTTACGGGGTCTATTCAATGTGTGACTAGGTTATGGGGTCTATTAAATGTGTGACCAGGTTGCAGGGTCTATTCAATGTGTGACCAGGTTACAGGGTCTATTCAATGTGTGACCAGGTTACAGGGTCTAATCACCGTGTGACCAGGTTACAGGGTCTATTCAATGTGTGACCAGGTTACAGGGTCTAATCACCGTGTGACCAGGTTACAGGGTCTATTCAATGTGTGACCAGGTTACAGGGTCTAATCACCGTGTGACCAGGTTACAGGGTCTAATCAATGTGTGACCAGGTTACAGGGTCTAATCACAGTGTGACCAGGTTACAGGGTCTAATCACAGTGTGATCAGGTTACAGGGTCTATTCAATGTGTGACCAGGTTACAGGGTCTATTCAATTTGTGATCAGGTTACGGGGTCTATTCAATGTGTGACTAGGTTATGGGGTCTATTAAATGTGTGACCAGGTTACAGGGTCTAATCAATGTGTGACCAGGTTGCAGGGTCTAATCAATGTGTGACCAGGTTACAGGGTCTATTCAATGTGTGACCAGGTTACAGGGTCTAATCACCGTGTGACCAGGTTACAGGGTCTATTCAATGTGTGACCAGGTTACGGGGTCTATTAAATGCATGACCAGGTTACAGGGTCTATTCAATGTGTGACCAGTTTACAGGGTCTAATCAATGTGTGACCAGGTTACAGGGTCTAATCACAGTGTGACCAGGTTACAGGGTCTATTCAACATGTGACCAGTTTACAGGGTCTAATCAATGTGTGACCAGGTTACAGGGTCTAATCACAGTGTGACCAGGTTACAGGGTCTATTCAGTGTGTGACCAGGTTACAGGGTCTATTCAATGTGTGACCAGGTTACAGGGTCTATTCAATTTGTGATCAGGTTACGGGGTCTATTCAATGTGTGACTAGGTTATGGGGTCTATTAAATGTGTGAGCAGGTTAAGGGGTCTATTCAATGTGTGACCAGGTTACGGGGTCTATTCAATGTGTGACCAGGTTACAGGGTCTATTCAACGTGTGACCAGTTTACAGGGTCTAATCAATGTGTGACCAGGTTGCAGGGTCTAATCAATGTGTGACCAGGTTACAGGGTCTAATCACCGTGTGACCAGGTTACAGGGTCTATTCAATGTGTGACCAGGTTACAGGGTCTAATCACCGTGTGACCAGGTTACAGGGTCTATTCAATGTGTGACCAGGTTACAGGGTCTAATCACCGTGTGACCAGGTTACAGGGTATAATCAATGTGTGACCAGGTTACAGGGTCTAATCACAGTGTGACCAGGTTACAGGGTCTATTCAATGTGTGACCAGGTTACAGGGTCTATTCAATTTGTGATCAGGTTACGGGGTCTATTCAATGTGTGACTAGGTTATGGGGTCTATTAAATGTGTGACCAGGTTGCAGGGTCTATTCAATGTGTGACCAGGTTACAGGGTCTATTCAATGTGTGACCAGGTTACAGGGTCTATTCAATGTGTGACCAGGTTACAAGGTCTATTCAATGTGTGACTAGGTTATGGGGTCTATTAAATGTGTGACCAGGTTACAGGGTCTATTCAATGTGTGACCAGGTTACAGGGTCTATTCAATGTGTGACTAGGTTATGGGGTCTATTAAATGTGTGAGCAGGTTAAGGGGTCTATTCATGTTCAGGATTACTATAAAAGTTAGATTTTTTTTTTTTATTAATGTACAGAAGATTGTAACTGTGTTAAATTCATCTTATTGCTATAAATGTTGCCAGATTTAGTACTGAATCATTTCTCAAACTGCGAATGCAATCTATGTTTGTTCTAACTTAGTATTACCATATGGATGATAACTAACTCTATGCACTGAAACATTAAATATGTAAAGAAATATTACCTCAATATTTTCCTCAGCGATGGCATCTCCTGCCCCTAATTTGATGGGTCCACAGCTGCCTTCATCCTCTGCTTGTCTACTTCTAAATGTCAGTGCCTGCTCCCAGCGTTGCAGAGCCTCCTCAAACAGCTCCATTCCTTACAGGAGATAATGAACACTATCTGTAATTCCTATACACTGATGGAGCATTGTACATGTTCCCTCTACTCTCCCTGAGTGTATATATCATCATGGGACCATTACAATGTGCATCAAGCTACAGATCCTCCTGAATAAAGGCACAATATCTGAAGTAAATAAAGTGTGATGTCTTCCCGGTTTCAATGGGACAGTGCCTGTGTGGGTAGTACCAGTCTACCCACGGCATGAACCCGAATATAGAATTTAAAAAAGTTCTATCCAAAGACAGAGCCCCCTAGCTGGTAGATTAGAAATTACAGACAATAATACTCTCTAAAGGTGTCTAAAAGTAGTGTGATTAGATAAAGGTATAGAGGAGATTCCCAGAAATGACTACAATGTACTACACAGAAGTTATTAAAGGACCACTATAGTGCCAGGAAAACATACTCGTTTTCCTGGCAAATAGTGCCCTGAGGGTGCCCCTCCCGCTGGGCTCTGGGGGGAGGAAGGGGTTAAACTTACCTCTTTCTCCAGCACCGGGCGGGGAGCTCTCCTCCTTCTCTCCACCTCCTCTCCTCCTCTTTGGCTGAATGCGCATGCACGGCAGGAGCTGCGCGCGCATTCAGCCAGTCCATAGGAAAGCATTCACAATGCTTTCCTATGGACGCTGGCTTCTTCTCACTGTGAAAATCACATTGAGAAGCGCGGAAGCCCTCTAGCGGCTGTCAATGAGACAGCCACTAGAGGCTGGATTAACCCATAGGTAAACATAGCAGTTTCTCTGAAACTGCTATGTTAATAGAAAAAAGGGTTAAACCTAGCTGGACCAGGCACCCAGACCACTTCATTAAGCTGAAGTGGTCTGGGTGCCTATAGTGGTCCTTTAAGTGTGGTCAAATGTACAAGGTAAAAACAGCTAAATAACAATGTATAGTGGTAGAGACCTGTTTTTAAATAAGGTCTTAAGGGGCTTAAGAATAAAAGTAGATGAGAACAGTTTCCTTGGATAATCCTATAAATAGAGGAGGGGGTTAGTATCTGTGAAACAGTGAACCCTCCTCAATGAAATTAGGGTTCCCACTCACTGGTGATAAACATGTATCTAAAGGGGTTTCAGAATGGAACCATGAATCTCAAGGCTCTACAGCAGTAGGAAAAAAGGGAGATGAGACGAGATAAATAAAAGTAAATAAATAAATAAGTAAAGGTCAGAGAATACACTTCAACCGATCGTTCCTGTAAGTTTTCTTGTAATTGTCCTATTTATAGTTAAATCCCCCCTCCTATAATATTGTAAAGTGCTACGGAATCTGTTGGCGCTATATAAATGACAATAATAATACATCAGTTGTTGTAAGTGACAGCAACCTACTACCAACTATAGCCAGGGCCGGCATTAGGGGTGTGCGAGCTGTGCGGCCGCACAGGGCACCATGGAGCAGCTGGCGCCATGCGGCCGATACAGCTCACACATGGCCGGGTGACAGGAGTGCAGGGGTAGCTAATGCAAGTACCCGGGTGGAGGATTTCACTATTCTCCACCAGTGTCAGGGACGTATTAGCCGCGAGGCAAACAAGGCATTTGCCTTGGGCGGCATTTTTCAGGGGGCGGCAAAAAATGCCGCCCCCCAAATGCCCAGGGCAAATGCCTTGTTAGCCTCGCGGCTAACTGACATCCCGAGCGGGCGGGCGGCGCTGGCAGGCGGGCGGCGCTGGCAGGCGGGCGGCTGGCGAGGGAGCACCTGCTCCCTCGCGCACCGCAAAGTGAGGCTGGGAGCCAGAATATGACGTCATCTTCCGGCTCCCAGCCTCACTCTGCGGGCGGCGCGCGAGGGAGCTGAGCAGTCAGCTCAGAGGAGGTGCTTCCTCGCCAGCCGCCCGCCTGCCAGCGCCGCCCAGCCCGACAGGCAGCCACTGGACCACCAGGGAGAAAGAGACCTCCCCCCCCAGCACTCCCAAAGGTAAGGAGGTTGGGGGGGGGGATTTAAATTAAAAAAAAAGTTAATGTGTGTGTGTGTGTCTGACTGTGTGTGTGTCTGACTGTGTGTGTGTGTCTGACTGTGTGTGTGTGTGACTGTGTGCGTGTCTGACCGTGTGTGTGTGTGTGTGTGACTGTGTGTGTGTGTCTGACTGTGTGTGTGTGACTGTGTGTGTGTTTGTGTCTGACTGTGTGTGTGTCTGACTGTGTGTGTGTTGTGTCTGACTGTGTGTGTGTTTGTGTCTGACTGTGTGTGTGTTTGTGAGTGTGTGTTTGTGTCTGACTGTGTGTGTGTTTGTGTCTGACTGTGTGTGTGTGTGTGTGTGACTGTGTGTGTGTGTTTTTGTCTGACTGTGTGTGTGTGTTTGTGTCTGACTGTGTGTGTGTTTGTGTCTGACTGTGTGTGTGTGTATTTAGAAGGCGGGGTGGGAGGGAAGGGTTGGGTGGGGGTGGCGCGGGGGGCTGCCTACGGCAGCACAAAACCAGGATACACCACTGACCAGGGTATTTGAAAAAAATAGCGAGGGCGGAGCTTAAAGAGAGGCAGAGGCGGGGCTAATATGACAGTGGAGGTGGGGCTAAAAACTACCAGAAGCCCCTGGTAATAACCGTTGCACAGAATGGGGGAATACAGGAACTGCAATGCCTCCATTCCCCCCTGCCAGCCCATAATGGTAAGTATGTGTGTATGACTGTGTGTGTGTGTGTGACTGTCTGCCTCTGTGTGTGTGTGTGTGACTGTCAGCCTGTGTGTGTATGAGTGTGTGTGTGTGACTGCCTACCTGTTTGTGACTGTACTGTGTGTGTGACTTTCTGCCTGTGTGTGACTGAAACCGTGTGTGACTGTCTGCCTGTGCCTTTGTGTGTACCTGTGTGTGTGACTTTGCCTGTGTGTGTGACTGTCTGTCTGTACCCGTGTGTGGCTGTCTGCCTATAACTGAGTGTGTGCATGTGTCTCTGCCTGTGTGCGTGAGTGTCTACCTGTAACTGAGTGTGTGTGACTCTCTGCTTGTAACTATGTGTGTGTGACTGCCTGTAACTGAGTGTGTGTCTGTGTGACGGTCTGCCTTTAACTGAGCATGTGTGACTGTGTGCTTGTAACTGTGTGTAGCTGTCTATGAGACTGTTTGCCTGTAACTGCGTGTGTGACTGTCTGCCTAAAACTTAGTGTGTGTGACTGTGTGTGTGTGTGTGTGTGTGAGACTGTATGCCTGCAACTGAGTGTGTGTGACAGTCTGCCAGTAATTGGGTATCATAGTAATATATGACATACTTAGTCTGCCCCTCTGTAATGCATGGGAGGCAGTCTGATACCTCTGGCCTGCACTTCTATTGGCTGCAGACTATAAGTAGCTGTCTTCAGAGCTCCGACCAATCAGTGCGTTGCTGCGGATTGAAGCCTTGATACTGTAAATGCCTGAGCTAACGAGATAGTTCCTCATAGTCTGCACCTGGTGAGGGGTGCAGACCAGATTCCCAGCACACTGGAACACCAGAGATCAACATCCCCCTCTCACTGCAAGGTATCAGGAAAGGAGGAATGAATATTTGTTTTTAAATCATTACTTAGCTGAAGCCGCACCCCCTAACTTTACACAACGACTACAAACTACGACAGTAAGACAAGGCAGTCAAGTTCGACTTGACGTTCGAGTGAGTGGAATCCCTACACCTGTGGTGAAGTTCTACAGGGAGGGAGCACTTAAAAAAGTATGATAGTACATTGTAGCCATTTCTGGGAATTTACTCTAAACTTTTATCTAATCACACTACATTTAGACACCTTTAGAGAGTATTATTCTCTGTAATTTCGTAACTACCAGCTAGACTCTGTCTTTGGATAGAGATTTTTCCAGTATAATGTTTTTAACACAATATCCAAACCCTCAGAATGTACACATTGCCAGGGATCCATTTACATTGTGCTTCTTAACCTTTTGTAATTCCATATACAGCTGTTCCCTCTGAATGAACACAATTCTCTATTGATTAAACGTATACTTCTGAATGTAGACATTACCGTACAGGCCTCTCAAGTGATTTCACTAAATAAAAATATCGCCAGATGTATACACACATCCCCACTGCTCCCACTCATATACATATATATGAGTATACATTTCCTCTGAAAGTACACATCACTGTTGAACATTTTGAATGTAAACATCACTTTGGATCTCTCTAAATGTATGAATCCTTTCAGATCCCTCCAAAAATATACATACTATCTGCTTCCTCTATATGTACACATCCTGTCTTAGGGCTTACAATTTAAAGTCCTATGCTACTAGCCAGGCTATAAACGTTACTTGCCAAAGCAAGCCATAGTGTACACACCATATCTATGATGTTCGAATTAGTATTGTCAGTACGAAACATCCATAATAAATTGTTCTGTGTAATTAAAACTGCTAATTGTTCCTTTATTGATGCAATATGAAAACAAAAATTGATTTGAAATGAATAGGCAGTGCTCGTCGTTTTCCCCATTTTAATCAATCGCTTCTATCAAATTCTGAGTGCCTGAGAGAATGGGAGGGTTAAGTCATGTTTGCTTATGACAATCTAATGTTTTTATCATTGAGTGCCAACTAATCTACAATCAATAAAATGACTTCCCAACGTGCTAGGTCCCTGCTGTGATCTTCCATTATCTTTTTACAGAACACAACTGTATCACATGAATAAATAATGAGGAACATCTTGTACCATCTTTACATTTACCTCATGTTTCACAGCAATTCCTAAAGCAGATCCAAACTCAGGGAAATGTAGAATTAACGTGTTTATTGGTAGCTGAACCCATATTTTTTACTCCCCTTTTATTTCCTTATATTTTTTGGAGGATGATAACTCATCAGGTAAAGTTTTTCTGGGAGAATAATGCCTCGTTTCCACTGAGCGGATAGGTTCAGGTCGGTACAGTTTGGAAGGTTTAGAATGGACCAGCCCATTCTGGTGAGCATTTCCACTGCAAGTCAGACCTTTCAGGGCCATGCGGGGTTTAGAAAAAATGCACTTCCTGTCCACCAATCAATGGATTGTATAGTAGCTCCACCCTAACCGAACCGTTCCATTTCCTATGGCCCTACATCTGAAGCAGGACCCTGAATGGATCGGTACGGTTCGCCTGCATGGACTACTTTCATAATGGAAACACCCAAAATAGCGAACCGTACCAAACCGAACCGAACTGATCCGCTCAGTGGAAACGAGGCATAACTAGCTATCATGTAAAAGTTCTCTGATTAAATACATACCTATCAGGTAAAAGTTCTCTTGGGAATAGTTACCCAATATATACAGGTTCTCCGAGGAGAAATCACCTACTCAACAGATAAAGTCTCTCTAGGGGAATACCTACCCATCAGGTAAAGGTTCTCTGGGGGAATACCTACCCAATAGTTAAAGGTTCTCTGGGGGAATACCTACTCATCGGGTAAAGGTTCTCTGGGGGGGAATACCTACCCATCAGGTAAAGGTTCTCTGGGGGGGAATACCTACCCATCATGTAAAGGTTCTCTGGGGAGGGAATACCTACCCATCAGGTAAATGTTCTCTGTGGGAATACCTACCCATCATGTAAAGGTTCTCTGGGGGGGGAATACCTACCCATCAGGTAAAGGTTCTCTGGGGGGGGGGGAATACCTACCCATCAGGTAAAGGTGTTACCTACCCATCAGGTAAATGTTCTCTGGAATACCTACCCATCATGTAAAGGTTCTCTGGGGGGGGGGAATACCTACCCATCATGTAAAGGTTCTCTGGGGGGGGGGGGATACCTACCCATCAGGTAAAGGTTCTCTGGGGGGGTAACTGGGATATTTACAAGCTTCATGTCCTCTTCATCTGTTTTATCCCATGAATTCAGATTTATACAGGAATTTACACTCTGTACCTGTCAATAACAATATGTCTTATTTATTAAACAGAACATTTTATCTGACCTTATTAAACAATTAACCATAGCTGAACAGATAACTACAAATAACCTAATGTAGAATTATATTGCTCATCTAATACGTAACAGATGTTTAAATTAGACATCTGACATTAGATTGATACAACCGGGATTGTGGCAGATTAACACATACATTCCACACTTTAATTAAATTCTATCATCTGACACAGTCCATATATTGCCTTGCAACTCATCATCTGTGCTAGTTTAATTTCTTCTTTAAAGCAGAGCTTTTAAGCTTTTAGATTCAGATTTGAAGAGTTACACAATATGTGGTCCATAATGTTTATGGCTCAAGGAGCCTAATGGAATCTGATACAAATCAGCACTTACTGAAGCCAAGCTCTGTGCGGAACCAGAGTATTTACTGAACAGCCCTCCATTAACCTGCAGCTGAGGCCCCTTCTCCTTCACTGAGCTCAGGGATAGAGTGAGATTTTGTCTGCTACTGGAACAACTGGACCCTGAAACAACATACACATATTAATAAATTCCAAATACCGTATTTTCTCAGTTTTGCTCACCACGGACAGCAATAAACAATAGGGATTCTGTATAAGAAGGAATTCTAGGGCAAAGTTCTAAAGTCCAATCATCAATAAGTTTAGTTTCCAGGGTAATTACTCTTGTTTTTTTTCCCCCCCAAATTCCATTAATAAGTTAACTCTGTGTGTGGTCTATTGGAATAACACTGGTAGGGTATGGCTGGCAATATAAGGTTTAATCCCATGATATTTCATTGACGGACTATTTGCCTGCCTCTTAGGCCAAACCAAAAAGTGGGTTTATTCACTAAATTTGAATTGTGGAGAAATGAAAAGGGATTTTGAAAAATTTGTAGTGAAAATGGAAAAACGTCTTTAGTGCTGCTATTTTTTTTTACAGTTTAACCACTTTGGCTTTAATTCATAGTTCTCTTACATCGTCTCTAAAATGCATAATTCCCTCACCAATCCTCCACAATTTTAAGTTTGATGGCACACGTGACTTTTGAAAACAAATAAACAGAATTGTATTTATTTAAATAATATTCATTACATTAACTAATACGGGAAAACAGCCAGATAGATCTTATCCTAAAATGCTTATTTCCTTTGTAATGCATATAATTTAGCATTTGGTAGTTAATGATAACTGTTTTTGATTGAGTTCATATCATTTGCATTTCTATATATGAACACTCCACAAATATGGCAGCAGACAATGTTTATACACAAGAATAACTGGTTTCATGCTGATTGCATTTTACAGGCTACCTTTGGCAAAAGCTTGGTTACTGTTTATAAGATCATCTTGTGCGGCCTGCAGCTATAAAGATCTGTACATCTTCAAGTTCTAATTATATTGGATTGAGCCCACCCATACACTTGCCGACCAATCAGTGAATGGGAGGCTGATGGAGAGAATATATTGTATCATTGAATAAATAATATGCAGATCAGACCCACCTTTCTCCCAAGCTGAATTTTTGGTGCATTGTAAAACCAAGTGGCTTGGCTCCCACTGGGGAGTGACTATGCTTTTCTTCTTCCCCCGTCTTCTTTTAAAGTGCCGGGCGAGAAAGATGAGAGAAATAGCACTAACAGCTGTTACAGCAATGATCTTCTTCAGGCTGGGGGAAGACTTTATCTGCAGGACACGGATACAGTAGGGGATTAGTATGTAAGTTTTCATGCAAAGCACAGTTTGATGACATTCAAGATATTTCTGAACTACATTTTTCCTTGATACACAGTCAGCCTTAAAGGGAACCTCCGAGCACCATAACCACTGCTGCTTTCAGTGTTGGTTATGGTACAAGGATGCTACTGATGCATTCCCTCCAATTTCTGTCAAATAGTTTTCAATAGTGTGACAGTAGCTTCCATGCCACAGACTTTTGGAGAGGCTTGAAGGCCAGCCTCCTGCCCACAGACTATGGGCCTGGTCCCAACAGCACCTTATTGTGCTTCTCAGCTGGATTTGTGGACCTCTCCGGATTGCCAGGACTTGTTTTACACATTGAGCATCTAATTGGGAGATACTGTGAAACACTCGGGAACTGTTCCTTGGATCGGCAGCAGGTATTCCATGGTCCCTCAAGAGTGCTCCCCTCCCTAGACTGGAACTAAGGCGCCGCAAGCCTGGAACTCCTTGCTATATCCGAGCATAGCCTTGACCCAGTAACTTGGGTGCGGATTCTTCGATCAGGGTGCTATTTGGGCAGCAGAGGCGCTGTTGAATATATATTGTGTGGGGATATGGTCCACGGAAAGGGGGTTCTGGCAGACATTTTGTGGGTACAGCAGGAAGCTGATTCTTATCTTGGGATAATATAATTAAGTCCCCAGACAGAGTAGCGCTGGGGAAGGACCCTTGTACTGTCCATTTCATTGTATGGAGGACCCCATGCAAGGAGAATCAACACTGTTTTGTATAAATAGCTGTGTTCTGTACAATAAAGGTCATTCTACCCCCACAATCACCGCTCTACATTAGACAGGGTCTCCAGAGTTACATCCTTGGAGGCCCCAGTCAAGCTTCAACGACCGGGTCTCACATGCTCCAGAGTCCCTGGTAGCAGCAAGGACGCTGACCTGGTGGAGGTAATCAGTCAGAGTACAAGAGCTCCGTCATATTGAGGTTTAACAGAAACAGAAGAATTTACTGTCACTAAAAGCCAAGGCTCAACATTTAAAGTCCTAAGCTCTTAGGCAGCAGCCTAAACGTTACTCGCAGCTGCAAGCATGGAAGGTCCATGGCACGCCTCTAAGCCTATCTCCTCAGATGGAGATGCCTAACAGAGAAGGTTTAGGACAAAATATATCATTATCAGCTCCTTTTCCATATCATTTTTAAATGCCTTCATTTCATCCTCCATACCTGAGCAAAAGAATGGTAAAGAGACGCACGCAGGTCCTCCATATTGAATGGGTTCCAGGTCTCGGACACAGTGATGTCTAATGTTGCCATGCATCTCCTATATCCCGTTCAGAGGAAGCTCCAGTTTTAGGTGTTATCTGTTTAAAACATAATGCTAATGAGTCATACAGTGCGCAGAAACATACGCTGGTACCGAAATACGAAATCACTTTACTCCCGAGAGAGTACGTATATACATCATTTATTACACATTATTGGGTTATTGTTAAGATTGAGTATACCTGTGTGATTTTTTTCAGTTCTGTTTGGCGCGGTTTATCATCTGTTGTTTTGTCACCTTTCTGTATCTCACGCAAGGTTTGTGAATCCTTGTAGATTTACTGCTGCCTGTTCACATTATAGCGAGCGCCTACATCTGCCTTATTTTCTGTACATACGCTCTAATGGCTGGCATTTACTCTCTTCATTTTCTAAAATGACATTTTAATTTAATTTTGTTCCATGCTCAGGACAACAATGTGTCCTCAATAGTAATCTCTTTGGAAAGGTGGTCTTTCAGTTTGGGAGTAATTTGAGGGAAATCTATTTTAGTTAGAAATGCATTTTTTTAAATTCTATAACAACAAATAGGAGAGGATAAATTATTCTGATTAGTCGTTGTTTGGCAATTTGTTGGATCTGAGAGTTTGTAAAAAAAAAAAGGGTAATTCAGTTTTCTCTTTTTTAGTCTCCTAAATGCCTCCTATGTGCATGTCTTCTCAATCTGTATTATAACTGACTGACAGCTGGATGCACCTTCATGTGGCTAGGTGGCATTAGTCCTGGTAGTGAGTGGGGAAGCTCTTGCACTTTTTGTGGAATGGGGGCAATGCTCATGGCTAAACAGGTGCAGGGGGATGGAATTAGGTGGGGGTTTTTTTGTAAAGTGGACAGTACTGCAGTGAATGTGAGCCCTGAAATTCTTGGAGAATAAATTGGCAGGCAATCTTTATTATAGGAAGGGGTGCTGGCATTCAGGGGCACCCAGAGCCATGACTGGGAAGGAAAATGTCTGGTAAAGACTATGAGGCACATGGTGTGGAGGGGCAGCTGGTAGTTAGGGGGCAGAACATGGGCTCCTAAATAAAGGGTTAAGGGGCAAGTAAAGCCAGATACCCCTTATGTGAAAGGAATAGTAAGGGCAGTTAGAGGGTGCATTGAGACTCTGGTATAATAATATGAAAATCTCATGAAATTAGATTCATGTACATTCATTGCTGGCTCTGTGCTCACGGAATAAAATTACAATAGTGTAGCAGGTAGTGGTATTATATAACAATAAATATTCTACTCCTAACTTGTTTTGTATTGTGAGGATGTAACACAATGTATATATCTACAGGCAGTCAGAGTCTGTAGAAAATAACACACAGTAAATATACAAAGTGTCAGCATCAATGAATGAATGGTACTGATTCCTTACCTGACAGCCAGCACCAGCTTGGATGATCCTGGGAGAGGGGGATAGGAGGGGATAGACAGATAGTGCTTCCGGGGGAGAGGCAGGGAGGGGTGAGGGATAATCTATGCATTGTGTGTGAGGGGCTGCCTTAGTTACATTGTGTACACTGAATAATACTGAGTTATCATACACACAGCTTGTGTGATGCATGGTGCAGTGTGTGTGATGCTGTGTGTGGTGTGTGATGCATAGTGCTATGTGTGTGATGCTGTGTGTGATGTATGTGATGCTGTGTGCAACGTGTGTGATGCATGGTGCAGTGTGTGCAATGTGTGTGATGCATGGTGCAGTGTGTGTGATGCTGTGTGTGGTGTGTGATGCATAGTGCTATGTGTGTGATGCTGTGTGTGATGTATGTGATGCTGTGTGCAACGTGTGTGATGCATGGTGCAGTGTGTGCAATGTGTGTGATGCATGGTGCAGTGTGTGTGATGCTGTGTGTGGTGTGTGATGCATAGTGCTATGTGTGTGATGCTGTGTGTGATGTATGTGATGCTGTGTGCAACGTGTGTGATGCATGGTGCAGTGTGTGCAATGTGTGTGATGCATGGTGCAGTATGTGTGATGCTGTGTGTGATGCAGGGTGCAATGTGTGTGATGCTGTGTGTGATGTATGTGATGCTGTGTGCAATGTGTGTGATGCTGTGTGCAATGTGTGTGATGCATGGTGCAGTATGTGTGATGCAGGGTGCAATGTGTGTGATGCTGTGTGTGATGTATGTGATGCTGTGTGCAATGTGTGTGATGCTGTGTGCAATGTGGTGATGCATGGTGCAGTATGTGTGATGCTGTGTGTGATGCAGGGTGCAATGTGTGTGATGCTGTGTGCACTGTGTGTGATGCAGGGTGCAATTTGTGTTATACTGTGTGCACTGTGTGTGATGCATTGTGCAATTTGTGTTATACTGTGTGCATAGAGTAATACTGTTTGCATTGTGTGTGATACGGTGGTAAAACAGTGATGATGGGTGAATAGAAAGATGCTGTGTGCAGTGTGTAATGATGTGTGTGCATAGAGTGATGCTGTGTGAATTGAATGATGCTCTGTGAAATGTTTGTCTTGCTATGCACATAGAGTGACACTGTGTGCATAAAATGATGCTGTGTGCAATATGTGTGATTCTCTGTGCATAGAGTAATGCTGTGTGTAGTGTGTATTGCTATGTGTAAGTTGTGTGATACTGTTTGTAGTGTGTGTCTGGTGCTGTGTGTTGAGTGCTGTTGTGTCCATATAGTGATGCTCTGTGTGATATGTGTGTGTGATACTGTGTACATATAGTGTTGTTGAGTGTCTGCATGGCCCCATGTACCGCATAAAGTGATGTTGTTTGCATTGTGTGCCAAGGTAATGCTATATGGTATGTGCTTTGTGAAGTATGGATCCACTTTACAAATGTCAAATTAAAATTTAAGCAAACACAGCTCATCTGGAAAAAAAAATCCAACTACTCAACAGTCCCAGCTTAGTTTTAGCCTGTGCAAGTAGCATAGGTGGTTATGGTGCTTCAATGTTCTTTACACATTAGCGGTTGTAACAGGTAGAGACAGACAGACAGACGGATAGAGAGATAGAATGTCTTTTGGAAGAATGAACATGCTGCTAAAGTTTAATATGGCTGGTCTGCTTGACCCCATTCCCAAGGAAGGATTAAGAGCCCATTGGGCCCATTGGTGCCTGGTGACTATTATGATTGAATTATTGACAGAAAACACTAAACCAGTTATACCTCTCAAGTATCATGTATTTTTGGAGGTGATGCTGGAGGGGAACCCACAGGCTATAGCTATCAGAAAACACATACCCTATGCTAAAATCTCGCTTTCATCTCTCAAGTAAATCCATACCCCTTAACAGCAGTGTCCGGTGAAGCAGGATTTCGGAGGGTGGGGTAACAGGGTGGGCCACTGATGTGAATCATGTAACCAGAACCAACCAACTGGGCAAACATGCCCAAGAAAGAATTAATATGGTCAGCCTGGCATAAATGCACGTCAGGCTTCCTGCCAATTGTAATACTCAAGAAAATAAAGTTCGTTGGAACTCAATTGCAGAAATTAAATGAAAATGTATTTTGACGTTAAGAAAAAAAAATATGGTGCTTACTTGTTTAGGTCTTGAGACTCCAGAACAAGATTTCAACAGCAACTCAATTAGTAAGGTTAAATCCAGTGAAATTAATACAGTTCCCTTTTTTTGGATACATTTACACAATGTTCCAGTATAGAATAAATGCAGTGCTTAAGCAAGCTAATTAATGCGGGAGTTGTGCAGGATGAATTCAGGATACAAATGAAATGCTGGTTTATATGGAAGCACAATGAACTAGCTTAATTAATGGCTGAGACAAAGTAGCAAATTACTTAAAGCACAATAATCAAAGAACTTAGCTTATTGGAGGAGGTAGAAGAGTAGTCAGAATCCGTTCCGTGTCCATGGATTATAGAGTTCAGCAAAGTCGGTTTGGAAGACACAGGGAGCTCAGATGTCACTTAGAAACAATTTGCAACAAACTGACTGAGCAATTTCGGAACAACCGCGGCTTCCCTTTAATGAGGCAGTGTGTGGCGTCAGACGCAAGGGCGGGACCCGATCGGTAATCATGTAGGATGACCAACCTAGGGCATACCATGCAGACAGAATCCTGAGCTTGGCATAAATGCATCTAATGATGCGCTTGGTCCACGTTTTCTAAAGATGGTCTCGTAGCACTCGCTGGTCCACTCCTCTCCTAACCTTCTTGCTAGCAGACAGAAGCTCCTGTTTTACAGTCTGGGTCAGAAAAAAAGTGTATGTAGTGAGTGTAGAAGAAAGGGAACATGCCACAGTGTTAGAAAGACTGAAGCAGCAAGAGCATTTGCATGTGCAAAGTCATCTTTACCTTAAAGGACCACTATAGTGCCAGGAAAACATACTCGTTTTCCTGGCACTATAGTGCCCTGAGGGTGCCCCCACCCTCAGGGTCCCCCTCCCGCCCGGCTCTGGAAAGGGTAAAAGGGGTAAAACGTACCTTTTTCCAGCGCTGGGCGGGGAGCTCTCTGCCTCCGATCCTCCAGCCGGTCACATAGGAAAGCATTCATAATGCTTTCCTATGGACGCTTGCGTGCTCTCACTGTGAAAATCACAGTGAGAAGCACGCAAACGCCTCCAGCGGCTGTCAATGAGACAGCCGCTAGAGGAAATAGGGGAAGGCGTAACCCATTCATAAACATAGCAGTTTCTCAGAAACTGCTATGTTTATGAAGAAATGGGTTAACCCTAGCTGGACCTGGCACCCAGACCACTTCATTAAGATGAAGTGGTCTGGGTGCCTAGAGTGGTCCTTTAACTGATTTCATTGTCAGTCCACACCAGTTTTGTTCCCCTACATCCTTCTTAAGTTGCCATACTTAAACAAAAGCATGTGAAGAGTAGTAAAAAAAATATATATATATATTACAGCAGCAAAATGGATATTTAAATGCGGAGAAGATGGAGATCATTGGTCGTCAACCTGGTCCTGGGCGTTTCAGGATTCTAGGTGGGCGGTAGGGGATTCTGCGGCACAACAAGCTGAATCCTCCTTCCATTGAGAGAGTGGGCAGGCACGAGTGCACAAATGCACATGAAAGCACAAAGGCATATGAACGCGCGCAAACGCGAGAATGCATGCACGCGAACAAGAGAATACGTGCATGCGCGCAAGAATGTGCCAATGCGAGTGAGTGTAACACATGGGAAGAGGAAGGGGAGGAGTGGGAGCTGATGCACGATAGCAGGGGCAGGCAGAAGCGGAGCAGAGCACTTGTAAAATAGGAGAAAGAAAAGTTATAGGCAAGGAGAGAATTGTTGTTGGCTAATAATAATAAGTTGGCTAACTAGCTCAGCCTTACTTTTGGACATTGCCCTAAGGCAGGTAAAAGAAAAGCATAAAAAATAGGGGGATAGGGGAATAAAATAAAGGAGGAGAGAAAGCAGTGTTTAGAGTGGCTCATGTTTTGGCAAGTTAAATTTTGTTATCTTATAAAATAAAATAAATAAGGAAAATAACTAAAGGAAGGAGAAGGAGAGAATAAAGAGGAAGGGAAAAAGAGACTCCTGATATATTGATATAATATAAGGAAGGTAAAAAAGAAGGCGGCAGGAAAAGTAGCAAAAAAAGGGGGAATTTCTTTTTATGGTGACACGTAATAAAAATTGGCAGCTAATACAGCGTTGTTTTTGGTGTTTGTAATAAAAGGGAAAGGGGGGAAGCACTGTGTGGAGTGCAGATCAAAACGTGGAAAGCGTAAAAGTAGTTGTTAAATTGTGCAACAAATTTAGAACCCATATCTGAAAAAAAGAAATATGCGCGTGGCTATTTACCAGAGTATCTGAAGACACTTGAGCTAAAAAGTGTGAGTTACTGCTGCACTGGTGGCGGTAAGGAAATGTTATCATCAAGAAAAATGCATTAGTGGGCGGTAGGTAGAAAAAGGTTGACTACCCCTGATGTAGATCAACTAGCAACTGGATTCCCCTGAGGAAGTCCTATCCCAGGACGAAACGTGTAGGGCTTAATACTTACATAGTGACTTGTTAATTGTGACTTTCTGTCTATTTATTGGTTTTATTTGGCTTACTTGCGGTTATCATTTTTGTTCCTGCTCTGGAGGGATCCTTTTTGCTTCTATGGCTGTGGAACTACTACAATTTGATTTGCAAGAAAATTTAACTTTGCTGTAAGTGCAATATAATAAAAAGTGATTTTACTTTGAGATTGGTACACTATGTTCGGATTTCTTTCTCTCTTCTCAGACAAAAGAATAAATGGCTACATCGCTCAAAGATACCTTTACGAGCCTGTTATCAAGCTATATCCTGTGAGTGCAAAATATACTACCAGCACGCAATAGAATTTATAGTCCTGCACTATTGTATATATTTTTCTTTCCTAGATTGTATATTTTCTATACAAAAATTAAATAGTTGAAGAGAATACAACACATAAGCAATTTGCTTACCTAGAATAAAAAAAAAAACAAAAAAAACTCTAGCATGGTGGGTTCAAACTGACAGAGTGAGTCCCCACAGTCCAACAATTAGCCAGTATATCGTAGGAAACCATGCACGCCAAATATAATTAAAATAAATTTTATTAATATTAATAAAAATCACCCTTCTTAATTGTATTTTGGTGTGCACTTGTACCTTATCACCTACAAATATGGACACACACAACCACACATAGTCACACACACACACAAACACAAAAACACATGCAGACACACAATCACACACTGTCACAACATAATCATACAAATACACACACAGTCACACACATACACAGTCAAATAAAGTGATTTGCACACAGTCACATACAGTCACGCAGTCACATGCACAATGTCATATAGTTACACATAGTCATTCAGACAGTAACATATACACACACTTCCCAAATGAAGAGGGTAATGCACACACCATTATAAGGGGAATATTTCCACCAGGGTGCTCCAGAACGGGAGGGCCAGGTTCCCAAAAGAACCAAGTAGTAATCCTTTACCTCCCTTTCACAGGTTTCTGGATGCTGGAGTTTGGAAGGTTTGCTAAGTGGCTGTCAATGTAACAGCTTCTGGAGGTTTGTTAAACCGTTCACGGTACCTTGAAGGGTTAACTTGACAGGACCACAGCACCTAGGCCACTTCATGGAAATTACATATGCTGGGTGACGGTAGTGGTCCTTTAAATACTGTGGAAGTATGAAGTAATTGCAGAGAAGTATTTAATTTCAATTTCTCTTTAGTACTTGTATTTGCCTTCTCTCTCAACGTAATTATTTGGCTCTGCTTCTGTAGACAGCAAATTTAGACTGCAGTAATGTGCAGAAAATCCTATTTACAAAATTTGGCCATTATTGATCTATAACAGTTTTTAAAAAACATTAATCTAAGGAGTTCCTGCTGAGGACCCTTTAATAGGAAGGAATGCTATGTTGAGGTTCTAACCTCATCTCAAAAGTTTAAATTCCAGGAACAATTGCTAAATATTGGGGAAAGACGCCTGGGTCTTTTTTCCCTCAATTCCTTGCTATGTTTGCTGAAAAATCGGCACTGCTTATAACATTTATTGACAACGAGCCAATATGGAAGCATTCAGTTCCAGAATACATTACTCCCAAGTGTTCCTATTTAGTAGGGACAGTCCCTGTTTTGGGCCCCAATCCCCCTTTGCTATCCTAATGCACATTTTTTTTAGGATTCTAAGTATTTGTTTGTCTGAATGTGAGCCCCACAGCAATAATACAGTTACGTGTCTATATTTAGCGTAAACAGAGCAATGTGGAATTCTGCATTTAATTTGATTTTTTTAAACCTTGTACGCATGTATATGGAAGAATGATGTGTTATTTATTAGATAGTGTTCAAGCCAGTCAGCATCATTTTGGGTGGAAATCGTGTGATGGCATGTATTGCAGATGTCCCCTCAAAAACCACCGTCATCTGCAGTTTGAGACCTTGGACAAATGGTGTCCTGCAGGACTTAGTCGATGACTGACCAACCTGGTATATTTGGGGTCTATATTTTGGCTACCAGTGTTTTAAATATGGGTCTGTATCAGGAATCCATCTCAACAAATGTAACTCTGTATAATTTGTGTTTTTATTATGTGCCATGGCATGAATAAAATCCATAATTGAAATACAATGTGATAGCTCAGGAGTTAGTGCTCCAGGTATCTCATCTACGCCAATCCACAAAATCACAGGCTTGATTCACAGGCCTGAATCACAGGTTTGATTCCTGGTCAAAGTCAGTGCAGCTAAATAGCATCTAGACCTCCATGATGTACATGGAAACTACTGACAAGCTAAATATATCTTTTATGGTTACAGGTAAACTCTAAACACCATAACCACTATGTAGCATGCCAACCGGGGGAGAGGGCAGGCCACACTGAGTGACAGGTGGTATGGGGTTGCATTAAGAAATCTTATCCACCTATCACTCTTTGTAGCATTGCTCTGTGAGACCCTTGCAGACAATTTCATTATCCTTTAACAGGGAGTGAAGTATAACACCAATACAGGCAGCAGGGGCAGAGTATAGCACCTGATGTCTGCTAAAATCCATATGCAAAGACAAATCATTAAGTAATCCCAGCTTCCTCTCCATTAGACAGCAGGGATTGCACTTCCAGCCCCCTCTCTTCCTCCCCCGTGCCCGTACCAGTAAGGAGCAGGAGAGGGAAATGTAATGACTGTGTGTGGGTGATGTGATTTTGGGTGACTGTCTGTGTGTGGCTGTGTGATTGTGACATTGGGTTGCTGTGTGTGGCTGCGTGTATAAGATTGTGTTTGACTGTGTGTATGTGTGTGTGTTTATGTGGCTGTGTGTATAAGATTGTATGTGGCTGTGTGAATGTGACATTGGGTTGCTGTGTGTGGCTGCGTGTATAAGATTGTGCTTGACTGAGTGTATCAGTGTGTGTGTATGTGTGATTGTGATATTGGGTTGCTGTGTGTATAAGATTGTGTTTGACTGTGTGTATGTGACATTGGGTTGCTTTGTGTGGCTGCGTGTATAAGATTGTGTTTGCCTGTGTGTGTGTATGTGGCTGTGTGTATGTGACATTGGGTGACTGTGTGTGGCTGCGTGTATCAGATTGTGTTTGTCTGTGTGTGACTATGTGACTGTGTGTATGTTACTCAGTTTAAATATCCAGGCACAACCTGACAAATTTTCAGGTAGGAGCCGAAACATTGTCTTAACTTTTGTACCCCCAATAAAGACTGCCTTCTGAAAGAAACCATAAGGTGTGCCCAGGTATTTCTTACGGGGAAGCTTGGATGTGTGTGCGGCACTCGCCACACATGCTCATCAGGTCCCCAGTTCTCCTCCCATAGAACTATGGACATTAAAGCGTTAAGAAAACAGGTTTATATTCTGAAAGTTATAGTGTTCCTTTAAGTGAACAAAAACAAACACAATCTTTTTTTTAAAATTATTTGGGTTTTATTTTAATTTTTTCCTTTTCTCACCTTATTTATTCTAATGAACATCAAACAGTCAATGATTAGTTTGACTCACTCTATAAAGCCAGGTATTTTAAAAAAATAGTATGCCCATGTAATAATGGCCAAAGAATGGAACATTTACCCATAATTCTCTGCCAGTCAGACCTCAGAGAGGTAGATCAGTGCTATGGGTATGTCAGTCTCTAAGGCAATCTTACCAGGGTGACTTACCAATTGCATCACTGGAACACCCACTTAGGTCTGCGCCCCTGTTCCACTTCTATAACTTCTATTGTTAGGAATTATGAGATATATGCATTCCTATCCATTTTAATAATGTGCAAATAAAACAAATGAATTATGGTCTAATTTGAGTTTTTTTGCCCTCTACATTAAACATATAATAAGCAAATATATTCTTGTTTTGTAATTACATAATGCGTATTTATACATACTGAAAATAATTTTTTTTCACAGAACTCCCTCCCTGAAATCTGGTAATATTTTTCACATTGTATTAGCTACGTTGCCAGCAAAGGTATACGTTTAATTAGATTTTAGATATTCTTTTGCCACTAGGTTTGCTGCGTAGTACAAAAACAAATGTTAATGAGCAACAACGTCAACTTTCATGAGACGGAACATTTTAAATCATTTAAAGGTTTAAAACACATTTTAAAAAATCATTTAATTTTAATCAGCTTTGCAGTTCAATCTCTATGTTCTTGTCCTTAAATATACTATTTGTGTGCAGTGCTTGTGTGATAATGTAGGTGTGTTTTGTATGGAGTATTTGTGTGTGAGTGTTTATGTATAATACTGATGTTTGAATGCAGGGGTGTATTTGTGTGTAGTATTGGCGTTTTCATACAGGGGTGTGTTTGTGTGTAATTTTGGCATTTTAATGCAGGGATGTGTGTTTTTTTTTGTACGGTTTGAATGCAGGTATATGTTTGTGTATAGTGTATTCTCACTCCTTGTAGCCCCATTCTAAGTCCATGTACCCCAATTCTCACTCCCTGTATCCTCTATTTTCAGTCCCTGTACCTCCATTCTCAGTCCCTGTATCCCCATTCCCAGTCCCTGTACCCCCATTCCCAGTCCCTGTGCCCGCATTCCCAGTCCCTGTATCCCCATTCCCAGTCCCTGTACCCCCATTCTCAGTCCCTGTATCCCCATTCTCACTCCTTGTACCCCATTCTCAGTCCCTGTATTTCGTATCCTCACTCCTTGTACCATTCTCAGTCCATGTACCCCAATTCTCAGTTCCCGTACCCCCATTCTCAGTCTCTTTATCTCCCATTCTCAGTCCCTGTATCTACCATTCTAAGTCTCTGTATCTACCATTCTAAGTCTCTGTATCCTTATTCTCAGTCCCTGTATCCCCTATTCTCACTCCTTGTACCCCCATTCTCAGTCCCTGTATTCCGTATTCTCACTCCTTGTACCCCCATTCTCACTCCTTCTATCCCCATTCTCAGTCCTTGTATCCCTCATTCTCAGTCCTTGTATCCCCCATTCTCAGTCCTTGTATCCCCCCACTCTCAGTCCTTGTATCCCCCCACTCTCAGTCCCTTTATCCCCATTCTCAGTCTCTGTATCCCCATTCTCAATGCCCGTACCCCCATTCTCAGTCCTTGTATCCCGTATTCTCAGTCTCTGTTTCCTCCATTCTCAGTCCTTGTATTCTGTATTCTCAGTCTTTGTTTCCCCCATTCTCGGGCCCTGTACCCTCATTCTCAGTCCCTGTATCCCCCATTCTCACTACTTGTACCCCATTCTCTGTCCATGTACCCCAATTCTCACTCCCTGTATCCCCCCATTCTCAATCCCTGTACTACTATTCTCAGTCCCCGTACCTCCATTCTCAGTCCCTTTATCTCCCATTCTCAGTCCCTGTACCCCCAGACTCAGTCTTTATACCTCCCAGTCCCAGTATCCCCATTCTCAGTCCCTGTATCCCCTATTGTCAGTCCCTGTATCCCCCATTCTTAGTCCCTGTATCCCCTATTCTCAGTCCCTGTATCTCCATTGTCAATCCTTCTATCTCGTTTTCTAAGTAGCGGTTTCCCCATTCTCAGTCCCTGTATCTCACATTCTCAGTCCCTATATTCCCTATTCTCAGTCCCTGTATCCCCCATTCTCAGTCCCTGTATCCCCATTCTCATTTCCTGTACCCCCATTCTCTGTCCCTGTACCCCTATTCTCAGTTCTTGTATCCCCTATTCTCCCTCCTTGTACCCTCATTCTCAGTCCCTGTATCCCCCATTCTCAGTCCCTGTATCCCCCATTCTCAGTCCCTGTATCCCCATTCTCATTTCCTGTACCCCCATTCTCTGTCCCTGTTTTCCCTATTCTCAGTTCTTGTATCCCCTATTCTCCCTCCTTGTACCCTCATTCTCAGTCCCTGTATCCCCTATTCTCGGTCCCTGTATCCCCCATTCTCATTTCCTGTCCCTGTTTTCCATATTCTCAGTTCTTGTATCCCCTATTCTCCCTCCTTGTACCCCCATTCTCAGTCTCTAGATCCCCTATTCTCAGTCCCTGGATCCCCTATTCTCAGTCCCTGTACCCCCATTCTCAGTCCCTGTATCCCCATTCTCAGTCCCTGTATCTCCCATTCTCAGTCCCTGTATCCCCTTTTCTTAGTCCTTGTATCTCCCATTCTCAGTTCCTGTATCCCCCGTTCTCAGTCCCCGTATCCCCCGTTCTCAGTCCCCGTATCCCCCGTTCTCAGTCCCCGTATCCCCCGTTCTCAGTCCCCGTATCCCCCGTTCTCAGTCCCTGTATCCCACGTTCCCAGTCCCTGTATCCCCTATTCTCCGTCCTTGTACCCCCATTCTCCGTCCTTGTACCCCCATTCTCAGTCCCTGTATCCCCCTTCTCAGTCCCTGTATCCCCCATTCTCAGTCCCTGTATCCCCCATTCTCAGTCCCTGTATCCCCTATTCTCCCTCCTTGTTTGTACCCCCATTCTCAGTCCCTGTATCCCCTATTCTCAGTCCCTGTACCCCCATTCTCAGTCCCTGTACCCCCATTCTCAGTGCCTGTATCCCCTATTCTCCCTCCTTGTACCCCCATTTTTACACCCTGTATCCCCCTTCCTCACTCTCAGTCTCTCTCTCCCCTGGCACTCTCAATATCCCTGCTCTCCCCCTCCCTCACTCTCAGTCTCTCTCTCCCCTGGCAGTCTCAGTATCCCTGCTCTCCC
>OW240919.1:30036728-30093764 GCA_933207985.1 Pelobates cultripes | reverse complement strand
CAGTCTCAGTATCCCTGCTCTCCCTCCCTCCCTCTCAGTCTCCGTATCCCAGGCAGTCTCAGTATCCCTGCTCTCCCTCCCTCCCTCTCAGTCTCAGTATCCCAGGCAGTCTCAGTATCCCTGCTCTCCCTCCCTCCCTCTCAGTCTCAGTATCCCAGGCAGTCTCAGTATCCCTGCTCTCCCTCCCTCCCTCTCAGTCTCAGTATCCCAGGCAGTCTCAGTATCCCTGCTCTCCCTCCCTCCCTCTCAGTCTCAGTATCCCAGGCAGTCTCAGTCTCCGTCTCAGTATCCCAGGCAGTCTCAGTATCCCTGCTCTCCCTCCCTCCCTCTCAGTCTCAGTATCCCAGGCAGTCTCAGTATCCCTGCTCTCCCTCCCTCCCTCTCAGTCTCAGTCTCCCAGGCAGTCTCAGTATCCCTGCTCTCCCTCCCTCCCTCTCAGTCTCAGTATCCCAGGCAGTCTCAGTATCCCTGCTCTCCCTCCCTCCCTCTCAGTCTCTCTCTCCCCAGGCAGTCTCAGTATCCCTGCTCTCTCCCCTGGCAGTCTCAGTATCCCTGCTCTCCCCCATCCCTCACTCTCAGTCTCTCTCTCCCCTGGCAGTCTCAGTATCCCTGCTCTCCCCCATCCCTCACTCTCAGTCTCACTCTCCCCTGGCAGTCTCAGTATCCCTGCTCTCCCCCCTCCCTCACTCTCAGTCTCACTCTCCCCTGGCAGTCTCAGTATCCCTGCTCTCCCTCCCTCCCTCTCAGTCTCAGTATCCCAGGCAGTCTCAGTATCCCTGCTCCCTCCTGCCGCTGGGGGTGCAGTACCGCTGGCGGCCAGCAGGTGGCGAGCTGCAGTCCCGCACAGGAAGCGGAAGCGGTCGCAGTCTCTCAGACAACCTGGAAGCTGCGTGTCCTTCCTGCAGAGCGGGGCCCGGGGAGGCGACACCGGAGACAGGCCCGAGCACGGTGAGCCCCCGCCACACGGAGTGTGTGTCTGATATTAACATACACGGCGTATACCGAGCGGGACTGGCAGACACTGCACCACACACACTGCACACAGACAGACAGACATCAGGCAATACAGACAGACAGACAGACATCAGGCAATACAGACAGACAGACAGACATCAGGCAATACAGACAGACAGACAGACAGAGACATCAGGCAATACAGACAGACAGACATGGACATCAGGTAATACAGACAGACAGACAGAGACATCAGGCAATACAGACAGACAGACAGAGACATCAGGCAATACAGACAGACAGACAGAGACATCAGGCAATACAGACAGACATTACATGGACATCAGGTAATACAGACAGACATTACATGGACATCAGGTAATACAGACAGACAGACATTACATGGACATCAGGCAATACAGACAGACAGACATTACATGGACATCAAGTAATACAGACAGACAGACATTACATGGACATCAGGTAATACAGACAGACAGACATGGACATCAGGTAATACAGACAGACAGACATGGACATCAGGCAATACAGACAGACAGACAGACATGGACATCAGGTAATACAGACAGACATTACATGGACATCAGGCAATACAGACAGACAGACAGACATGGACATCAGGCAATACAGACAGACAGACATTACATGGACATCAAGTAATACAGACAGACAGACATTACATGGACATCAGGTAATACAGACAGACAGACATGGACATCAGGTAATACAGACAGACAGACATGGACATCAGGCAATACAGACAGACAGACAGACATGGACATCAGGTAATACAGACAGACATTACATGGACATCAGGCAATACAGACAGACAGACAGACATGGACATCAGGCAATACAGACAGACAGACATTACATGGACATCAAGTAATACAGACAGACAGACATTACATGGACATCAGGTAATACAGACAGACAGACATGGACATCAGGCAATACAGACAGACAGACATGGACATCAGGCAATACAGACAGACATTACATGGACATCAGGTAATACAGACAGACATTACATGGACATCAAGTAATACAGACAGACAGACATTACATGGACATCAGGTAATACAGACAGACAGACATGGACATCAGGCAATACAGACAGACAGACATGGACATCAGGCAATACAGACAGACATTACATGGACATCAGGTAATACAGACAGACATTACATGGACATCAAGTAATACAGACAGACAGACATTACATGGACATCAGGTAATACAGACAGACAGACATTACATGGACATCAGGTAATACAGACAGACAGACATTACATGGACATCAGGTAATACAGACAGACAGACATTACATGGACATCAGGTAATACAGACAGACAGACATTACATGGACATCAGGTAATACAGACAGACAGACATTACATGGACATCAGGTAATACAGACAGACAGACATTACATGGACATCAGGTAATACAGACAGACAGACATTACATGGACATCAGGTAATACAGACAGACAGACATTACATGGACATCAGGTAATACAGACAGACAGACATTACATGGACATCAGGTAATACAGACAGACAGACATTACATGGACATCGGGTAATACAGACAGACAGATGTAACTGCTCCTCCCTTGCAGGCCAAACATAGGGAAGAGCCCTCTCTTCCCATTCCCATTTTTTTTCCCCTGCACTTCAAGTCTCCCTCTGTTTCCCCCTCCCATCGTGGGCTCATAGTGCGCACATGCAAACAACCATTTCAATTGTGTCTGTCATTGTTTATAAAAACGAAGCAATTTGTTCATATCTTCCTAACAAAGCGATTAGTTCGTCAATAGATAAACAGGCATTTGATTTATACAGCTGAAAAGGATAACAAGTCTGTTTCAGTCATTGTCATGGTTACTCTCTGCAGATTTAAGACCAGGATAGCTGCTTTGGATTGTGTGTTAGAGCTTTTCTAATTCTGCTGTTTTGGCATAAAATGTTCATTATTGACAAATTCTGTAAGAGAGTTTGTGTTGATGTTATTCACTAAGCAACTAATTTTTGCTCTCCTAGTGAAGTGTGTGTGGCTAAAAGTTGCAGTTCACCTGCCCATTAACGGAGCCGAGGGGAGCAGTCCTTATGTGCGGGCACAACCCCAGCTTTTTTACCAACCATTCAAAGATACTGCTATAAGCGGCAATGGTCCTTAGTCAGTCCCTCTATGTGCAGGTTTAATATTCTGTCTGAACACTTTTTCAGTGTTGCATTATTGGTGATATTTCTGTAGTTGATCTCTATAAATTGTTTATTTTATAAAATTGTATTGTATCTTCTTTGCTGCGGTTTTGACTGGAAATACAGATGTTGATGTGGAAAGAGATCCAGTTGGCATGATGTGCCTTTTTACCCCGTTTAGGTGGAGATATAATTCTGCATTGTACGTGTGTGAAAGCTATGCTTCACCCTGTTTATGTGTTGGACTCATTCTGAAATAGATAACACAATTCATGATGTTCTTTGGTGAGTGGGCTGCACATTCTGTCCCCTATCCCACTATTATATCAATTATTTACCAAGGAAGCATTTGCTCGTCAAAATGAAAGGGCCCTATCACACGTGTTGTACCTCCGTGTTGTGACTTTAAGTTGCATTCCAGCTATACAGTATATCTACTGGTTTAATTTACTTTTTTTTTGTAACATTGATGTGTGGGGTGGAAGTTTTGTTTCTCCTCTGTAATCATATGTCTGTTAAAGGAACAATCTATAAAAAAAAAAGTTTATTTGATATAACCTGCATCGGATTTGTTCATCATGTTTTCTTTGGTGGTAAAAACCTAACTAGCAATAGCTGCAGATTTAGTTTCTGTAGTTACTGCAAGCTTTCACCTTCTTCCCTGGCAGAGATGCTGTCAGCTGTGCTGGAGAACGACCAATCAGAGGCTTCTCTGGTTGGCCTTGTGGATTAACTGCACATGCAGTGAGAGGGTCTGCTGCTGATTGGCTGGAATGTGTCTGCTGACTGTGAGGTACAGGGTCAAAGTTTACTCAATGATGAGTCCGCGTCGAACTGTTCGGCGGACCGTTCGGGACATCACTAGCTGTGATTTCTGGGGAAGCTTATCGTTTATATGCAGTCTCTCCTAGATTGGAGTGCTTCGTAAATATAAAATCTGCAGCAGGCAGGCGAGTAGCAGAGGCCCCAGACTGTTACAGCTTCCCCTCTCACTCCCCCCCACCGCCCCGTCTTGGGATTTGCCAGTGACATATTTGTATTTCACAGTATTCTTTCATTACATGGGTGATTGAGTATTGATTGACACTGTAAGTACATGGTGCTGTGTGTTTCTGTAACGCACATTTATTCTCCAGTGACCAAATATACCCTGAGAACTTTCTCTCCTGAAAAATGAAACAAGGATATACTGACAGCAGAGCACTAAGATAATCATGTAAGAATCCTGCCTGAAAGGGACACACTCAGTGCTGTGGGACTCTAGTAATGTAACATTATATTATATATAATTATATACCCTTATTGTAGGCACTACAGATCTCCTGCTCAGTATTGTTTGGTACTGTAAATAGAGCTATCTCTGGAGGTGTGGAATTTCTATACTTTTTAAACCTGTCAAAAGGGATGGACTTCATTTAAGCAGAATGATTAGTAATCAGTTTAAGATTCCAATTGCACTAATTAAATAAATTCTGTAATAACCTTACTTAAATAGACTTTTCAAACTCTGTAACTACTACAGGCTGTTGTTGTAGCCTTTTGCACAGAGGTTATAGGTGCAGCTCTGTAGTATAGATCAGTGTTTTTCAACCACTGTTCCGCGGCACACTAGTGTGCCGCGAGATGTTGCCTGGTGTGCCGTGGGATGTCTGATGTTCTGATGTCCGGGCTGTGATCAGGGCCGGACTGGCCCACCGGGATACCGGGAAATTTCCCGGTGGGGCGCGGCACCTGGGGGCTGCGAGGGCACATATGTGCCACCGGGTGGCTGGTCCGGTGGCACACTGAGAGGGGGCCGGCCGCGTTCCAGACTGGAGCCGCCGGGCCGGGTGGCAGCTTCGCCGGTCCGGCGGCACTCCAGTCACTGGCTGCTGATGGAGGAGGAGCCTGTCTACCAAGCTCCCTCGCGGTTCCACCGCGAGGGAGCATGGTAGACAGGCTGCTCCACCATCATGCATCAGCAGCCAGTGACTGGAGTGCCGCCGGACCGGCGAAGCTGCCACCCGGCCCGGCGGCTCCAGTCTGGAATGCGGCCGGCCCCCTCTCAGTGTGCCACCGGAGAGATAGGGAAGGGGGAGACACAGGGAAAGGGGGGGAAGGGAGGGACACAGGGAAAGGGGGGAGGGAGAGACATAGGGAAGGGGGGGGGGGGAGAGACACATTTTCTAATGGTGGTGTGCCGCGTCATTTTATTCATGAAACAAGTGTGCCTTTGCCCAAAAAAAGGTTGAAAAACACTGGTATAGATACACAGTAATCTAGCTTTAAAAAACACCCCATATTGTTCAACCAGTAAAACACATCTTTGTATGTAAGCTGTTGATCCAAAAGAAGGCAAGAAACGTAATATGAACTGAAGGCCAACTGAGTCACAAAAGAGGGAAAATTTCCTTTTGACTCCATAATAGCAATGAGATTTCTCCTTGGATCAACAACCTGTTGATATATTAATTCTGTTCTTGAATATTCTGTTTTTAAAAAACTCAACCAGGCCTTTTTCAAAATATCTATAGAACCTGAGAAGAAAATCTCTTTACCTCAAGGAACACTAGAAATATCTGCATTCTTAATGCTACAGCCCTAATGTCGCTTATTGATTAGTCCCAGAATTAATCTAATAACTCACCTTTTCTCTCTTGGATGACTGGCCAATACAATGCTCGTCATAGAGGAGCATTGTGGCAGATCGTAAAGGCACTGCACATGTGCGTGTGACATTACGGTTGGGAAGTAAGATTCCCAACTCTCATGTCTAGAGGGCTTGGAGGCATGCCCTGAAGCCGCACTTTCAAAAACTTCTAACTAGTTCTATATAGGGTTTTGGAGGTAGGACTGCAGGCACTATAACATCTTCATTAAGATGAAGTTGTTAAAGTAGGTAAAGTGTCCCTTTATGACAAAGGAAGGCATACTTTGCCTTAGTATTTTCCTATGCTTAACAAGTATGATGAAAAGGCAGAGATACCTTTTGTCAATCAAGTCTTGTAAGACCCCCAGCCATCACTAGTCATGGCTGAGGAAACAAATACAGCAGGTTACCCCACAGACCTTAGTGTTGTACCCTCACGCATGCGCGAAGGTACAACATTGGTGTTGTCTCCTGGCAACTGAAGCACATGGAGCTAAAGAGGACCGTCAGGAAGAGCATGGAGGCGGAAATGAGGGACAGGTTCAAGTAAGGATAACTCACCTTCCCCTGCACCCCTCGACCACTGCACAGCCAGCGGAACAGTCTTAAAGTCAGAATCGTAATACCGTACATTTTAAATTCCTGACATTTTTTACTTTAGTAAGTAACCCTGAGTGGCTCTGACCTGACACTTGCAGCTACAAAACTTTTTCTGGTTCAGTTTTTTTTTTTAAAAATTTTTTTATAGTGTAATTGTATTCTTAATGTGAGATCTGTCAAACAGCCAGACATACACAGATGCCTAGTTTCCACTGAGCGGATCGGTTCGCTATTTTGAGTGTTTCCATTATGAAAGTGGCCCATACAACCGAACCGTACCACACCATTCAGGGTCCTGCTTCAGATGTAAGGCCATAGGAAATGGTACGGTTCAGTTAGGGCAGAGCTACTATACAATCCATTGAATGGTGGACATGAAGAGCATTTTTTCTAAATCCCGCATGGCCCCTGAAGGTCTGGCTAGCAGTGGAAACGCTCACCAGAATAGGCTGGACCATTCTAAACCTTCCAAACTGAACTGACCTGAACCGATCCGCTCAGGGAAACGGGGCACTAGAAACACAAAGTGCTGTAGAATTGAAAGTATTGTGGTAGATTCATTAGGGCTGCTTTTTCCATATGGGTTCCTTTTCATATACTGGTTAGTAATATTAATTTGCTTATTATGTCTGTCTGTAAGAATCTGAGCTTGTTGGCAATTGTTTCTCTGCCAAATGGTTATATAAGGATTACGCCAGCCAGGAGATTTGTACCTGTTGTTTATACAATGTAGTTCTCATACACATCTGGGACTTGATTCTATATATTCATTCTTGTTCTGTGATTGTGCTTTAAAGGGGAACTGACACTTCTCTGTCAAATACACCATTAAATAAAACATTGATATCAACCACCTGCCTAATATCATGTATGTCCCCATTTGTGCTGCCAAACAGCTCTGCACTTGGCCATCCACCAGAACTAAAAGAAAACATGGTTCATCAGACCAGGCAACCTTCTGTCATTGCTCCATGATCCAGTTCTGATGCTCACATCCACATCGAATGTGCTTTCTCCATGTGGACAGAGAGCATCATGGGCACTCTGACCACTCTGTGGGTACACAGCCCCATATGCAGCAAACTACAATGCACTGTGTAATCTGATACTTTTCTATCAAGGCCAGCATTACGTCCTTGAGCAATTTGAGCTACATCAGCTATTCTTTGTGATAGGACCAGAGGCGCTAGCCTTCGCTCCCCACTTATAACAGTGAGCCTTGAGCGCCAATGATCCTTATGCTGGTTCACCAGTTGTCCTTCCTTGCACCACTTTTGGTAGATACTAACCACTGCATACCCAAAAGGCTTGCCCTGACCCAGTCATCTAGCCATCGCTATTTGTATCTTGTTAAAGTCACACAAATGTTTTTACTTGCCCATTTTTCCTGCTTCCAACACATGGAATTCAAGACTATTCACTTGACAACCAAAATATACCACCCTTTGACAGGTGCCATTGTAACGATATAATCAATGTTATTCACTTCACCTGTCAGTGGTGTTAATGTTGTGGCTGTTCAGTGTATATCTGGTATTATAGTCTTTTTTCATGAGATGCTCTATTCAAATTTATACTAAAGATTTAGCAAGTATCAACATTTTCCAGTTCAGGAAAGGCAATGCCAGGATAAACATTGCAAATTAAGAGGGGGCATTAAAACATGTTTTCAGTTCTCCTCAGCTCTGTATTCTTTCTCTATGCTGACTGCCAGATGCAAAGACCTGAGCTAATAAAAGGGATTTAAATGGAGAAAAAATGGAGGATAATGATCAGCTTTGGTTAGCATTCCTGAGCTAAGCCCTGCAGTGCAGGACCAGCTTATTGGCTGAGAGTGTCAGCTAATCACTCTCAGCCAGTGTGTTAAGCAGTGCACCACCGAGCATAGTTTAGAGCTGAGAGGAGGCAGGGAGTGGCTCCCGGTGGACTGAGGGAAAGAAGTCAAACCATTACTAAAACGGTATGCCTACTTACATTGGGCACTAAGGAACTCCTGGCAGTGTGCTGTAGTGTTTATGGTGCTTAGTGTGTTCCTTTAACAGCTGTCAGTGTATCTGGGGTCCGGTGGGCAGTTTATAATTCAAAATGTATTACAACAGAGGCGTGTGTTTGATTAAATAATATGTGTGAACTGGCAACTAATATAACCGTGTGTTTTGGCCTGATTACATTGTCAATCAAAGTATATTTCACTTGTAGCTTGTTTAGTTGTGATTATTGACTGCTAATCAGACTTCTGGTCAATTTGAGTAAAAAAAAATGAGACCTGTAATCTCTCTCTATTCTGAAACAGAACACTGGAGGTGCTACGGAGAATTCTGTGCACATTATTTAGCAAATTGTTCCCACGACATAAGTATATTGTGCTCATGGCTTAATAGAACATTATCGGATGAAGAATCTGAGCTACATAGCAAATCAGTATGCAGCATGTGTGTGTCTTCCAGCATAGTGCAATATCCGGCCTGCATCCACATGTAATTGGCTGATTGCTTATTGTACTTTCCTAGTATGCGATCCTGGATAACGATGTATGCTGGAAGATGCTTTGTTTGTGTGATATAAATCTACCGTTCCCACAATACAAGTATATTGCGTGCACTTTCTATTATGTTTGTTGTAGACACAATAAAGCGTGTGAATGATTTAAGGGATTGTACACAATTTAAAAGAAATGATATACTCTTAAAACATGTGTAATTTGTTTTGTGATGTTACACCATTTGTTTTATGGTGCACTCTGTATACAGTTCAATGTAGTGATTATACTGCTAACACTATGCAGGTTTAATACTGTTTGGGAGGGGTCTTGCTGGCTCCCACAGAACACCCACTTCTCAGCCACATTGATAAAGGAGAATTTCCAGTTGGACTGCAATGATAGACTGAGATTGATGGACTAATACAGACACAGATACCCTTACACACACTGTCTATTTTCTGCTGAATTTCCCCATTCCCAATGGTTCACTCTGAACACAGTCACATGCTGGGAAGGTATTGGGAGGGGTTAATAATAACTGCTGCAATCCTGGATCTTTGGACCATTTTTCTTTCTTTTTGATGTACTGATAGCGTTCTAGAGGTTCTAAAGTTGTTAAAGATGCATGCAATCAAAAAGCATTAAAATAGCAACTTTTATTTAACTAATAAAAAGGGGGTACTGCGTATACCCAGCATTTGGATTAAGCTATTTGAGCAAATCAAGACATAAGGTCTTATTATTATGTATTTGACAATAAAATAAAATTTGCCATACTCGCTGTAAAAAATAATAATAATAAAAAAAGAATAATTTAGAAAAAGTTTTAAAAACTGTTCAAAATCTGTGTTTTCTGGGCTTCTGGTTGCGAAGCTGGCTATAGGAATCTGTTCCTGTTTTCATTGACCATTACAAAAATCAGCGCCACCAGAGGTTGCAGAGTGCATTGCTTCATAAATCTCTCAGTTTGAATGAGGCCCGTTTCATTCAGCGGGACAAGCTCTACATAATAAATGTTGCCTTCACTTCCTCTTGATATACACACTGCGTTGGATTGTTAGATGAATGAATTGGGGCTTTCATGTGTCTCTCCATGCGGAAATAATATTGTTCCTATTTCGCTGGTCGGTAAAATTCCATTCTTGTTCTAGCGTTAAAGGGACTTGATGTAGCGATCAGGTTGCCAAGAGTTTTTTGGGTGGCTGATTTTATATCAGTTCGTAGCAGTTTGACAAAAAAATTGAGCTTAAAACACCACCCTGAGACCACCCCCTGCTCCCCTATCTGATAATACGGGATTGACACTTTAAATATCAGTAGTTTATAGCATTGCCACCATCCAGGACTGGGTGAAATCGGTAGTGACCGTGTAGAAGCATTGATCAACTTGTATGTGCAGGGCTATCGATACCTTTTTTTTTTTTTTTTGCCTAAATTTGTCATCTTAGTATGTTCTGTTTGCTTACCGTAATGCGTTCTGAAAACATTTGCACTTTCTAAGTAAAAATAACTTTTGTAATACATTCTAATTGTGAAGCTGCTTTTGCGAACATTTACCTCCATGGAAAGTTCTATGCTCTAGAACACAGTGTTTAAACAGAAATAACCTCTTCCCTTTAACCAATGCTCCGTAATAGTTGAGTAACACAGAAATTACGTTGCTGTTGTGGTGCTTTGAATTCACACTGACTTTGCTGTAAATTATTTACAAGTAATTATCCAATTAGCTTTGTGTGCATTTCACTGGGGAAAAAAAGTGCAAATAAATCACTGTAAACAATTTTGCCCAATGTCATCATTAACACTAAAAAGCCAAATATTGCGCATAACAGCAGGTCTGCGTATATAGACTAACTTGAATGTTTTTAGAAGAAAAAAAAAATCCTATTCTTTTCATTCGCTCGGGGTTCATTTCAAATTTTTAAACAATACTTTATTTTAAAGTGTGAAAAATTTAGTCAGGGCTGTTATAAAACCACTAATGGGATGCTTTCGTTGTGCCAGGCCAAATGTTATGTAAAATAAATTGTTAGTTACATGATTTCAAAGCTCAATTTTATGTCATGTTGAACTATCAGTGTCTTTAAGTTCCATTTGCAAAACAGAAAAACAAATAGAAAAATTAAGATGTCTGTGAAGAAATGATTGATTGATCTTGCCTATTTTTTTTATTACTCTGTGAAGTTGGCTTTCCAGATCGGACTAGGGGCAGTCACTTGTTAATTCTCGTCAATGAATGGTGTATTATCTGGTCCCTGACCATGTCATTAAATGGAAGCATCACTTCTCTAATAATGAGTTTTGTCATCTAACCCGGTAAACTGCAGCACTTTCATTTCCATGGTAACCTTATCGTCCCATGATGCCAGAGCATCTTCAAAGAATGCCTTGGCACTTCTTTAGGAGAGGGGTACGGTTGCAAGCACCTTGGAGATTCAATTATTTTACAGTTTATGCTCAGTGTAAATTACAAACAAAATAAGTGACACAGAATGAAAAGAAAATAACTCAAACCATAGCTATGTTTTACAATCTCATGATTGTGTAAAAATCTCTATTTACAGTGGGACCTCAGTTTACAAACGCCTCGGTTAACATAATTTTCGGTTTACAAATGAAAATCCATTGAAAATAATGCCTCGGTTTACAAATTTATTTTGCAATACAAAGCAAGTTTCCCCAGGATGCATTGCACCTGGGAGGTTTATAGCACTGCCCCCTGCATGCTGGAGCCTGTGGGTAGCACGTGGCGTTGAGTGTGCAGGTGTTGAAGCAGCTTTTGCATCAAGTTTTGGAGCCATTGTGGAATTTGTTTGCAGTTGTTTTGGGACTTTTTGGTGCATTTCTCAAGCTGTGGAAAGGTGGGGAGCTGAACTTCGTCGTTTGCATGCCTTTTATTGTGTGCTCAGCATTGTGGGTTGGTTTCCATGCCAGCTCATTTTGACTTTTTTCTCACCTCCAAAACCGATTAATTGGTTTTCAGTGCATTCCTATGGGAAACCGCGTTTTGGTTTACAAATGTTTCGCAATAAGAAACGTGCTGATGCCCACTGTACTCTAGCCGTAAAATCTCTATTTATTCTAGCCGTGAGAGCAAGCAGATCATAATGTAGCTTTCAATAAAAATAAGTAGTTTACATTTCTTTTCCTCCTGTCTCTCCCTGGAACCCATTACCTGCTTTCTCTATATTGCTGGGCGTCTTCCATTAATAAAGTTGGAAGCTAGTATTACCTACAATGTAATGTCAAATTGTGTCACACTCTCGAGATCACCAACCTCCATCACAAAGCAATTTCTTGTCTTCTAGATACTGCCGTCATCTGGGAAGAAAGAGTAAACTTGAAGCTGTAGATTTTAAAATGTCCTCCTTGGTATGTGATTGCCAACATCTAGAATCTGTGGGAGAAGTGACCAAAGAAGAGCTTATTCAGAAATCGAATGTACGTATGTCCAGACGTCCCACCTCTCTATAACCCTTAAAAATAAATTAACTATTCAAAGAAAATAAGCACAGTTTAGTTTTGATAAAAAAAGAAATAATCCTGTGTTAAGCCTGTGAAAATAGCAAACTTCAAAACCCCTGCTTTAAAAACCAAAGTAAAATTTGCAGATTGTGTAAGATTAGTGTAAAGATTTTTCCCATATGAGAGATCAGATTTTCAGGATCCTTATTTTCATCGTGCTTTCTCTCTTACACACAGAGGCTGGAAACTGCCTTGTCGGCGATTATCGTTTCCTTGTGTTCATTTATGCAAACATGTTGCTGCTCTTGTGGTTTGAAATACAATTCAGGCACACATTAAAGTTTAATAAATATTAGCATTTATTTTTTCTTTAAGTACTGATGGCAGAATTTGCAACTCTGCATTTCTGCAGTCTCAAGGCCTGAAGCCTATTGTGTCTTCGAGCTTTCTGCAATTTGACTTGTTCGCGGAATAAACGATTTTTGATCTTTATTTCTTCTTCATTGTCTATATACAGGGAAGCTGTCAGGACTGCAGAGTGAAAGGACCAAATCTCTGGGCTTGTTTAGAGGTAAGGATTCCTTATCTTTCTTTGTAGATATGGCTGTCCCTGATGTGAAAATTCACCTTCTATTATTTCCCTTTACAGAATGGCTGTTCCTATGTTGGCTGCGGAGAGTCTCATGCAGATCACAGTACCCTTCATTCTCAGGTTGGTGTATGCTATAGTTACGGTGTTAAATCCTAAATTCACGCTGTCTCTTCTTGCTGTAAAGAGGGCTGGTGCAGGTAAAACAAACATGTTTCTTAAAAGAGAATTTAAAGGTACAGTAACCCCTTATAACAAAAAACATTATGTTAAAGTGAGAGTTGGTTCATTTCTGTATTTGACCTCAAAATTCTGGGTTTATGCTGTAGCTCAGATTTCTTCTAACTCTAAACGGACTACTTTTTACTGCTTCTGCACCAGCGATAATACATGTCACAAAGATGGAGAAATGTAAAAAAATAAGCAGTCATTAAGAAGAGACCAGGTGCCTACTGGGTAATTAGGTTCTAATCACAAAAAAGGCTGTTAAAGTTAGCATGAATCTCAAACCCTTGCTCTGGTTACACTAAACAAAACTTTTTTAATGCGTCTATGATTCACGTGTAGTGCTTTAATTTTAGAAGTTAATGGAACTGACTGTAATAATCGCCAGAGTACAACACTGCTTTGTATTTTTCAGGCGACAGTCTGGCTGTAAAAGGACAACCTAAGCAACATAATTACCACAGGCCTGCTAGCACGTTAACCAGTGCAATGGACCATAGTGGTTATGGTGCTTAGCGCACTTTTTAAATGGATGCCAGCAGGGCCGCTCTGGGTATAATAAGCAGACCTGGAGAGAATTTTTATACCAGTCCTATAATGTATTGCATCAGTATTGTGTGCAGATATACAGATGGAATGATGCATTTGAAATTTACATTTATATCTTCAATTTTAAGGACTGCACCCACAGGACGTTATTTTAAGTGGAACAAAAGAGACTCATCATTTCAGCACCATTACCACAACATATTGTGAAAAGCCTGATAATGGGACTTAAATGCTGACTGTTGGTTGTTGCACTTCCGCTTAAATTAAAATAGTTATTTTTAAAGAGACATTCCATACCCTATAAAGCACTACAGCTCTCTATAGTCCCCTTAGTGGCTCCAGCAGTCTCACCTCTCCCCTCCAGCACTCCATCCTACTCTCTTCTCAAGCTTCCTCTCCCCTCTACCTCCATTCCTCTCCACCCTCACCCCTCTCCCCCCTTAACCTCCCTCTCCTTCCTCCACCTTCATCATCCTCTTTCCCCCCTCCATCTCCATCCACCTCCATCATCCTCTCCCCCCTTCATCTCCCTCCCTCCTTCCATCTCCCTCCCTCCTTCCATCTCCCTCCATCTCCCTCCTTCCATCTCCCTCCCTTCCATCTCCTCCCCTTCTTCCGTCTCCCCCCCTCCTTCCTCTCCCCTTCTTCAGTCTCCCTCCCCTTCTTCCGTCTCCCTCCGCCCTTCTTCCTCCTCTCTTCCTCCCTCCGCCCCTCTTCCGTCTCCCTCCCTCTTCCGTCTCTCTTCCGTCTCCGTCTCCTCCTCCCCTTCTTCCGTCTCCCTCCCTCCCCTTCTTCCGTCTCCCTCCCTCCCCTTCTTCCGTCTCCCTCCCTCCCCTTCTTCCGTCTCCCTCCCTCCCCTTCTTCCGTCTCATTGATTGCCCTTTGAAGGAGCTTGTCGGTGTTAAAGTGACACTATAGGCACCCAGACCAATTTAGCTCATTGAAGAGGTCTGTGTACAGTGCCTCATTCCCCCTTAGTCTTGCAATGTAAATCATTGCAGTTGTAAACAAACTGCACTGATTACATTGCAGGACTAAGACTGCCACTAGTGGATCGTAATGGACTTTTGATCTCCTAACTGACACTGGACGTCCTCACGCTCTGCATGAGGACATCCAGTCTTAGTAAAATCCCAATAGGAAAGCACTGAAGCAATGTTTTACTATAGGAAAGGCCTATGGCGCTCGCGCGAACATCAGCGCTGGGATCTGGTATGTAAATAAAGTTGTTGTTTTTTTGTTTGTTTGATTTTTAACCCTTTCTGTGCCGAGAAGGGCTGCAAAGGAGGGGGGGCCCAGAGGGAGCTATACTATAAGGAATATAACTTTGTATTCTTTACATTATAGAATCCCTTTAATAGCCAGGTAAACACCAGCTCATTCAAAGTACACCTTGCTCTCTGTGTCTGTGTTGGTCCTCCTCCTCCCCTCCCATATCTGTGGCTGCAAGAAGCAGCCCAGATTACACCCGCCCACTGGAAAACCTCCTGATATCCCGGGGGGGGCCAGTCTGCTAGATATAAAGTTTTTATCTACCAGCTCCTGAAATTAAAGGGACACATACAACATAAATAAAAATCACTGTTTAGTAGATATACCCCAAATGAAAACTTGCATGCGTTTTATTTTGTATTTCTTCAAAATTAAGAAAAGAGGATACACTTTTCATGCATAAAGCTGTTCAGCAAGATGAAGTTATTTAGGGGTCTGGAGTGACGCTTTAATTGTTCAGAGATTACTTGCTCAAGAACCTTCCACTAAAGATCCATGCAGACACACTATTAAATGTAGATTTATATCATAAGAAACTCTATATCTCATCTGTCTCATTGTTGCCTGCCAGCCAGCTGTATTGTTGTGGGCATAGTGTTAAAGATCTTATCAAAGTCACTCAGGGAAACAAACTTTCCAGGTGCTGAGGTGTGGTTAATGTCTAATGCTATTTTCCAGTTGCTGTTGATCAATCCATAGAACATTTGCTTGACTTTGAAGACACACTTGAGGTCGGAGATTATACAGTAAATTAAAAATAGGAAAAGTTTCATCTGTGGCATATTTTTGTGAGTGGGTGTCTTATAATTATAAGGGTTTTTGCAAACTGCAAATATTGGTGCTTATAGTGTCGCTTTTAACACGATCATTCATTTATCGCCTGATTCATGGAAATTATCTGACATTAATGTTAATTTTAGGACATGATCCGTTTGATGCAGTGTATTGGTTGTCACTCAAAATGTGACTAGGGATTATTTTTGTCATATGTACATAGAAAGAGAAATAGCAGGTTTTTCTTTCATGGTTTATTGAAACAGGGACAAAATGTGAAAACCATGCCCTACTGAGCTAGTGAACTGAGAATAAAAGGGGTCAATGGCTGTTATCATAGCTATGAAGAAATTTGACTTTTAGAAACCAAGTGAGAGAGAAAGGAATATGTAGAGTGTTGGTTATTCCAGAAAGGTAAAGCAGATAGAATATAGATTCGACTATAACAAGGTGCTACAGTGGCTGTTGCCTTGCAATGAAATACCAAGACAAGGGCTCCAGACATGTTGAAATCACCAAAACACAACTGAACATATCGCAATTGAACCAAACACCAAATTACATAGGAGTGCTGCTGCCACTTCCAATCAAAATCTGTTCTCTCTTAATGTAATTTGCTTGGTTTGATTTAAAATATATATATATATTTTTTGAGTTAGATGTTATATAATTATTTTTGCTTCATGCCACACCCCCATATTTAAATTAAAATAAAATTAAGAAATGTTAAACTTGACTTTATTGCTGTTTGTGGACAGTTTTCTCCTCCAGTGAAGTCTTCATTTCTGATGACTTGTCCAATCAGGTGCCTCTCATAGAGAAGCGTTAAGGACATGTGCAGCTATCGCCGTAATCCAGTGCTTCTCTATGAGAGAGAAGTATCGAATCCAGTGTTTCAGAGGCAGAGCCGCTGGCATCACCGTACTTCGCTTGCTGATACCAGATGTCAAATACATTCCATAACGGAGTCATTTCCAGTCTGGAAAGCTCCTTATTACCAAACATTACATGGCATGAACATACAATGTGTACTCACATGCGTGTAAAAATCAAGAGAATGGACACCCCTCATAGGCAACTAGCCTACACCGTACCTTGACCAAACAACTCTGCTTCACCAACAACATTTTGTGAATTGATTTGATGAGAGACTGACGAATCCCATATAGAACTTGCCACCAACATAATAAAATGTGTCCTGTCTTCTTTCCTGGAAAAAAGCAAACAAATATGCTACCACACTCTTAACATCTGATTTGTCTTTTGTGAGAGATTTTTCATTTAAAAAAAAAAAAGTTATGCACGATGCGCCATATCTGCTACCATGGTGGAGCTCTGGGGAGAGAGGTTGAAGATATCTTCCTAACTTGAACATCTTTCTCCTTATATCCTCTGTTTATCTTCACATCTGCCTTCAGCTCCTCGTGATTGTCTGCAAAGAGCCTGCTTCACTGCTCTACTCTTGCGAAATTCATTTGCAATCTGCACTTATTTTCCATAAATATTCTATCTTCTATCTATGAAAAACTCCAAAGTGACAGCTTCCCAAGACTTTCAGAATTTTGGAGCAAAAACATTGTTTTTATAACCAAGATTATAGCAACCTTGAATTTCCCTTCCCTAACTTCCCTAAAGTTTCATCAGTGTTAATATTGTCAACTAACAATTTTAGTCACATTTTAATTGACTAAAAATTTTTAGATTTAGTCCACTAAAACTAAAACAATTCACATTACTAAAATACGGATAAAACTGAAATGGCATTTTAGTAAAAAACAAAACTATGACTAAAACTAACTTGAAATTTGTCGCTTCCAAGGCCTACTGGCTGCTATGCAAGTTCTTCTGCCTATTCCCATATTATCTTTGAAACCTACTGTATGCCTTGTGCAAAGAAACAGAATGTCTCCTCCGGTTAATACTTTGTATCAATATACTCTATAATGTAAGTTTTAGCTTGTATGTCTGCTTGTTGCTTCACTATCCATTGGATCATTAATGTTCAGGGGAACAAAAAGTTGGTATCGAGGTAAAACTGTGGAGTATTTACGCCATGGTATCGATTAGTTTTAGTCATAAATAAACTAATTTATTCGTAAAATCAACAAACGTGTCAATATGGTGCTAGGGTTTGCAAGAAAATCCACTAGGAACCACAATTGGAAACTCAGTGAGCAAAATGTCTGCAGCTAAGACATATGTGTATCCCTTTATTAGTTTCTACTGTCTTCTGTTACTTAAATATCCCTCAGTCCAACCTCCGATACTGCACTTTTCTTTTACCTTTGCTGAAAAGAACGTTTGATAAATCTATTGAGATATTTATACTTTTCCATCATGTCTTCTTTCTCTGGTTTTAATTCCCAGACGTTTAGATTTCTAACTGGATTTAGGGATTAGTTATAACTGACAAATTATAAGCAAAAACGTATTCTGACTTCCACTGTACAGCTTTAAAACTATGTTTTACTGTTCAGTTAAATCTGGTTACAGGCTTTTTGTGTGTAACAAGCACACATTTTGGCTGGGTTTAGCTTAACACTTTAATATGATTTTCCAGGACTGCAAGCATTGCCTCACTGTGAATCTTACCACTCTCCGTGTCTGGTGCTACTCTTGTAGCAAGGAAGTGTTTCTGGAACGCAAGCTCAGTGCCCCTTTGCCCCCCACAAAGCAGCAGGAGAGTAACATGCAGGTGCGTAGCTCTTTTCTCGAAATACTAGCCCAGCGCTATTGACTTATGTCTTATCATGGCTGCATTTGCCTTCTGTGTCCAACTAGAATTGAGATTATTGATTGCAAAAGTGTCCTGTCACAATCCTGGGCATACTAATTAATACAGAAGAAAGAAAAAAACATTTGCCTTGCAAATTGAGTCAGATCACGTTCTGCTGGATAGGTCAGCATTTATGCAAATAATTTTAACCTCTTAAAGACCAGTGACATGCTGGCACTTCCTGATATTAACGAATTTGCCAAACTAGAGCTTAACCCCTTCTGTGCTAGAGGATTATTAATGCTTTTGTATTTTGGGTGCTACACGCTTAAAGTGCTGTGCTATTTTAAAAAATCAGGCAGTAAGTTGTAGATGGGATTTAGTTCATTTTTAAATGGGATGCACATATAAAATCAGTATATATTTATTTTTTGTTTTTAATGTGATCTATGCACCTTTCTCTTTTCATACATAGGATACAAAAATGACATCAAGCCTTACGTTAAAACCCCCTGCGGCAGTCTCGTTTGATAATCTGGACATTGCGCTGGAAGAGGAGGATGAACTTAAGACCAGAGGTGAATAGCGTTTGGTTCTAACCCCGATCTGTAGGGGATGATAGTAGGATTGAATTTACAACAGTTCACCTTTTAATAAATAAGCAGCTATACCTGTGCAAAACCTTTATAATAGGCCTATGTATAAAATGTATGCGTCCAGGGGGTGCTTACATTGGTACAAGTGTCAGAAACCGATCTCCCATCATGTATTGTATGGATAATGTGTTAATATGTGAAAAAGAAAAAATATTTACAGACAAACTCTACCCTGGCCAGTCAGGAGTCTCTCATTCTCATTAGTAAAATCTGAACCACAGGGTTTAGGATGGAATAAGTAGCTTATTCACCAACTGAATTGTCTGATAGGCCATTCCACAGCTGCTATTAGTTTAACACGGTATACTGTGTGTGTGGTGAACTACTGACCATGGACTGATTTTACCCCACAAAGGAGGAAATATAAATTCTTCCTCTGACGTCTGAGTGCTCGAGAGAGCTAGCATTTTTACTGATTGCTGCAGGAATTAGCCACGCGTCGCAATGATACAAAGACTGCAGTTTGGTACTAACATTTTTATTAATTGGAAATCTCCCATATAAAGGTATCTCCTATATAGAGAGAATGGAGTGATGCTTACAAGATTATATTTTGCAGAAACCCTTAAATTTAATATGCTGCCTTTTTTATATACTGGAAGAAGGAATTATTGATTACGTCATGGGTCCAGAGAGCTTGAATAATTAAAAAAAACACTTCAAATGCTAAGATTTATAATAATCATCTAAAAAATATGTAATTGTTTTAGTATTTAAGCAAATTATTCCTCTCTCATCACTGTAACAGCCACCCTCATATCATATTCTTATTATTCTCTCCTACCCATTTGGCCCTCTCCGCAGTCACTCCAACTCACTGGCTTCATTGGTAGCCATATAAAACGGTTTGTAGGAGGGTTCTCCCGCTACTCTGTCAGTCGCTCCTTGACATGCATGCTATCATGCAATACAGATGGCATAACTCTTTATGTTCGAAATTTAAATGACTGCTGAGAGACCATTCTTTTGTTTTAAGAACATTTTTACATTTAACACAATGTAAAGATGAAACTTTAAAGGGACACTGTAGGCACTTAGACCACTTCAGCTCATTGAAGTGGTCTAGGTGCAATGTCCTTTTGCACCTAGTGCTGCAATGTATAATGTTGCAGTTCCAGAGACACTGCAATGTTTACATTGCAGCTCTAAGTCTAAGTCTGCCCACAGTGGCTGTCTACCAGACAGTCACTAGAGGGCTGCCTGAATCGTAACGGATCTTAGGTCCGGTAAATTACGCTGCATGTCCTCACGCTATGTGTGTGCAGAGCCAGGAACCATCGGCACTGGGAAAAGCTAAGTAAATAAAGGGTCTTTAACCCTTTGTTCACCTGAGCAGGGGGAGAGAGACGGAGGCACAAGGGAGCTATTGTGCCATCAATACAGCTTTGTATTTCTGGCACTATAGAATCCCTTTAATATCATGACCAATGTGTACCATGACAGCCTCTTTTCACCAGTTTTGCAATTTGAGTATTTTTATTTAATTTTTAACATAACACAACTGTCAAATTTCCCGTCCTGGTTTTAAAGGCCCTCATTAAATCTCCGGGCTTAATGTTTATAGAATGAGGCAGAACAGAAGATGCAATGCTCCAGTTATCTATTAATACATTCCATCTTGTTTTTTTTCCCTTCTTTGCTGGATTACTGTGTGTATCAGTAATGCCAAGAGTTGGAACCAACTTTGGCAAGCTCCTAATCATCTGTGAATAAAATGTAACCACTCCATAGTTGACACACCACTAATTCACCAAGGCTTGCAAGTCGGATGACTTCCTGGCATTCTGTTGCCAAAAAATGTGTTGGGAATGCAGGTTTTTCTCATTAGCTTTTACATTAATTGGATAACTTTCACAGTTCTCAAGATCTTGTGAAAAATAATTAAAGGATTACTCCAACCATCATAACCATTCCAGCCAGCTGTAGTGGTTATGATGGTAGGAGTATGCTAATGTGTCACAATTACAAGTATTTATATAGCGCCAACATATTCTGCAGAACTGTACAATAGAAAACCAAGACACAATAAATTCTAACAAAACATGATTGACATGCTGGAACGAGCTTACAACCGTTTGCTCTCTTACCATGATCCCCGCTGGGCGCCAGGGATTCTGAGGAGCAGGGTTAAGACATTCACCTTCTGTAGATCTGCAGAAGCCAGATCGATCGTAGCAATCATTTATCGGCTGAGAGAGTAAGCTATTAGCTATCCACAAATGAAGGCTCTTCTGTAGAAGTATGCGCAGAATTGTCATAAGCCAGTTCCGAATTCTTGTTCCAGGCTGGGTACTGACACTTTAATGGCGCTGCTCGGATTAAAGGATTAAACTCAGTATGTGCAACATTTCATAGTAAAAGTCGGGTCATAAAGACCTCGGGCACCATAACCACTTCAAATCACTGACCTTTTTATGCATCTTGGGGTAATGAAATCCAAGTCATTGCTTACATTAATTCAGTGCTGATTATTATATCGGAACAAGCATTATGTTGTTTTAAGGGAAACTGTGCTTATGGTTTAGGTCCCTTGTTTATTTTTGTGTTTTGTTCTATTTTTTCATGTTATTAGGATTGACTGGCTTGAAAAACATTGGGAACACTTGTTATATGAACGCAGCTTTGCAAGCACTGTCCAATTGGTAAGCTTGTTGTGAATTGCATGCTACTTGTGTATACCAAATCCTCTCAAATCTTTTCAAATGGATTTAGAAACATAGAAATATTGAATGTGACGGCAGATAAGAACCATTCGGCCCATCTAGTCTGCCCAACTTAGAAGATGTATCTAAATTGTACTAAGGAATACATACTGATTATTGGGAAAATAACCCTGATATATGGTGAATGAATGTGCTAATCTCTAACCTCTTACCTGAATAGATTGTATTTACATATGAGTTTTCCATGATTCGGAGTAAAACATTACTGTCTATTGACCTCCTATATTTGCTCGAATTACTATTTCTTTGTTTGTAAGTAAGAGACTTCTCTTCTTGCTTCCATTCTGCTTTTTACAGTTCAGATGATCAATCATTATTATTGAAATGACCTGTGTCCTGTTTGGTGGAAGTGTCTAAAGAAACTTGTCTTTTTCCACAGTCCTCCCTTGACGCATTTCTTTCTAGACTGTGGGGGCTTGGCACGTACAGATAAGAAACCAGCGCTTTGTAAAAGTTACCAGAAGCTGATGACGGAGCTTTGGCATAAAAACAGGTACACACTGTTTTCTTAGAATGTTCACAAGATAAATGTGAAGGAATACAGAACTTCACTTTTATCTTTCGTGTTATTTTTAATTGGCATTGTCTGGAAGTTCTCTGTTTATTTGATGTGCATCTTTGTGTAGTCTGTATGTCCCGCCTTTCTCTCTTGGCTTGATATTGTCATTTATTTTTGTGTTTTGGTGTTACTCTGCCTTCAAATTCTGTACAGTATAAAATCTATCAGCTTTTTATTTCCAAGTGTATCAGATGAGGTCATTTTTCTTCAATTCATTCCCATATTAGAATAAATTAAAATTATTTCTCCCTTTTCTAGGCCGGGTTCGGTTATACCCACCAACCTTTTCCAGGGAATAAAGTCAGTGAATCCTACCTTTCGGGGTTACTCTCAACAGGTATGCATTTTTGGGCTAAGATTCTGTTTCTGATTGGCAGACAATTACTGTGTTTTTTTTAAATATATCTGATTCTCATTGTAAAATCACACAGGCTGTCTTTAATGTGGGGCATACGGGACAGCTGTCCCGGGCCCAGTTACTCCTGGGGTGCCCAAAGCAGCTGCACTATTGGCCATCACTGATCCTAAAAGGAATAGTTGCAGGCAGCGGACCTGCACACTAAGGAGGCCAATACACTTAGGGCCATCCGGTGGGCATGTGTCAGCAGGGGCCTGGTTGGGCGCTGTGGCCCTTTAACATCGTTACAGGGCTCCTTTCGCATCGGCAGCATGGGAGGAAGTGAATGCCTGTCACCTCCTCCCACAGAGATTGGAGCTGTGCAGGAAAGGGGAGGAGACAGTGAGGATGGGGCCAGGCCAGGAGAGCCTAACTCACAACCAGCCCAGCCAGCTGGTCCCCATCGAAGCCACCCTCCTGCAAAAGGTAAGAAACTGGAGGGTGGTTATAAAGGTGTAAATTTTGCATATGTGTGTGTGTCAGTATGAATAGCAGTGCTACACACAGTGCACCACTGCTCCAGGAAGCACCTCTAGCAGTCATCTGAGGAGTGGCCAAGGGAGGTATCACTAGGCTGTAATGTAAATACTGCATTTTCTCTAAATAGACAGTGTCTACTGCAAAAAGCCTGAAGAGAATGGTTTTACTCACCAAAACAAATGCAATAAGCTGTAGTTCTTTGAGCCACGAGCAAGCCCTTGGTCCAGCCAAACTCCTTATTCTAATTACTCCCCCTGCCCCCTTCCCAGAAGTGAAAAGACAAAATCTAATATATGTTATTCACCTATTTAATTTTTTTTTTTTTTTATTGTTTTTTGATATTTTCTTTTAAAAAGGCAAACTTATCCCTAACTGTCAGTTTTCAGAATGAGAGAAGTTATGGTGCCACTTTGTGTTGTGTGCTCTGCCTTCATAGGATGCCCAAGAATTCCTACGCTGTTTGATGGACGTTTTACATGAAGAATTAAAGGAGCAAGTTATTGAGATGGAGGAGGACAGCCAGAACAATATCTTGGAAGACAATGTTGAGGAGGACAAAAACCAGTCGGATAATGATTTCCAGTCCTGTGAATCCGGTTCCACCAGTGATAACGCTGAGAATGAGAGCAGGAAGCTGTCTGAGGAACTGACAGAATCCAGCATGTTAATCCAGGAGGAGCAGAAAGATTCCGAGCCCTCTAAGGTCCGGCATAAAGATAAACTGTTCTCTAATAACAACTGCCTGCAGGACTTGGAGAAAAATATTGAAAACCTATCAGAAGAAGGGGACCCTCTCTCCCATGGCACAGTGAAGGTGCAGATACAGAGCAGGATAGCAGGTAATTGTAGCAACTAAAGTGCAATTGTGGGAAGGGAACATGTCAGATTTGCTAACTAACATGCTAACTAAGACCACTTTCTGCAATTCAATTTGTGTTGTGTGCTGTGTTTATTAAAATTACCGTAGAGTTGATTCTGGGAAATTAACTTCCAGACTTTGTACTCATGTTAATGACCTTGGTAATCATGGTAATGATATTTGCCATCCCTAACTGTATTTGTTGCACAGGTTTATCTTTTACTTTATTTGTGTCGCTGATCTTTCTCCTGCCTTAAAGGAACACTATAGGGTCAGGAGCACAAACATGTATTCCTGATCATATAGTGTTAAAATCATCATCTAGCCCCTACTTGCCTCCCTAAATATAGTAAAATCTTACCTGTATTTAAATCTGCAGCTGCTGCCTCTGCCCTGCCTGCTGTTTTAATCAGAAGTGATTCTGTGAGCCAATCACAATGCTTTCCCATAGGACTACCTGAGACTGTCAAGGAGGCAGATCAGGGGCCAAGCCAGCAGAAGCCAAGGCCAATCAGCATCTCCTAATAGAGATGAATTGAATCAATGCATCTCTATGAGGAAAGTTTAGTATCCTGAGGGTGGAGACACTGAATTGCAGTGATGAACAGTGTGCAGCGCTACCCCAGGAAGCACCTCTAGTAGCCATCTGAGCTGTGGCCAGTGGAGTTATACCTAAAATAGCTAGACTAAAATGTAAACACTGCATTTTTTTTCTGAAAAGACGGTGTTTACTGCAAAAAGCCTAAAGGGAAATTATTTTACTCATCAGAACCAATACAAGCAGCTGTAGTTGTGCTTGTGATTGTGTCCCTTTTAACATGTGTTTGTGCTGTTTATCCTTATGTCTCCCGTGCTATATGTTTGTGTTGCAGACTATGCTACAGAGGTGAACATGAGTGATCTGTCTGGTTCACAAATACCTTTATTAAATGAAAGCATGAATGCACATCTGTCCAGCAGCCCGCCTAAGACCGGAGGTGTGTGGACTGGTCATAAAAAAGGTATTTTAAATTCTTACTAAAATGTAACAATTAGTATAAGGAAAATAAATTTGAAATAGTTGCAGTTATCAGATTTATTAAAATCGTACATAACCTGTAATGTCATCTTTTAGGTAAATCCTGGGTTTGAAATAGTTTAAATAAGGATATGTCCTTTTGGTGAAAGTTTGTTTAGTATTTGTCTTTATTATTATTACTTACCGTAGTTACATTTTCGTTTCGTTCTCTTTAGTTGTCCCGGCATGTCCTCCAAAAAAGAGAAGGCAGAAGAAATATCGCAGTGTCATATCAGACATTTTTGATGGCACGATCATGAGTTCTGTGCAGTGCTTGACTTGTGACAGAGTAAGTGCAAAGAAAGATTGCTTATTAACCAGCACACGCCTATGGGTGAAAAAACAGACATCCATATCTGAGCTTTTAAGGGACACCATAGTCACCAGAACAGCTACAGCTTAATGTAGTTGTTTTGGTGAGTATAATCATTATATGCAGGCATTTTGATGCAAGCACTGCCTTTTCAGAAAAATTTCTATTGCCCCTCGGGACATCTCCAAGAAGCTACTACTCAGATGGCCACTGGAGGTGCTTCCTGGTTCGGTGCTGCACAGTAGGAAGCACTGCCGTTCAGCGTCTCCATGCTGAATTTTCCTCATAGAGATGCAGTGATTCAATGCATCTCTATGAGGAGGTGCTGATTGGCCAAAACGGCATTTGGCCCCACCCCCTTGCCGATTTTATCCAATCCAATGTTTTCCTCTTGGGAAACGATTGAATTGGCTAAAAATCGGCAATTCTGATGTCACCAAGGGGACGGCGCTTGCGCAAGCGGACCTTCACGGCGCTGGAAATAAGGTGGGTTTTAATTCCTTTTAGAGGGGCTAAGGGTGAGCAACCAACTAAATTGTGGGTTTTGCTCAATAGTGTCAGGAATACACTCTATAGTGTTCATTTAATGTAGATCGGTCAACTGTATTTATTTTAAATTTGAAACAAAAAACATACAACGTATATTTTCCATAATTTTTACGTCCCTAAAACTATTTTTGAGTTAATTAGTACATAACTTGAAGATGGAGGTGGCCCTTTTGCACTGTCACATTTTTCATTCAACTGTCCGCAGCCCTGTTTTCCAAGAAGAGAATACACAGCATTTTCTATTGAAGATGGCAGTTTCATACACATTTGATCATTGGTATCTTCAAACATATGCATCGAGATTTCAGTGCATATTGCAGAAGGTGACGTGGGTAACATCAAGTGTCAATGATGCTGTGTTTGGTGTAACTCTGTATAACTGTATATGGCCACACATACACACATTTTTACATTCTTGTGACATTTTTAGGAAGCTACATTCCCAAAAATGCCCTTGTGGTTTTATCAAATATCCAAAAGCAGTGTATTTGATTTTTACATATCTATTTTGTTACAGCTACTTCATGTGACGAAAATGACATTTATAATTCTGTGATAATATTTCTGAAGTGTGTGAAATAGTGCAAGATATAGGGATACTCTTTAATCTGTACTACATGTTATTTTCTCAATATTTACTTTTGGGATGAATAAGCAAAGAAAAACTGAGTAATACACAATTTAAGTTATTTTATTCACCCTTATAATCAGTCTTTAAATAAAATTTTGTTTTTCTTTTTTTTATTTATTACTTTCATGTTATTTGGTTCAATTACATGTAATGCTCAGGGATTAAGTGCATTCATTTGGGTGGGGGGACTGCTGTTTGTTTATAAAAAGAGGCTATCCATGTTATAAAAGAGCATGTGGTGGGTCAGTACTTTACCTTTGAACAGGGGATTTTGTAGTATTTACTAATGTATGTATATGTTTCTTGTCTCCATTTGTTGCACTGCTAGGTTGTATGTGTAGTTTCTCAGTCAGTGGAGGGGAGATTTTGTTTCTATTGATTTCTAACTGATGTGTCTTTCAGCAGCCTCCTCATCTGCAGTGCTGACACCAATGATTGCCTAGGAAATTGCTTCCCCCTCCTTGCTGAATTTAAATTTGTGAAAGGCCTTTTATTACAACCTGTGAATTGTTTTAAATGTATATTTTAATGGGAGACTAACACAGGATTCTGCAACTAAAGAAAGTGTTTCCAGAAAATAAAAAAATAAAACAAACCATAATATAAAGCCGGTTTTATATCTAATATATACTGCCATGCTTCGTGCCCTCTGAAGGTTTTTCTATAACTTTCTTCTAAGTGTTTTTTTTTTTTTTTTTTACTTGGTCAGATTTCAGTAACACTGGAGACATTTCAGGACCTCTCATTACCCATACCAGGGAAGGAAGACCTTGCTAAGCTGCACTCCTCCAGCCATCAGACTTCCATGATCAAGGCTGGTTCATGCGGAGACGCGTATGCACCCCAAGGATGGATAGCCTTTTTCCTGGAGTATTTTAAAAGGTATCCCGTTTGTCTTGATTATCGTCACGCTGCAGAAAGTCTTGCTTAATAACAGGATATAACCTGCTATGTATATTTATGTCACTATTTATTTTTTTCTCCAGCTGGTTTTGGGGACCCACTGTGACGCTGCAGGACTGCCTAGCTGCCTTTTTTGCCAGGGATGAACTTAAGGGTAAGTTCTCTTTAGAGCAAAGCAAAGTTATTACATTTGTATCACATTTTAATTTTAGTAAAAATGTTAATGTTGTTGTTGCAAGTGGCCATGTTTGTTCTGTTGCCAATATTCTCCTGGTGAAGATTGATAATATGCTTCTTTTTTGGACTCGTATCGTAACTGTAAACCCCATTTATATGGTAAAGGTTGGTCACACTAATGTCATGGCTGACAGAATTTCTAGTAACGACGATTCATTGGGAAAATGACTTGCATAATTACCTTAAAACAGTTAATTCTCCTTTCCAAAAATGATTAGGGGAATTCGATTTTATTTACTTATTAAAATCCTTTAACAGTCTGTACTAGACCTTTTTAATTGTGACAATAAGGCTTTATTCATTTCAAGGGCATGAAGTCTACTAGTGCATAAATATCAAATGTATTTATTTTTATTTAGACATATAGTCTTGTTCTAGATTAGAAATATTTGCATTTTTTTAGGGATTTTTTTGTTTGGTGTGCCTGTGATTAGACTCCATTATCCTTTGAATTGCAATTAGATTACAATATGTGATGCAAATTGTGTTTCTCCATAGGTGATAACATGTACAGCTGCGAAAAGTGCAAAAAGTAAGTTTTCTTTAAAAAACAAAAAAACAAATTTGAAAACCATTTCTGTAAATTAGTTTTTTAGTAGCTGATAATCAAATCGACCTTTCATATTTTCCAGGTTACGGAACGGGGTAAAGTTCTGCAAGGTCCAGAAATTTCCAGAGGTATGATGGTCTGGGTTTTTATTTCCATAAAATAAGCGATATTGTGTTTAACTATAAACAACAAAACTCACTAGTGGACAACAGTCTCAGGGAGATAAACAAATAAAAACCCTTTGAACTATAACTGGGTAAAACAATAAAATGTGTTAACATATAGCTTTTTTTCACAGAGGCAATGCTTATGTCATGTACAAATATTGTAAACATAAACACGCAAAGTGCCAATCATTACAGTAACAGGACACCAATTCCTACTAAATCTGTGTATTAACAGGTCACTGTAAGCACCATCACAACTTTGCATTATTTTCATGATGCAGAGAATCCCCCGCACATCTCTTGGCTGAAGTGGTGGAGAAGATTTATAAAAATCAAAGTTTCCAACTTTGTTATTGTTACAAAATGTATGTTATCCAAATCTGAGTCCAAATTAAATAAAAAAAATAAAAATAAACATCCCAAACACTGTAACCACTTGACCAACAGCATAAAAGAATGGGTTTCAAGGTTAAACTTGATGGACTTTGGTTCTTTTTCAACCTAGACTACAGTGTGCTGTAGTGGTTATGGTTCCGTAAGTGCTCTGGTGTCCCCCCACCCTACTTTAGTAGACCCAAGTGATAATTCAAACCATTATCAAACTGTTACATAGGGGGTGACAAAGCACTGCGGGTATCATAACCACCACATAGCACGGCACTGGTTATGATGCTTCCAATGTTCCTCAAAACAGTCAAGCAAATATCACTGCAGCTGTGTCCAAGACCCTTAGATGCAGAATTCTCGGTTAAAGGTGAGTGATAACAAGTTTGCCAACTTTTGCTGAGCTCTCCTTCTGTTTCTCTGCTGATTGACTGCTGTCAGTTGACAGAGCAATTCCACTTATCCTCTGTGATAAGGGGAACTGGTTTTAGTAGATAAACCGATAAACTACTGATCACAGGGTGGCCTGTTGGACAGGGTTATATGCAATAACAATAGACTCCATTCACCAGAATGAAACACTCCTGATTGGAATATTCTGGTGTCGGTGGTGTCTGTCTGTGGGTAGACTCACTAAACTGTGTGTCTGTACAACTATCTGTGGCAAGTCAGTCTCGCTCTCACTCTCTCTCTCTCTCTATATATATATTCCTTATTCTCCATTCTAAATGCATGTTGTATTTGATTGATTATATTGTTTTCTGCAGATATTGTGCATCCATCTGAAGCGCTTTAGACATGAACTCATGTTCTCCACCAAAATTGGCACCCACGTGTCCTTCCCATTGGAGGGTTTGGATCTCCAGCCATTCCTTGCTAAAGACAGCCCTAGTCAAATTGTAACCTATGACCTTTTATCTGTGATCTGTCACCATGGCACTGCCAGCAGTAAGTAACATTCAGTCCGATTTTCCCAGTACTTACATTTCATGGTTTCAGAGCGTATTGGTATTTACATGAGTTAGATTACAAAGCAATGTTGCCCATTGTAACGTGGGTTTATTTTTACATCCTCTTGGTATAATTACTTACCTGGCAGGCAGAGCTAATCCAATTTACCTTGCTATCAGAAACCGTAACTATGTGTCAGGTTATCATAGCCTCAGGTACTTTGCTAGCATAGTTCATTGTCTGATACCAATTTTTTAGAACGAGACTAGCACAGTATAAACTAAAATTTTGACTCCTAGAAATTATATTATTCTTATACTCCTGATGTCTGCATCATAATTATGATTTAAAGGGGTTGCTCCAAGCACCATAAGCACTACAGCCTGTCTTAGTAGTTATGATGCCAGGAGGTTCCCTGGCACAGTTCCCTGGTAATGGGGCAAATTGTTTAAGTAGATGTTTGTCACTTACCTGGGTCCCCAGCTGGGCTCCGAGGCACCCTGCTGTTGTGATGATGCGGTTCCAGTTTACATTCATTGGCTTAGAGCATCCGCTGACCACTCTCAGCCAGTGAATGGCTCAATATGAAAAAAAAAAAAAAAAAATTGCACAGAATTTACATTACCTGATATGAAGTTACACGAAACGCTGCACATAGAGATTTCAGGTACTGAGTCTGAACAAAGTGGGTTTTTTTCCATAAATGTCCTATTTATTATCGATATAACATCTTGTTGCAGGTGGACACTACATTGCTTACTGTCGCAACAATCTAAACAACCTTTGGTATGAATTTGATGACCAGAGTGTTACAGAGGTGACAGAGTCAATTGTCCAGAACGCAGAAGCTTATGTCCTTTTCTATAGGTAAGCTGAATGTAAACACATGCTGATATCTATACACAGGACAAGAAAGAATTTATATTTAATAAGAAGTTAAATTCTAGATGAACAAATTATGAAATATTTCTCATCATGTATGCATAATGCAGGAGGAAAAAAATAATATAACAACCTTAGTTGATATATATGGTCCAGGAGCTGATCCACCTAAAATGGCTTTACAAATAAACTCCAATGTTGTCTGAAAGGAGCTAGAAGAAATGAAATAAATGCAGTAATATTATATGGTGTATACACCTTTAAATCTGCTATAGGCAGAGTAAATGGAGTGAGCACCAGATACTATACTTTACATATACCATTCCAGAGTATTTGAGAAACAGTATATGAGACTGTTCTCTCTGGTGATGAAAGATGAATTAGATCACATAAAATATTACGTGCAATATTACTATGTATGGTGTCTGTACCTTTAAGTCTATTATGGAATAGACAGAATAGGGCATTCACCCAAAAATGCTGTACTTTTAAAAAAGATATAAACCTTAAAATGGGAGTACAGTATTGAAAACTGCTCCTATAATGCAATAATTTGTAAAGCCATTTTAGGTGGATCAGCTCCTGGACCATATATATCAACAAAGGTTGTTATATTATTTTTTTCCTATTACAAAAACCTCTTAAGACAGGTGTTTGGTGAATTCCTGTATTTATCCAGTTTTGAGCAATTCACCTAAGTCTGATTCCCTCATACCTGTGTGTTGCATTAGGCATACCAGTTTATTTTATGCATAATGCAGTGTTTAGTTTGAATGTATGTTACAATAAAAAATATCAGTTATAAATATTCACAAGATGAAAGATCTTTCACTTAAGCAACCTCGGTTAAACCATGTTAAGCAGATTCCTTTTCCCAACACATTATTAAAACTTCAAACTGTCCAGCAGAAAAGCAGCACTTGTTATTTTCTGGCGTAACGAAAAGGATGTTCCTAGCCGGTATTTTTCATTCCTCCATCAGAAAAGCCAACGAAGATGCACAGAAAGAAAGGCGACGAGTCTCGAGCCTTCTAAATACGATGGAGCCCAGTCTTCTCCAGTTCTATATTTCTCGTCAGTGGCTTAACAAGTTTAAGACGTTTGCGGAGCCTGGACTCATAACGAATAATGACTTTCTGTGTCCGCATGGGGGTAAGTGTAACTGGAATTCCTAATGTGTACAATGTGCATTGTATTAAACAATATGGCATTACAGTCTTTTAAATACCATGCAAACTGCAAGGTAACTTGTACACAGCACATTATATTTTTAAGGGTTTTCGGTTTGTATATTTATGCCATCAGTGTACCAACATAGCAACCTCTGTGCTGGTGAATGGACTGCAACGTGCATCTGCCCGCTCCCACAATGCACTGTGTTCTTGGACGGTTCCTGTAGCTTTGTTGGTGAACAACTAGCTCATTCTCTGAACATGAATAAAACGTCCATTGCTAATTCTTAATCCCTGGGTTGTATCCCAAGACTGCTTCCCTGTGCTTTATTCATTGGGCTTCCTTTGGCTAGAACAGGGATAGCATATTAATCTGATCACATCTAATAAATGTCTCACTGCACTAAGTTTACTCTTAAAGAATGGGTCGCCGAGTTTAATACCTTCTATATAAGTTTGGTTCCTGTGAAGTTAGGAATAACCAATTAAAATATTAGGTTAAGAAAGTCTTAACATTCGGCATACAATCCAAATGATCCGATGAGTATTGTCTAATGTCAGCGACTGCTACTGTGCTGCAGGATGTCCTCCGCCCGTTCCTTGTGGCTATGAAATGAGGATGATTATTTATTTATTTTTTTTATTGTCACATTTCTGAAGATGGTATTTCTGTATTTTAATTAATGTGTGGGTGATGTTAATTGCAGATCAATTAACAATGGTGTGAGATTTCTACAAAAATTCAGTCTGTGGCCTCCTAATTTAATTCTAAACATGGCTGCATCTTCTCCCTATGGAATAAAAGGGTGCGGTTCTGCAAGTTGCTGATAAATAATTTAAAGGCCCATCTGTTATGCAGCGTTATCATGTTCTCTTTATGTAGTACTTGTCTTGCAAGGATTATGTGCCGTACTAATTTTTCAATAAGGGTATGTTTGTATTAAGTACTGTACATTTATATTTAAGAATGGTCTTTTTGCCCTCGGGTTACTTTAAAATATATGCAGTCTGTTAGAAAATCTATATCATTGTACAGTAAATCTATAAACCAATGCTTTTTATTACTCCATAAGTTAAATCTTTCTGGAGACAGTTTTATTGCAATCATTTTTTTTTTCTCCTAAATACCTTTTAGTTTTTTTCTGAAATTCACAGGTTATTTGTTCATGTTGGATAAAATACATTTTTCTACACTTACCTGATTTATTACAGAATGTTGTTTTTTTTTTTTAAACAATCTTTTTAATTATATAAAATTGTTTTGTAAATTAACCATAAAATTACTTTTATTTTACCTATTTTCTTTTCATTCCAATAGACCTTTCTGTAAACGAGAGTAATAAATTCTGGTTTTATTTTGTAAACTAAATCTTTCTGTAATCCAAAGGTTTATTTTTCCATTAAATCATTGTGAAAGCCATATATGTTTTATTCTGTACCGTAAATGATTCTAAACAATTTTTTTATTATTATTATAAAGTAAACTGTTGTTAGCCTAAGACCTTTAACATTACATAAAACAAATTTTTCTGTAAACTACAGGTGTTCCACCTCGTAAAGCAAGTCTTATAGAAGAACTTGTTGTGATGCTTCCTCAGAACATATGGGATTATTTGTACAGCAGGTACGCCCTTAATTCATTCAGTATTGCAGTGCAGCTGGAAGCTCAGATTTCACTTCTATAGGACTTACCGTACACAAAGGAGGTTAAACGCATTGCTTATTGTTCACTTTATATGGGAGGGGCTGATTCTTATTTAAAGTCTGTTTGCAATAGTTTGATGTATAGTGTGAGGTCCCTGGTGTTTATAGGATTTAACCCATAAATTGACACATCTAGAATCTGAAAATTACAGTGTGGGGTTATTCTCTAAAATAAAAACAATTGACTACTTTAAATAATTTGAGCAGACAGAACAAACTTCTTGTTTATAAAGAGTGTGTGCGTGTACACACATACATATAAATACTTTTCTCTTATGTTTTTGTCCGTACTCATTTTTGGCGTGCTCCTTTGTTTGTGTAGGACTGGATAAGCAGTTATTTCATATGGTTGTGAAGATGGTGTGCTTCCCTTGGATGGCCCCCAAGCATGGCTTAAAGAGACAGAATGAAAGAAATTAGGGCTATGAAGGCAGCGAGTATCTCTCATTAAGCAGATCAGAGGCCAAATGGGGCAAATCCTCTTACCCAACCTTTTTCCACTAAGATACTGCAATGATTTTGATATCTTTTCAGCAAGAGTCTTTATGGATACCATCTCCCCTTCACCTTCTATCTACCTTCAGTCCTTTCATTTAGACAAACTTTTTGTTCTGTTGTGTGACACTATTAAAGGCAGAACAGTTTTCAAAAAGTTAGAGGATTAAAGGGCTGATTTATTTGTTTTGCTACTTCCTGTGAAATTCCAGATTCTGCTTCACCAGAAGTGACATGGCCCCATTTCCTAAACGTTACTCCCTTACCTCTTAACCTCCTTTGGGTCTAACGTGCTACAGGTGGTGGTTTGAACATTTGAGAAATACTTAACTTCCCATATATGTTTCCTTACTACCTCCCATATATGGATATTACCCCAAACACTCAGGGAAAAGAAATGTGTAATAAATAATATTCTGTTTTCTCTTGAGTATTTAAGGCAGTAATTTTTCTAGGTTATTAAATATATTTTCTAGTATTTGGTGACTTAGGTCCTATAGGACGAGGGGCTTGTTATCTTATCTAGGGGGCTTATTGGCTGGGCAGATCCTCATAAACTATGGAAGAACTGCCTGTCTAATCCTAGGGTGAGGAAGGAGCAGCCCAATTGTGTATAATGTCTCAAACGCTTAGGAAAAGGGGATTTACAGTATGTGTTTTTTTTTGTTTTTTCCTGCGTAACCGTTTATTTATTGTGAAATGTTTGTTTCCTAGTTTACAAGATGATCAGCAGAATTTCACTCTCTCTCGTGAAATATTTGAATTTCTGATGATTATTTTATGTACACTAGATATGGAGGTGGCCCAGCTGTCAATCATCTCTATGTGTGTCACACATGTCAGACGGAACAGGAGAAGGCCGAAAAGAGACGGAAAATGGAACTGGAAACTTTCATTCGGGTACCAAAAAAAAAAAAAAAAGCATTTGGGCAAATGTCATTGATCACATCCCCTGCCAGCATTCAATCTAAAAGTGCTCAGGTTGTTGTCACGGTGTTTATTTTAATAATAAACAAAAATAGATACTCCAGCATTTAGATGATGTGCCTTACCTCAAACACTAAAGTGCAAGTGCAGCTCTATGTTGATATAAAAATTGCCTTAAAAGCTTACCCCTAAATATAGGAACAGGGAAACCAATACTCATATATATGAAAAAGAAGAGAAAACAAATATACAATAGTGCAATACAGTTCTGCTTCATATGAAAAACAAATTACCTGGAAATTATATATGCTCACAATTTAACAAGCCTTTTGTATGGTATGGCTCTGAACGTAAGGAATCCTGTGCCTTTGTAGACAGGTTGCCAAGTATGGGGCTCCAAGTAAAGGTGAGAGTATGAACAAACATAAATTTTACTATATGGTTTATAAGCAATATTGCACTAGATTGGTTTACTTTTCTCTCATAAAGAAAACTAGCTCAAAATAGATTCACCGATTACTCCTGATTGTTAAAATGCCCAATATGTCTAGGATTTTAATAATTTTTTTAAAAGTTATAAAATAAAAAAGCAAGGAGTGAATTGCAGTTTTAAGCTAAAACTATGCAAGATTTGGCATGCTGAGGTTACAACTTAAATTGCTATCACAGAATCCAAACATGCTACACAAAAGTTTATATTTGTAGTAAATACATCCCCATGGCTATGTAATTAAGATCATTTTGACACTTTTTATTTAACCATTTATCACCCATCCTCTAATCCCACAGCATGATCATGCTACCGTGGCATTTAAAGAGCTATGAGCAGTGCTTACTCTGCACATAGCCCTTCTTTCAGTCTAGGGCAACCAACTGAGGAAGAGGACACCCAGGTATCAAAAGATCCCTTTTTTTAAGCTCTGCAGACTGGGGGCAGTGGATGAAATTCCAGGGCTGATAAAGATTGCTCTACAGCAGTATTTTAAGGGCTATGAGCAGCATTTACTGTGAGCACTGCTCATCTGTCAATCTGTACCACTAATTGTGCCCCCACCTGACAGAGGGCACCCCAGGAATCAAAAGATATCTGGAGGGTTTTGGCACCAGCAGGGATTTAACTTACTGTGGCTCCAGCTGACAAAGGAGACCCACAGGAATCGAAAGATAACTGGTAGTTCTTGGTACCAACAGGGATTTAACCTCTGCTGGTACCTTTACTGCATGACAGTCTATGCTGTCACTGGGCAATAAAGGCCTGCACTGTATGATGGTGTAGACTGTCTATGTGGTTAAATACTGCTAATGTAAAGAGAGCAAATGTAGTTTTTAAGTGCTGGTATACCTATAAATGTCTTTGTGAATTTAAATATTTAATTTAAAGGGGCCCTTGTTTTCAGCCACAGATATGTGGTAGATAGTATGTTTGTGTGCTGTACAGTGTATGATTACTTAGTGTACTTCTGTTTTTCTGTAGCTAAATAAAGCATTCCAAGAAGAAGACTCACCGGCGGTTATTTACTGCATTAGCATGCAGTGGTTCAGGGAATGGGAAGGTTTTGTCAAAGGAAAAGATTGCGGTAAGCTTTTTTTTTTTTTTTTTTTTAAATAGGGATGCGGGGGTGGATTGTTGTTTTTTTGGTTATGGTTTGTACACCGATTTTATGCTCACTTTATTTGCCATTATCCTCATTGCAAGTGGGCAGTGCCCATTGGCTCATCCACCATGCACACATGATTGCAATATAGTTTCCAATCTAAAATGTAGCAACTTTATGATCTAATGCCTTGCAACTTCTGTCTCTTTCAGATCCACCGGGTGCCATTGACAATACTAAAATAGCAGTCACCAAGTGTGGTCACATTACATTGAAGCAAGGTAAGCATTTTCGATGACAACAAACTGGCATTGTGGTTTAATTAATAAACTGGGAATTATAAAGAATTGGCCAGGGAATTGTATGTTTTTAGGACAAAATAGCAGAATTGGAATATTTCCCCAATTGGATATTTGGGCTGAAGATTTGTAATTTGCTTATTAAATTTCCACAGTTCCCAGTTTATTGAATAACTATGGGTAAGCACAATGGATTCACTCTCACATTTAATAACTGCTATCCTGCCATCACATTGCAGTATATATATATATATATATATATATATATATATATATATATATATATATATATATATATATATATATATATATATATATATATATATATATATAGTTTGGTTGTTTTAAATCTGTACACTGACATAATAAATTTGAAATGAGTCAATGAGGGTTATTCACAAAAGTGAGTATTCAAGTTGAATTCAAAGTGGATTTCAAACTTAAGGTCAAAATAGCCAAATGCAAAAAATTATTTTACGTAAGCTATGCTTTTGGTTTGGCTATTATGTGGATATAGGAGACATCATGTACAGTGTGATATGGCTTTCAGAAAACAAGCAAATCAACCCTTGATACATTAAAATGTGTGGGGGGAAAAAATGAAAAAAAGTTTAAAGGGATTATCTTCAGTCTAATTTCTAATACAAATGTGTCAATACAAGAAGAAAATGAAACATTAGGAAAAAAGTACATAATACAACATAGCGTAAATCCTTCCAGATTATTTATTTTGAGTAAAGTTTGTTGGAAATGTAAATGTAAATATGATTTTAAAAAATTAACGGCACACATCCAGATTTGAATCTGCTCACACATTATTGAGCATTCTGTACTTGCTATGCACAATACTTTTGCAATTTAATTTCTTATTTTTTGATGTCATGGAAAGTAAAATATATGTAAAAAGCAATCTGTAACTTCAGAAGTAGATCATGGACAAAAAAAGCTAAAATCATGCAGAGTATCTTTGCACATATGTACATGTCATAACTCACAACTGAATAGCAATTTTGTAAGGGATTCTGCTGAAATAACTTTTAGTAAATCCCCATATTCCTGAGGCTCTTAGTGACCTTTATTAAGGCACCCAATGTTTGATAGGCTATGGTAAATATATACAAAATGAACATACAGTAAAATTGTGTAACTATTAGAGAACATATCGTGACTGTATCAGTGCCCGTGTGCAGGAGGATTATCGATCGCTGAACTAGGGTAATAACATTGCTATCCATCGTTTGTATGCTAGTTTGAGCAGGGCCTCCTTCATCTCCTTCCCATTTTTGTAATTGTAAAGCTCTGCTGAATATGTTGGTGCTAATAATGCTAATAATAATATTGATAAATGTATTAAAGCAAGTTCCACTGGTGTTTTACTTAAAACATTCCAACAGCAAGCTATTAGAAGCAGAAAACCTTGTTCGTGAGAAATGAGAAAGATTTGACTGTTGTGCTGTGAGGTTAATGCACCGACTTAACTCCTTAATTTGTGCTCTGGTTCTTTTTATAGGGGCAGATTCCGGGCAGATTTCAGAGGAAACCTGGAATTTCTTGCAGTCCATCTATGGCGGAGGCCCAGAGATCACCATCCGTCAAAGTGTAGCTCAGGCAGAACCAGAAGGAGCTCAGTCAGAAGAGAAGATTGATGTGGAGACACGGAATGTCTAAATTTTCGCACTAATATTATGGAGATGAAGTCCCTATTTTTTTGTACTGACTGTTTCCCTACATTAGGTTCTGAGGTTGTAAAAGACCTTAGGGGGAGGAGGGGGTTGTTTGGCTGTGATTGTTCATGACCTATTTATGTTTCGTAAGCAAGCAGGGAATATGCTGAGAGTTTTATTTCAGATCACCTGTCTATACATATTGAATGATTTAATTTTTAAAAGCATTCTAAAAATCTGTAAGTGTATATAATGTGAATGGATTAGCCTGTCGGTGGCTGTAGGATGTGATGTTCAGAGTATGGCTCTGCATGTGATTCATTCCAACCCTTCAACTGTGCCGTGGGATAATTGGTTGGAAACCTGTGCTGCAAATTAATTCATAACCATTCCTGAACCTGCCTCGTTTCTCTCCTCAGCTGCAAGGGGCAGCGCCTGTACCCTGCGGGCTGCAAACTGCTTGTATTTTGGGAAGGCAAGCATGTTCCAGATTTTAAACTTTTCTACATTTTGTAGAAATGTACGGTGTGTCAGAAGGAAATGAGCTTTTTAAAAAAATTCAGCTAATAGATATGAGAGAATTTGGTAACGGACATTTCCATAATTCTCTATACCCTTTTACATAGTATTTTTGTAAAACTGAATATATTTGGCCAGTAGTGGGGAAATTGTGAGCTATTTAACGTGACTCAGGTAATGCTAACAGGTTTTTGGTCAGGGTTCGCACTCTGTGCATGATCTGTGGAGTACAGTGTATAATTCCCAAATTTTTTTGAATTTTTTTTATACTTTTGTTTTGTGTGTACCAAATGTTTAAACATGAAAGATGTGCAAACTGTTTGTCTAAAATCTAACAGTTAAAACGTCTGGGGGAGCTCAAGGGTTGCGAAACAAACTTTTTTAGCACATTCCTTCCGGCGCAGAATAAGCCTAATGTTTTTATAGCTATAGCGAAAAGGGATACTCCACACATTCTCTACAAACGCACAATAGACAAATGCTAGTATGGCACTCTCTCCTTGCCAGTCTTGTCAGGAAGGCCGTTATTTTATTTTTTTAATGTTATTTAAATATTTGCTTATTTGGGCAAAAAGGATTTATTACATGAAAATGCTCTCTCTGTCTTTAACATAAACCAAGACGTACAAATAATGGCTCAGAGAATATGAAGTAAGCACAAGCAAAGGTTGGGGGAAAAGCTCTGGGATATAAGAAAGTAAATACAATGTAGAACTTTGGCAAAGCTAAGAAGACCTCGTTTTGTAAACAAACTTTATTTCCCCTTTTCTAGTAGTTAAATTTAAAATGTAATAGCACATTCTCTCTGGCAGATGAATGTATTGCATGATTTTTGGAATAAGTAGCATTATGAAAAAGCCATCAGGAGCGACTGAATAACTAAGCTGAAGCTTTATAAATTCAGTGTACAACGTCCCACTTTATAGCATTGTATTGCCCCACAAACCAGACAAGAAGCTGCACCATGTGCGTGTCTTCCTTAATACTGTACCTTTAATTTGTGAGAAATTAACCCATTTTTTTTTGTCAATTAAGGCATTAAGCTGGAATACAATAGAAAATTTGATTATATATTCATTAGAAGCAGGTTTGTAATAATTTGTACATTGTGTGATTTCAAACTTGATACATTTTAAAACAAAGAAACAAAACACACACAAAAAAAAACAAAAATAACTAATTTCAAGGCTGATTTTGCAGTTTGATCTGGGAAATATGTTTAGGGAGGAAAGGAGATCGTAGCTTTTGTGTATATATTTTAGATCATTTCTCAGTCCATTCATCCTTTTAGGCTTATTATAATTCTCTCTACTCTGTATAATTTGATAGGGAATTTCTTTACATTTCCAAGAGATTAAAAGAACTTTAAACAGACTAATTTTATTAACTATGCATATTGCTAAACAATAAATCATATTAACCCTTAGAAAACTGAAGTGGGGGTAAGAAGTGCATAGCTTTGAAGGCTATGCTCCCTGTATAATTTAGTCCGCAGCTCTGCTGTGTTGAGGATCATGGGAGTTATGATCCAGGTTACTGCGAGTCTTTGAATCCTGAAAGTGGGGTGGGTGGGAATGCGGCTCTAAAAGATGTGATGTCCTATAGCTTGCCCTTTAACCTGTGACAAATGATTACCTGTGTACAAATGCAAGTAAGTGAATGAATAGATATGGTTGTCAGCATGTTGTGAATGTTTGTTTTAATTATTTAAATGCTCATTGTAAATCTTCAATAAAGCAGATAAAAGAAAAGCATGTACAGATTTCATTTTAGTGGTTGCAGCCGAACTCCATTTGCCAACTTACGCAAGCTTAAATTCAGCTTTTTGAGCCAGGGCCCTTCTTAACATTTGTTCCTGTTTGGCTAAATTTTCGATTTACTTGTGTTATTGTTTACATGTTGCACAACAGTATCATTTTTATACAAAGCATATTCTATGCCCCCAATAAATAAAAAATGACAACTTGATTTGTCCAATATATATATATATATATATTTAAATTGATTTTCTCACCCCTCCTGAGTGGTATATTTATTCCTCATTCTCTGGTCCTGTACCAGAGGTCTGGCAGTCTGAAGATTATGCGCAGTATCTTAGCTGTTTCTGGAACTGCACTCTTTTGGACAAGAATCTGTTGAAGCCACTGCCCCGACATGGGAGTCACAGCCCTATCACAATTGGAAGCACTACTACCTTAACTTTCCACATCCTTTCAAGCTTTTCTTTCAGTCCTTGGTATTTGTCCATCTTCTTATGTGTCTTCTTCCTGATGTTATCCTCATTAGTCATTGCCACATTCATGTCAGGTTGGCTGTCATTGTTAACTACCCTTTGTGGTAACTCCCATCTGGACTTGGGCAGGTGCAGCCCATATACTGGTTGTGTCTCTCAGTGTATGTTGTTCTTGCTAACATCTTGGAACTGGCCACTATATGCTGGATTGTCTCAGAGGCCTTGTTGCACATTTTTGCACCTTGGGTTTTGCCTGGTGTGATAGACTCTCCCCCTCCCAAGGAACACTTTAAGCACCATAACCTCTAAAGTGAGCTGTAATGCACTGGCACCGCTGTTGTAAGCGGTGACAATTTTGGCAGCAAATTTCAATTTAGTTTTAGTCATAGACTTAATTAAAAAGCCATTTTTGTTTTAGTTCATATACATTGTTTTAGTTGTATTTTAGCGCCCCCCCCCATGTCTCTCACCAAAGCCCAATTCGTAAGTCTCTTCTCCTTAAGCACCTTGTCTCTCCCTCCCCTAGCCCCTCCATGCATCTCCCCCGTGTCTCATTACCCCAGCTACCCATGTGTCTAGTTTCCTCCCCCCAAGCCCCTCCATGTGCTCATCCCATCCCCACAGTCCTTTCATGTGTCTCAATCCCCCAGCCCCACATGTGTCTCCTGTCCTCTCTTCCCTCCCCATGTAACTTACACCCTAGTGTTAATTTAAGCAGCAAATTTCAATTTAGTTTTAGTCATAGTATTTGGACTAATAAGCCATTTTAGTTTGTCATATTTTAGTCATCTGAATTGTTTAAACATTAGAACTCTCGTTACAGAAAGTGTTTGGGAGGCTGTGTAAGTCAAATGCAGGAAGGTATGACTAGGGCTGCATAAACACTGTAATTTAACTTCTAATTGGTAGAGAAGTGAGCAGTCAGACTGCAGGGGCGTGATTTATACACCAAAACTGCTTCATTAAGCTAAAGTTGTTTTGGTGACTATAGTGTCCCTTTAAACAGAGCAGTGTCAGAAATTAGCAGAGAATTGCAAATTTAGATAAAAATAGTTGGCATATTCTCAAGCTGCTGTGTTTCAGGTTTGGCTTCAGATTTGTAATTTCCTGCTGCAATCCTGAAAATGCCCCGTGAATACTCCTGTGCCCCTTTAGTAAAGAACCTGTAATGCAGAGGAATAACTAAATATGCTTGATAAATTTAGGTTAAATGAATTACAATGCTAAAAGTGGGAAAGGCCTACCGAATGATCATATTTTACTCATATCAACTACAATTATTTGTAGAAAATAAACAACTTGACTACACCACAAACTAGATAAAAACACCAGCGATATTTTCGAGCCTCTTACACTCAGCACTGAGACTCCATGCATCCCCCTACCACCAGCTCTGCATCATTGTGACTCCTGGTATGCCCCTACCACCAGTACTGTGAACACTGGGGGCTCCTTAGCCCAGCTCGGTGCCTCACTGTGACCCCATGGGAGCCCTCTAACCCAGCACTGTGACTCCTGGCATCCCCCTACCACCAACTCTGTGCCTCATTGGGAGCCCCCTACCCCAGCACTGCATCATTGTGATTCCTGGTATGCCCCTACCACCAGTACTGTGCATCACTGTGAACACTGGGGGCTCCTTAGCCCACCTCGGTGCCTCACTGTGACCCCATGGGAGCCCTCTAACCCAGCACTGTGACTCCTGGCATCCCCTTACCACCAGCTCTGTGTCTCATTGGGAGCCCCCTACCCCAGCACTGCATCATTGTGATTCCTGGTATGCCCCTACCACCAGTACTGTGCATCACTGTGAACACTGGGGGCTCCTTAGCCCACCTCGGTGCCTCACTGTGACCCCATGGGAGCCCTCTAACCCAGCACTGTGACTCCTGGCATCCCCCAACCACCAGCTCTGTGCCTCATTGTGACTTCTGGTATGTCCCTACCACCAGCACTGTACCTCCTTGGGAGCCCCCTACCCCAGCACTGTGCCTCATTGGGAGCCCCCTACCACCAGCACTGTGCCTCATTGGGAGCCCCCTACCACCAGCACTGTGCCTCATTGGGAGCCCCCTACCACCAGCACTGTGCCTCATTGTGACTCCTGGTATGCCCCTACCACCAGCACTGTGCCTCATTGGGAGCCCCCTAACCCAGCACTATGCCTCATTGTGACTTCTGGTATGCCCCTACCACCAGCACTGTGCCTCATTGGGAGCCCCCTACCCCAGCACTGTGCCTCATTGGGAGCCCCCTACCCCAGCACTGTGCCTCATTGCCTCATTGTGACTCCTGGTATGCCCCTACCACCAGCACTGTGCCTCATTGGGAGCCCCCTAACCCAGCACTATGCCTCATTGTGACTTCTGGTATGCCCCTACCACCAGCACTGTGCCTCATTGGGAGCCCCCTACCCCAGCACTGTGCCTCATTGGGAGCCCCCTACCCCAGCACTGTGCCTCATTGTGACTTCTGGTATGCCCCTACCACCAGCACTGTGCCTCATTGGGAGCCCCCTACCACCAGCACTGTGCCTCATTGGGAGCCCCCTACCACCAGCACTGTGCCTCATTGGGAGCCCCCTACCACCAGCACTGTGCCTCATTGTGACCCCTGGGAGCCCTCTACCCCAGCACTGTGCCTCATTGTGACCCCTGGGAGCCCCCTACCACTAGCACTGTGCCTCATTGTGACCCCTGGGAGCCCCCTACCCCAGCACTGTGCCTCATTGTGACCCCTGGGAGCCCCCTACCCCAGCACTGTGCCTCATTGTGACCCCTGGGAGCCCCCTTCTACAAGCACTGTGTCTCTCGACACCCATTGAGCGCTTTAGATTCCTCTTGCAGTTCCCGTCTCTCCTCGGTAGGTGTCGCTGTTGCTAAGCAGCCACTGAGAGCCGGAAGTTGGTGCGGCGTGTTTGGGAGCGGGAGGCGGAAACTTCCGGCGGAGAGAGCGAGCTGGGAGTCCGGGGAGACAGCGGCACTGAGACCGGAGAGTGAGTACAGCGAGCCGGGCAACCGAACCGAGTGTGCTTCAATACCGCCTCCTCCCTCCCTCTCTGTATCACCGCATAGTATTCATTAACACTCCCATACTCACTGCATGGTATTCATTAACACTCCCATACTGACTGCATAGTATTCATTAACACCACCTCCCTCTATATCACTGCATAGTATTCATTAACACCACCTCCCTCTATATCACTGCATAGTATTCATTAACACCACCTCCCCCTCTGTATCACTGCATAGTATTCATTAACACTCCCATACTGACTGCATAGTATTCATTAACACCACCTCCCTCTATCACTGCATAGTATTCATTAACACCACCTCCCCCTCTGTATCACTGCATAGTATTCATTAACACTCCCATACTGACTGCATAGTATTCATTAACACCACCTCCCCCTCTATATAACTGCATAGTATTCATTAACACTCCCATACTGACTGCATAGTATTCATTAACACTCCCATACTGACTGCATAGTATTCATTAACACTCCCATACTGACTGCATAGTATTCATTAACACCACCTCCCCCTCTATATAACTGCATAGTATTAATTAACACTCCCATACTGACTGCATAGTATTCATTAACACCACCTCCCTCTCTGTATCACTGCATAGTATTCATTAACACTCCCATACTGACTGCATAGTATTCATTAACACCACCTCCCTCTATATATAACTGCATAGTATTCATTAACACTCCCATACTGACTGCATAGTATTCATTAACACCACCTCCCTCTCTGTATCACTGCATAGTATTCATTAACACTCCCATACTGACTGCATAGTATTCATTAACACCACCTCCCTCTATATCACTGCATAGTATTCATTAACACCACCTCCCCCTCTGTATCACTGCATAGTATTCATTAACACTCCCATACTGACTGCATAGTATTCATTAACACTCCCATACTGACTGCATAGTATTCATTAACACCACCTCCCCCTCTATATAACTGCATAGTATTAATTAACACTCCCATACTGACTGCATAGTATTCATTAACACTCCCATACTGACTGCATAGTATTCATTAACACCACCTCCCTCTCTGTATCACTGCATAGTATTCATTAACACTCCCATACTGACTGCATAGTATTCATTAACACCACCTCCCTCTATATATAACTGCATAGTATTCATTACCATCTCCCTCTCTATATCACGGCATAGTATTCATTAACACCTCCTCCCTCTCTGTATCACTGCATAGTATTCATTAACACTCCCATACTGACTGCATAGTATTCATTAACACTCCCATACTCACTGCATAGTATTCATTAACACCTCCCTCTCTATCACTGCATAGTATTCATTAACACTCCCATACTCTGCATAGTATTCATTAACACCACCGTCCTCACATCTCTATTACAGAATATCAATACCACCTCCCTCTCTATATAACTGCATCGTATTCATTAACACTCCCATACTCACTGCATAGTATTCATTAACACCACCTCCCTTTATATATAACTGCATGGTATTCATTACCACCTCCCTCTCTATATCACGGCATAGTATTCATTAACACCACCTCCCTCTCTATATCACGGCATAGTATTCATTAACACCAATGTAACGGATCACCTGGCACCCCAACTGGGTACCTCTATTGATGGATGCTCCTAGTGTTTCTTGAGGACTCCAAGCACTCTGGCAGACACCACAATCACCGAACCGGAGAAGCATATATCTTCTCTCAAGCATATGAATGCTATAAACAGCTGAATAGGCAAAAACCATACGGATGGGTTTAGACTCCTAGCAGTCAAAAGGGAACGGCATACAATAAATCCTTCTCCAATAATGAGACGACACTTCACTTTGAGGGTTAAGCAGGAATTCTCTGTAATGGCCACACACTGGCTTTTATGCAAGTCCCCATGCAAGGGGACATCCCACAGGGTGGGACACAGTACAACCAATAGTTTACAGAAGAACCGTAAAACACACCCAGCACAAACATACATCCCTCCCCTCTGCCTGTGATATAATTACTGAACACAATGGGTTAATGTAATTTATCACAGGCAGGAAAAATACTTTTTTATACATACACTGTAACTTTAAAACCAAAATTCAGCCAATTCCATCCAGGGGTTAAAAAGTTAAGGAAAAGTCCTATCTGACCAAATGCAGCATGGCTTTTCTGCCCAAAACCAGTTTCACAGAGTCTTCTATCCTGGAGATAATTGGGCAGTAATCTAATTCTCTCCAGAACAGAGGCAAAACTCCATTGAACACATGGCAGACAAAGGACAATAAAAGACATAAAAATACATACGTTTACATTTATCACATAGAACATACACATTCTACCTATCCCCAGATAGCTTAGATCTGAGCGCACATTATTACCGGATGGTGCTCAGATCACATACATACAGTTCAATCGCCATGGAGCCAAAGTCTTTCATACAGTCTTTCAGTATACTGCTCGGCTCCATGGCATAGCTATCTGGGGTAGCATGGCTTTAACAGTCCGCAGAAAGGCACGAATAAACCTTTCTGCAGGTAAAATACAAGTTTAAAATGCAGGACCATAGTCTAAAGGGAGCAGGCGAGCAACCAGGCCTCTCCAGTGGACAGTGGCGAGGTTGGTTCCTCCACAACCACCTACCTCTATGTATAACTGCATGGTATTCATTAACACTCCCATACTCACTGCATATTATTCATTAATACCACCTTCCTCACATCTCTATTACAGAGTATCAATACCACCTCCCTCTCTATATCACTGCATAGTATTCATTAACACCACCTCCCTCTCTATATCACTGCATAGTATTCATTAACACCACCTCTCTCTATATCACTGCATAGTCTTCATTAACACTCCCATACTCACTGCATAGTCTTCATTAACACCACCTCTCTATATAACTGCATAGTATTCATTAACACTCCCATACTCACTGCATAGTATTCATTAACACTCCCATAGTCACTGCATAGAATGTGACGGCAGATAAGAACCATTCGGCCCATCTAGTCTGCCCAATTTTCTAAATACTCTCATTAGTCCCTGGCCTTATCTTATAGTTAGGATAGCCTTATGCCTATCCCACGCATGCTTAAACTCCTTTACTGTGTTAATCTCTACCACTTCAGCTGGAAGGCTATTCCATGCATCCACTACCCTCTCAGTAAAGTAATACTTCCTGATATTATTTTTAAACCTTTGTCCCTCTAATTTAAGACTGTCCTCTTGTTGTGGTAGTTTTTCTTCTTTTAAATATAGTCTCCTCTTCTACTGTTGTAGCGGAGAGCTGGTATTACACAGCCTATCTCCACTTTGGATTCCAGGGAGGTTCAGGAACAAGCAATTATAAATCCATAGGGTAAAGTATCCAGCAGACAAAATAACACAGCAGTATCCCAACAACAATCCCAATAACTGGACGACAAACAGTTTCAGGAGCAGAACTAAAGATTTATTCAGACAGTGGCCTTTTAAAGCCTGCTCCCCTGCAAGGGAGGGATTTTCATTAATTTGTACAGTAGCCAATCCTGCTCTGGTAACCTCCCACACATCTCCTCCCCTCAGCCTGCATCATAATCCCCTTATCCAGCACACCAATTCCCCCCGTTTCTGGATGTACCCCTAAACTTAGGGGTACCACTTTAAATTATACATGCCCTGCTAGCCCTGATCTGGGTGAACCACATAGCCAAAAATCATGCCGTTGGGGTTCGGGAAATTCATGGAGGGAATAAAATGACCGACCGCACTGGAGAGAACAGCCGAATGGGGTTCCATGCGAATGGGCCCTGCGGTCGGTCCTGGAGTCAGGGAATAAACGGCACGAAAGCCTCTAGCTACAGAGACTAGGGAGGGTTCACCTGAATCCCCTTGTTCGGTTCTGTCTATCTACCGAACGAGGGGCCGTTCGGTAGTTTGGAACCGAACGGACCGGGCTTGTGGAGGTTACAGCGGTGTTCGCCTAGTCGAGTGTCCGATTTGAGTTCCAGACATTCAACGGCAAAACACCGCTGTTCGGGAGTTTTAAAATGGCCGCTGCCACCTGTTCGTTTCTCGAATGGCAGCCACCCCCGAGAACAAAGGACGGCTACTCAGCTTGTCAATTACCCGTTCGCAACAATGTTGCAACGGGTAATTGAAGGCACACTTCACACAGGGGAGGTCTGACTGTTCGGTAGTTTCATTCGAACAAACTAAGGGAATGAAACTAGCTAACATTCAGACGAATACAATATATTTAACACATAGAACTTAGTTACTTTACACGAATGCATTCAAATACATGTAATTTCTCAGGACAGCCCAGTGCCATCCGCTACAACTGTGTTGATTCCCTTTATGTATTTAAATGTTTCTATCATATCCCCCCTGTCTCGTCTTTCCTCCAAGCTATACATGTTAAGATCCTTTAACCTTTCCTGGTAAGTTTTATCCCGCAATCCATGAACCCGTTTAGTAGCCCTTCTCTGAACCCTCTCTAAGGTATCAATATTCTTCTGAAGATACAGTCTCCAGTACTGTGTACAATACTCCAAGTGAGGTCTCACCAGTGTTCTGTACAATGGCATGAGCACTTCCCTCTTTCTACTGCTAATACCTCCCTATACAACCAAGCATTCTGCTAGCATTTCCTGCTGCTCTATTACATTGTCTGCCTACCTTTAAGTCATCAGAAATAATCACCCCTAAATCCCTTTCCTCAGATGTTGAGGTTAGGACTCTATCAAATATTCTGTACTCTGCCCTTGGGTTTTTACTTCCAAGATGCATTTTCTTGCACTTATCCACATTAAATGTCAGTTGCCACAATTCTGACCATTTTTCTAGTTTACTTAAATCATTTGCCATTTGGCTTATCCCTCCTGGAACATCAACCCTGTTACATATCTTAGTATCATCAGCAAAAAGACATACCTTACCATCAAGACCTTCTGCAATATCACTAATAAAAATATTAAAGAGAATGGGTCCAAGTACAGATCCCTGAGGTACCCCACTGGTTACAAGTAGTGATGTGCCGAACGGTTCGCCGCAGATGGCGAACATATGTGCTGTTCGGTCCGCCCCCTATGTCATCGAGTAAATTTTGACCCTGTACCTCACAGTCAGCAGATATATTCCAGCCAATCAGCAGCAGACCCTCCCTCCCAGACCCTCCCACCTCCTGGACAGCATCCATTTTACATTCATTGTGAAGCTGCATTCTTAGTGAGCTGTCCAGGAGGTGGGAGGGTCTGCTGCTGATTGGCTGGAATGTGTCTGCTGACTGTGAGGTACAAGATCAAAGTTTACTCAATGATGACGAATAGGGGGCGGACCGAACAGCGCATATGTTCCCCGTCTGTGGCGAACCGTTCGGGACATCACTAGTGACAAGTCCAAGCTTCGAATATATTCCCATTAACTACAACCCTCTGTTGCCTGTCACTCAGCCACTGCCTTACCCATTCAACAATATTGGAATCCAAACTTAAATATTGCAGTTTATTGATAAGCCTTCTATGTGCAACAGTGTCAAAAGCCTTACTGAAATCTAGGTAAGCAATGTCTACTGCACCACCCTGATCTATAATTTTAGTTACCCAATAAAAAAAAAAAAATAAGATTAGTTTGGCATGATCTCCCTGAAGTAAACCCATGTTGTCTCTGATCTTGAAATCCATGTGTTTTTAGATGTTCAGCAATCCTGTCATTTAACATGGTTTCCAACACATAGTATTCATTAACACCACCCTCCTCACATCATCTCTATTACAGAGTATCAATACCACCTCCCTCTCTATATAACTGCATGGTATTCATGCATCCCATACTCACTGCATCGTATTCATTAATACCACCTTCCTCACATAATCTCTATTACAGAGTATCAATACCATCTCCCTCTCTATATAACTGCATGGTATTCATTAACACTCCCATACTCACTGCATAGTATTCATTAATACCACCTTCCTCACATCATCTTTATTACAGAGTATCAACACCACCTCCCTCTCTATATCACTGCACAGTATTCATTAACACAGCCTTCCTCTCTATATCACTGCATAATATTCATTAACACTCCCGTAGTCACTGCATAGTATTCATTAAAACTCCCATAGTCACTGCATAGTATTCATTAACACCACCCTCCTCACATCATCTATATTACAGAGTATCAATACAACCTCCCTCTCTATATAACTGCATGGTATTTATTAACACTCCCATACTTACTGCATAGTATTCATTAACACCACCCTCCTCACATCATCTATATTAGAGTATCAACACCACCTCCCTCTCTATGTAACTGCGTTGGTAAACTTGGGGTAAAAAAGAGGTAAAACTGTTTTTGAATGGTATCCTGAAATTGGGTACCAAGTACCCATCTGCCCTTCCTCTTATGGTCCTTTTCTAATGTGAAAATCACAGTGAGAAGACGCCAGCGTCCATAGGAAAGCATTGTGAATGCTTTCCTATGAGACTGGGTGAATGCGCGCGCGGCTCTTGCCGCGCATGCGTATTCACCCGAGGAGGAGGAGGAGAGCTCCCTGCCCGGTGCTGGAGAAAGAGGTAAGTTTAACCCCTTCTACCCCTAGAGCCCGGCGGGAGGGGGACCCTGAGGGTGGGGGCACCCTCAGGGTGCTATAGTGCCAGGAAAACGAATATATATCTTATCTGGTGACTTTGCAAGCCCTCCTCTTCTAATCCTGCCCAGACTTTGTGACAGTTCAATAACAGATTTCCCAATGCAGCTCAGTGAGAAATTTTTGTAAGGCAAGTGCACTGGACAATTGCTGTCTCTGGAGCTCAGTGCAAGTAAGCTAGCCAAACCAGGAAGTTACATAATCTGTTGTCTGCTTGAAAAGCCGAGGGGTGTAACCAGTATTATTTATAAAAGTGTAAATTTCCATTGAAATCTGCACTTTAACCCCTTAAGGACACATGACATGTGTGACATGTCATGATTCCCTTTTATTCCAGAAGTTTGGTCCTTAAGGGGTTAAAAAAAAAAAATAGTACACACTCTTCACACACAAAGCTTTTAAGCAAGCTGAAGTGCTTTAGGAAAGTGTCCCTTTAACGCCGTTACGGCGTTCTATGCCGTCGCGGCTTTAAAGGGCTTTAAAGCCGTTGCGGCGGCATAGAACGCCGTAACGGCTTAAGCCCTGGGGAGCTCCAATTTACTCACCTCCACCGCGATCCTCTTCGGGAGGGCTGCCTGACCGCCCAGGCAGCCCTCCCCCGGCGAATCACATGGCCCCCTATAGCTGGCTATGGATCTGCCAGCAGGGGGACTGTCTGAAATATCAGACAGTCCCCCTGCTGGTGGGAAAGTAAAAAAAAATAAAAATTAAATATGTGTAAAATAAATTCAATATATTTATATATATATATAATATATGTATATCTATTATATATATATAATAGATATACATATTATATATATATATAACGTCATACGTTGTGTATTTTAATACTAATATTAGTATATATATTAATATTAAAATACACTTAGAATGACATTACATATATATTATATGTATATATATTATATATATAATAGATATATACACATATATTATATATATATATATATATATATACGTATAATTACAATAATAAATAAATAAAATAATAAAATAAATAAAATATTGAAACAAAATTTAATATAAATTATATATTCATATGCAATTTCATTCTAACTGTATTTTGTTATTAATATATATATATATTGGTAACAAAATACACTTAGAATGACATTCTATATATATCTATCTATATTTAAAATACAAATAACCGCAAATAAATATATATAGATAAATACATATAATTACATAAAATATTACATTAGTATACACGTAGAATTTAAATACCTATAAATACATATATATTAAAATTCTACGTGTATATTTAAGTAATCTTTTAACATAATTATGTGATTTGATTAATAAAAATTTGATTGACATGCCTGACAACACAGGGAGAAAGTGCAGAGAATTTAATTCGCAAGCACTATATTTGACCCTTTAACTCTCCAAGACACCATAAAACCTGTACATAGGGGGTACTGTTTTACTCGGGAGACTTCGCTGAACTCAAATATTAATGTTTAAAAATGATAAATTGTATTACAAGGATGATATTTTAAGTAAAGGTGGCGTTTTTTTGCATTTTTTACAAACAAACTGCACTTTTATGGACTATATTATTGTTGTAATATGTTTTACTGTTTTAAAACACTAATATTTGTGTTTAGTGAAGTCTCCCGAGAATAACAGTACCCCCCATGTACAGGTTTTATGGTGTTTTGGAAAGTTAGAGAGTCACATATAAGGCTTGCTTGCATTTCATTTTTTGACATTGAAATTTGCCAGATTGGTTATGTTGCCTTTGAGAGCGTATGGTAGCCCAGGAATGAGAATTACCCCCATGATGGCATACCATTTGCAAAAGTAGACAACCCAAGGTATTGCAAGTGGGGTATGTCCAGTCTTTCTTAGTAGCCACTTAGTCACAAACAATGGCCAAATATTAGTTTTTTGCTTTTTTCACACAAAAACAAATATGGACGCTAACTTTGGCCAGTGTTTGTGACTAAGTGGCTACTAAAAAAGACTAATCATACCCCACTTTCAATACCTTGGGTTATCTACTTTTTCACATGGTATGCCATTATGGGGGTAATTCTCATTCCTGGGCTATCACACCGTCTCAAAGGTAACATTACTAATCTGGCAAATTTCAATGTGAAAATGGAACATTCTATATTTGACCCTGTAACTTTCCAAAACACCATAAAACCTGTTAATGGGGGGTACTGTTGTACTGTGAGACATCGCTGATTACAAATATGTGAATTTTTTTGCAGTAAAATCTAACTGTATTATGACATTAACAGCTAAAATGTCAGGTGGAAATACAATTTAAAAAAAAAAAATAATCTTATTTTCTCAATTTTTTTATTTTTTTATTCATAATAAATTATGTTCAATATATGAATAGTTAATGATAAATTAAAGCTCTGTTTCTCCTGAACAAAATGATATATAATAAGTGTGAGGGCACTTAATGTGACAGCGGTGAATTACGGTTGGACAGACATATAGCGCAAATTCCAGTTTTTGTTTACGTTTTGTTTTGATCAGAACGTGCACTATTGACTCCGTCCTGAAGGGGTTAAGGGCTTTTTATGAAAGTCCTAAAATCTTTATTGTAGTTTTTGCCAGACTAAGCAAAAGGGTCAGCGTTTAAGAAAATGGCATGTATTTAGAATGTGCACATTATTTTGAGGGTATGTAATAGATGAAGTGAACCTACCTACTCTCTTGAATGTCTACATATCTTAGACCACGGATAGACAACCTTTTCTTACCCCTGCCTAAGACCAAAGCAGCAGCACTTGGTTGTTACATTGTGTTGTAACTGCGATATATTTTATATTCTTAGATAATGCTATAACTGTGTACTGTAAAGTGTGCTTAAGTTGTAGTCTTTTGCAGAATAGATGTTAGACGGTGTTTTATTTCTGATACACTGTGTAGGTAGAGTGATTGTGAAAAGTTATAAATAATGTGCAGCATGTTATACAGTATGTTAAGTGGTGATGGCTGTAGGTAATGATGTAATGAATGTGATAGGTTATTGGGCAGCATGTTATACAGTATGTTTGGTGATGATGGCTGTAGGTAATGATGCTATGACTGTGATAGGTTATTGGGCAGCATGTTATACAGTATGTTTGGTGATGATGGCTGTAGGTAATGTTCATAGGCGTGCGCAGCCTATTGTATAAGGGTGTGCACCCTAAAGCACAAACACACACGCCGCGTATATATATATATATACACACACACCTATACCGCTGTGTGTGTGTGTAAGGGTGCTGTATGTGTGTGTGTGTGTGTGTAAGGGTGCTGTTAGTGTGCGAGGGTGCTGTGTATGTAAGGGTGATGTATGTGTGATGTTAGTGTGTGTGTGTATGTGTAAGGGTGATGTATGTGTGTGTGCTGTGTGTATTGTGTGGGGGTCAGGGGGCCGTTTAGTTAATATCCCCCCTCCCTTCTTACCTTATGTAGGGAGGGGGGACCGTGCTGCTGCCATCCCTGGTGGTCCAGTGGTGAGTGAACTCTAGCCCGGCATCCTGCGGGGCTAGAGTTCACTCTCGCGACAACGCTCCGACCTCGCGAGAGGAACCCGGCGGAGCTGCTGACAAGATCTTTGATCTCCCTCACCGGCCCACGGAGGGAGGCACAAAGCGCGGGCCACGGGGATTAGGGTGTGCACGCCTCTGGTAATGTTATTACTGTGATATGTTATTGTGCAGCATCTTATACAGTATGTTAGGTGGTGATGGCTGTAGGTATTAATGCTATGACAATATGTTATTGTGCAGCATCTTATACAGTAGGGCTTGACAAATTTGTTTGGAATCTAGGAGCCAGGTTTTTTTAAACTTGCGAAGTTTAATTTACGAGAAATATACAATTTTTATGTTAGGTGGTGATGGCTGTAGGTAATGATGTCATGACTGTGATAGGTTATTGCGCAGCATGTTATACAGTATGTTAAGTGGTGATGGCTGTAGGTAATGATGTTATGACTGTGATAGGTTAATGTGCAGCATGTTATACAGTATGTTACGTGGTGATGGCTGTAGGTAATGATGTTATGACTGTGATAGGTTAATGGGCAGCATGTTATAGGCAGCATGTTAGGTGGTGATGGCTGTAGGTAATGATGTTATGACTGTGATAGGTTATTGCGCAGCATGTTATACAGTGTGTACATAATGAAGTTGCATAATATAGTTAGACAGGAATAGCTGTAGATGTAATAACTGACACTATATAGAAGGCTATGACTGATAGGTTGATGTGAGCATGTTATACAGTAAGTTAGATGGTGATATAATGCTACGGCTGTGATTAATATACAGTATGTTAGATGGTTATAGAATGCTATGATTGTGATAGATTAATATACAGTATTTTAGATGTTGATAGATTAAAATACAGTATGTTAGATGGTTATAGAATGCTGTGACTGTGATAGATTAATAGACAGCATGTTACATGGTGATAGAATGCTGTGACTGACAGGTTAATATACAGTATGTTAGATGGTGATAGAATGCTGTGACAGGTTAATATACAGTATGTTAGATGGTGATAGAATGCTGTGACTGTGATAGGTTAATATACAGTATGTTAGATGGTGATAGAATGCTGTGACTGTGATAGGTTAATATACAGTATGTTAGATGGTGATAGAATGCTGTGACTGTGATAGGTTAATATACAGTATGTTAATGGTGATAGAATGCTGTGACTGTGACAGGTTAATATACAGTATGTTAGATGGTGATAGAATGCTGTGACTGTGATAGGTTAATATACAGTATGTTAGATGGTGATAGAATGCTGTGACTGTGACAGGTTAATATACAGTATGTTAGATGGTGATAGAATGCTGTGACTGTGACAGGTTAATACGAAGCATGGTTGATACATTGTATCGCTCTCTCGCTGTTTCCATGTGATACACATTGGAGGATGAACTCTAGGCCCCGCCCATTGTGGGCGGGGTTTGTAGCGTGCCCGCGCCCTCTCCCTCCCTCTGACCTGCCTATGGCTGCGCACGCCGGTCCGTCTGCGTCTCGCGAGGTTTCGTGCGCCGGGTCTCGCGGGATCGCGCGGGGGGCGCGGGCTGAGCCTTATCCGGGGTGTGAGGCGGTCGGAGCGGCCGCGGGGAGGAGCGTGGGCTCCGGAGGTGAGTGGAACCGACACCGGTGGGCGGGGCTGGGTGCGTGTGGGAGGGGATGAGGTGCGGAGGGTGTGACTTATGGCGGGTCACAGGGTACACAGTATATAATGGGGATCGGGGTACAGAATGTATAATGGGGATCGGGGTACAGAATATATAATGGGGATCGGGGTACAGAATATAGAATGGGGATCAGGGTACAGAATGTATAATGGGGATCAGGGTACAGAATATATAATGGGGATCAGGGTACAGAATATAGAATGGGTATCAGGGTACACAGTATATAATGGGGATCAGGGTACACAGTATATAATGGGGATCAGGGTACAGAATATATAATGGGGATCGGGGTACAGAATATAGAATGGGGATCAGGGTACAGAATATATAATGGGGATCAGGGTACAGAATGTATAATGGGGATCAGGGTACAGAATATAGAATGGGTATCAGGGTACACAGTATATAATGGGGATCGGGGTACAGAATATATAATGGGTATCAGGGTACACAATATATAATGGGTATCAGGGTACACAATATATAATGGGTATCAGGGTACAGAATATAGAATGGGTATCAGGGTACAGAATATAGAATGGGAATCAGGGTACAGAATATAGAATGGGGATCAGGGTACAGAATATAGAATGGGAATCAGGGTACAGATTATATAATGGGGATCAGGGTACAGAATATAGAATGGGGATCAGGGTACAGAATATAGAATGGGGATCAGGGTACAGAATATAGAATGGGAATCAGGGTACAGAATATAGAATGGGGATCAGGGTACAGAATATAGAATGGGGATCAGGGTACAGAATATAGAATGGGGATCAGGGTACAGAATAT
>OW240919.1:29984629-30036628 GCA_933207985.1 Pelobates cultripes | reverse complement strand
ATAGAATGGGGATCAGGGTACAGAATGGGGATCAGGGTACAGAATATAGAATGGGAATCAGGGTACAGAATATAGAATGGGGATCAGGGTACAGAATATAGAATGGGGATCAGGGTACAGAATATATAATGGGGATCAGGGTACAGAATATAGAATGGGGATCAGGGTACAGAATATAGAATGGGAATCAGGGTACAGAATATAGAATGGGGATCAGGGTACAGAATATAGAATGGGGATCAGGGTACAGAATATAGAATGGGGATCAGGGTACAGAATATAGAATAGGGATCAGGGTACAGAATATATAATGGGGATCAGGGTACACAATATAGAATGGGAATCAGGGTACACAATATAGAATGGGGATCAGGGTACACAATATAGAATGGGGATCAGGGTACAGAATATAGAATGGGAATCAGGGTACAGAATATATAATGGGGATCAGGGTACAGAATATATAATGGGGATCAGGGTACAGAATATATAATGGGAATCAGGGTACAGAATATATAATGGGGATCAGGGTACACAATATATAATGGGAATCAGGGTAAAGAATATAGAATGGGGATCAGGGTACAGAATATATAATGGGAATCGGGGTACAGAATATATAATGGGGATCAGGGTACACAATATATAATGGGAATCAGGGTACAGAATATAGAATGGGGATCAGGGTACAGATTATATAATGGGGATCAGGGTACAGAATATATAATGGGGATCAGGGTACACAATATAGAATGGGAATCAGGGTACAGAATATATAATGGGAATCAGGGTACAGAATATAGAATGGGGATCAGGGTACAGAATATAGAATGGGGATCAGGGTACAGAATATAGAATGGGGATCAGGGTACAGAATATAGAATGGGAATCAGGGTACAGAATATATAATGGGGATCAGGGTACAGAATATATAATGGGGATCAGGGTACACAATATAGAATGGGAATCAGGGTACACAATATAGAATGGGAATCAGGGTACAGAATAAAGAATGGGGATCAGGGTACACAATATATAATGGGGATCAGGGTACAGAATATAGAATGGGAATCAGGGTACAGAATATAGAATGGGAATCAGGGTACAGAATATAGAATGGGGATCAGGGTACAGAATATAGAATGGGGATCAGGGTACAGAATATAGAATGGGGATCAGGGTACACAATATAGAATGGGGATCAGGGTACACAATATAGAATGGGGATCAGGGTACACAATATAGAATGGGGATCAGGGTACAGACCATATAATGGGGATCAGGGTACAGACCATATATCATGGGGATCAGGGTACAGACCATATATCATGGGCATCAGGGTACAGACCATATATCATGGGGATCAGGGTACAGACCATATATCATGGGCATCAGGGTACAGACCATATATCATGGGGATCAGGGTACAGACCATATATCATGGGGATCAGGGTACAGAATATATATCATGGGGATCAGGGTACAGAATATATATCATGGGGATCAGGGTACAGAATATATCCTGGGGATCAGGGTACAGAATATATCCTGGGGATCAGGGTACAGAATATATCCTGGGGATCAGGGTACAGAATATATCCTGGGGATCAGGGTACACAATATAGAATTGGGATCAGGGTACACAATATAGAATGGGGGTCAGGGTACAGAATATAAAATGGGCGTCAGGGTACAGAATATATCATGGTGATAAGGGTATATACTGTGTGTTTATGGGGGGATCAGGGTACAGAATGTATAATTGGGGTTCAGGGTGTATGTGTGGGTATCGGGGTACAGAATATTTAATGGGGATAAGGGTATATACTGTGTGTTTGTGTATATGGGGATAAAGGTATAGAATGTATAATTGGGGTTTAGGGTATATACTGTGTGTATGTGGGGATCTGTGTATATGGAGATAATGGCAAAATACGTGTAAGTGGGACTGGACTTCAGTGCTGCAGCATGGAGCTCTTGAATATAGGAACGAATTGTAATAAAGCAGGGAATTCAGTAAATGGTCTTTGGGGGGTGAGGGGGTGCCAAAATTTGGGATATGAATAGGACAGAATTGTAATAAAGCAGGAAATTCTGTAAATGGTCTTTTGGGATATTTGGGATTTGAATATGTGCGGAATGAGTTTGGTGTTGCTTGGAATCAGGTGGAAAGTTTAATTATGGAATGGATTTGGAGTGATTGTACTGTTAAGTGGAGGCAGTGTTTCAGCCTTATAGAATGAATTGATTGAAATTATGGAACGTATGTGGTACATTTGGGTGTCTGGTAATAAAGGATGTAAGGTTTGTTATGGGGACGAACATATCTTTTGGTTGGGTGGTGCCATTTGTATAACATCTCTCTTGTTTTCAAAAGGACAGTTTTGGTAAACCCCCGTCAAATGGACATTCCAGGATTGCTACAGTCAACCATTTTAAAGGGACGCTATAGTCACCCAGACCACTTCAGCTCAATGAAGTGTTCTGGGTGCCAGGTCCCTCAGGTTTTAACCCTTCAGATGCAAACATAGCAGTTTCAGAGAAACTGCTATGTTTACATTTGGGGTTAAGCCAGCCTGTAGTGACTGTCTTCCGGACAGCCACTGGAGGCATAGTATGCCTCCATCAAGCAGAGCATCCATAGGAAAGCATTGAAAAACGCTTTCCTATGGACACTTTGAATGCGCGCGGGGCACTGCCGCGCATGCGCATTCCGCTCCGCTGACGGCGGGGGAGGAGAGGTAAGGGAGCCCAGCGCTGGAAGAAGGTGAGTAACTGAAGGGGTTTTAACACCTTCAGCACCACGGGAGGGGGACCCTGAGGGTGGGGGCACCCTCAGAGTACTATAGTGTCAGGAAAACGGATTTGTTTTCCTGACACTGTAGTGATCCTTTAATATATTACAAATACCGTATGTGCATAACAGATACCTGGGTTTGTTTTATTTACAATATATCCTAAACACCAATCTGCAACAACCAGGAAGTGACAATAAGTCATTTCTTTCAAATACATGGGAGAAACATTGCTCAGGCAATTCTGACCACAACATGCATGCCAGTGTGCCAAATAGTTCCATAACAATGAATGGACTGCATGAAGGGCTTGGCTTGAAACATTGTGACTCTACTATACATGCGCAAGTGAGCAAGTCCCAGCATTGTGCATGTAACAGAGTACTTTGGCACACTTCCCGTTATTTTACGAAATTGTATAAGGTATTACAGATATCTCATCCTTGAGAGATGCACTAGCATTTAATTTTAAAATATTGTTTTTGTCTGGATGCCTTATATAACTTTTCAGTTTTTGTTCTCAGTATTTGAATAGAAGAAATGATCCAGGCACTCCAACAAATTCCAAAATAGAAGCAATTTTTATTGGAACAAGGAACCAAAAAGCAACGTTTCAACCCCTTAGGGCCTTTGTCAAGCTATTGTCTCAGTATTGTGTATTTTTCCAGCTTTTTTCAATTATGATTTACATTATTATTTTGTGATGTTCAATGATTTGCCATGTTTTGCAAAATCACAAACTGCATCATGTGAGGTAAACAGTATTGACATAAAAAATAAAAATCACATGTTCCTGAGTTTGTGGTTAATCCATGTGGGCCTTTTGTCCTGGCAGGCACTGGAATTATTTTATTAGTTACATTCTTCATTGAGCAGAGGTTTTTACAATTTGTGGACCTGTCACTTCCAGTGTGAGTGAGTTATTTATCTTGTAGGTTGTTACCCTTTAATGAGTTAATCCAATAATCTGAAACCAGTTTAACAGGGTATTATGTTGCCTGGGCTTTCTAGCCCAAGTCTTTATTTAGATAATAAAAAAAGGACCTAATCATGAGAACTGGCATTGTTTGATTTGAATACCTGTCTCTGCTGTCCGTAGCTCAACAACTTGTTAAATAAAGCCAGTGTCTTCATATGATCCTTTATAAACTTCATATAGTGTCTGATTTAACTCTTGAGTTAGGAGAGGACTTGCAAAGGCAGAAGACAAGCGAACCACAGCTTTTGCAAGCTGTTTTTAGATATAACCCCCTGAAAGAAAAAATGCAAATTTGAAGGGTTACTCCAAACTCCCCTTTTTTTGTATGAATATAATAATAATGTTTTGTTTAGATGAAAACTTGGGGGAAAATTGATACATTGAAGGAACACTATAGAGCAGGGGTAGGCAACCTATGGCATGTGTGCCATGCACGTCTCTCGAGGTGTTTTTGCACGGCACTCAAGGTTGTTAGAGCCAAACAGGCCCTGGCCTATCAGGAGTCCCAGTGAAACTTTAGATATCTGCTAATATGAAAAGCTGGTGAAGGACAATCCTTAATTTATGCATTGCAGCACGTAGAGGAAGTGATCTCAGATCACTTCCTCCCAGCACTTGTGAATGGAAATCCACACTGGAGTAAAGCAGCCTGCAGCTGCTGTTGCAGCTCCTGTCCTTGACCTGTACCTGGCCAGGCTGGTCCCCACTGGAACCCAGGACAGCCACTCACACTGCTGGATATACACAGAGCTGCAGAATAACCCTCCCCTCATACAAATAATACGAACAGCCCACACACAAACATACATACAATCCCCACAAACTTAACACCACTAACAATACATAATACATGCACACAACCCCACATGCAGCCTCTCACATGCAATACCCCAAACAGCCCCCACACATACACACACTACCAAGTACACAATGTGACATATCCATCCACACACACAATTCTACAAGCAGCCCCCATACACAGCCTACATACATGCAGAATACGGCAACATACACACCTCAATTTAAAAAAATAGGACCAGCACGCTACGGGACATCACAATCCTATTTCGGCACAGTGCTACTAAAAGGTTGCCTACCCCTGCTATAGTGTCAGAAATAGAAGCATGTATTCCTGACTCTGTAGGTTTAAAATAGCTGTGAAGGTGTCCTGCCGCCCATTAAAAAGTCATTTACTAATGGTCCAGCACTGCGTGGGTCTTCTTGCATCTGATCCCGCATTGCAGTTGATAATCACAACCAATCCAATGCTTTCTCGCATATGTGACAAAACGCTGCACTGCCCCAATCAATGCATCTCTATGGGGAGCATTCAGTGTGTCCATGCAGAGCGGGGAGACTCTGAATGTCTGTGCTGCACATTGTGCAGCACTGATCCAAAAGGCACCTTGACTGACTGTCTCAGTGACTGCCTCTAGAGGTATTCCTAGGCTGTAATATAAACACTGCCCCCACGCCCTCCTTCCTTTATGTAAAAAACACCTACCAGTCTGTGCAGAGCCATTGCACCACAGGGAGTGTAATGTCCCTCCCCCTGGCTAGAGGTAAAAGGCAGAGAAGGGTGAATAAAATTAAATTTAAAAAAACCCATTAAATATAATAATTGTGTAATAATATATATAAAGTTAAAAAAAGACCTTTAGACCAGCCTCACCCTCTTCATTGTGAAACCGCCCTGGCAGTCTGCACAAAACCACAGGACCACTAGGGAGTATAATGTCCCCCTCCCTGGCCACAGATATAAGGCAGGGAGAGAGGAAGAATATCGGTACCAGTTATCAATTATTGACCATTGACCTGAAAGGTCACAGATTATTGGTATCGGCCCTAAAAAAAAAAATCAATGTCAGTTGAATACTAGTGACTATAGTGTCCCTTTAACTTCCAAAGCATGTGATTCCCTTTAATTATTCCATGAAGTCTGGGATCCCTGAACAGAGTACAGAGCAGAAAGAGGTTCAAAAACTGAACAGAGGGACATATAATGGGTCATGCGTTGTGGCATTTCCCCCACTCCCCTTTTTCCTCCCCAGTCTTTTCTTTAGGTTTTATTTGGGTGAGGGGTTGTGCCAAGTATAAGACCTCCCAGGATCTATGACCTTATGATGGCTTAGTAGGGGTTGTTCTCATGTGTTATATAGATCCTCTTTCATTTCCTTTGGTTTTTTTAAGTTTATGCCTTTTTCTTACCATACAGGTTAATTGGGGGACATAGTATGAATATTACACCGCATTGTACATATATGATTTGTTAAATAAAGAATTAATATAAAAATTTAAGTTTTGATTATATTTATCCTGCTCAACACACCCCCATCTGACATCACTGGAGCTGTGTCGAAGTACAATCAGAGACCTCTTTGGAGGATTTAACGGGCTCCGATCACATGCACACTTTGAGCTGCTGAGGGGAGGAGAAGGGAGAGTGGGAGATATGTTTGTGTGTATGTGTGTGTGTGTTAGCATATGGGTTAGGGATGCGGGTAGGGCTACAATTAGTGTTGGAGGGAGGTGAGGCAAAAGCTTCCCCTTGCAGACTCTGACAACATATGTAAAACATGCTAAAGCTAAAACACTGCACATCTAGACTCCTAACACCATGACAACTTCAAAAAGCAGAAGTGTTCATGATGGATGGAGTAACCCTTTAAATGCATGCATTCATGTTTTCATTTGGGTGTATCTACAAAAAAATAAATAAAGTTTTTAATTTGTGCAGTGTAGTGTCCCTTTAAAGTGAAAGGTGTTTTTTTCTAAATGAGCAGTTTATTCTTTGTAATATTTTTACTGCGGCCATTTAGTTTGTTGTTATTGTAGAGGTAAAGTTTAAAAGGGTTTTGATGACTGTACTTAAGAAGATAACGGAAGGTGCTTTAAACAGTGGTGAAGAAATTGTGTGATGAAAGCATACCAGCAGTCATTTTGATTTTCTTATTTCTCTTCTAGATTTCCCAATGAGTGGACCATGCCGAATTCAAGTTTGGGTTGATCCATAGCATGGCTGCTTCTCGATCAACTCGTGTTACAAGATCTACAGTGGGGTTAAACAGCTTGGATGAAAACTTCTGTGGGAGAACCTTAAGAAATCGCAGTATTGCTCATCCGGATGATGTTATTCCCCAGTCACTACTAAGATCAAGGTCACCCAAAAAAAAAAACGAACCAGGCCCAGTTCAGAAAGGAAGTGGTACAAAGAACATTGAGGTAAAACAGCCAGCACCTCGGGAGTCTTGGGTGAGCCCAAGAAAGCGAGGGCTTTCTCTTTCTGAAAAGGATAGTACTGAAAAAGACAGTGTGGACAACAGTGAAAGGAAGTCGACAGGACCATTGTCGCCAGTTCTTAAGAAAATTAAGTGCTACTTGCGTTCTGATGAGCCAAACAGCCCAGGGGACGAACCACCCACTGCACTTCTCAAAGAAGAGTCGGAACGAAGAAACTCTGCCTCTGACAATGAAATCGACACTTCCCGACCTAAACGAGCTCATCGATGCCTTTTACTGGATGATAGTAACAAAAGGGAAGTCAAAAATGATTTTGTATTGGACGAACAGCTTGAAAAATCAATTGACGAAGAGGTCTTTAATCATGAAACTGTTAATGGCGTTGATGATGGAGACACAGCTGCTTCAAACTGTAATGACTGTCAATCAGATGGGGCTATTAAGCTAAAGGATACTATTCCACCAGGTCAATCGAAGGATCTAATTGTATCTGAAAATGGAAGTGTAAGTTCAGTGCTGAGTAACAACATAGAGGACACACTTTTAGACCACCATGTGCCTTGCTCAGAGGAGAGTGAAATACAAGACCTCAAACCAGTTAGAAATTGCCTGTCTGATGACCCTGTTACCCAGACCAATGATTCAACCGATCTGCTCTCGACTGTGAGAGATTCTGAGGAGGAGGTTGATGTGGTGGGTGACAGTGGCTGTAAGGAACATGCTGCTGGAGTTTCAGGTGGCATCCTAAATCCTGATCAGGAACACTCTGTCTCTGCAGGACTTGACTCAGAACTTTCCTTGTCTGAGATCGACTCGGTTGCCTCTCATGGGGCATGCTTGTCAGATACTCAAGAACACAAATTTACTTTAAGAACTTCTCCAAGGAGGCATGTGTCTGCAAAAGACAGCCCATCCATATGTGACTCACCGTGGGGGGAAAATGGGCATGTGGAAGAGAGTAAAATCTCTTCAAATGTAAACAGTGGAGTTGCCGGTACTGTTAATGGCTCCTTAATAAATAGCGAGGCCGTTGTGCATGGCGACAAAACACAGGTTCCAAATTCTGTGAAATGTTCTCCAGATGAGCAGACCAGACCTTCTGCCCAGACAGAGCACCCTCCAGAGGTCATGCCATCTACCAAGGAGAGTGGCAGTCTGCACATTGCAGAGGAAGAAGATGACGATCCTGACGTGTACTACTTCGAATCCGATCACGTGGCTTTGAAACACAACAAAGAGTATGTGTAACCATGGTAGCCATTATTTTAGTCGTGATTGATTGTTTATTTGCTGTATGACCCGGTAACATGCAAGAGTTATATAGGTTGAGGGTGGTTTTCTCAAATACGATTCCGAGGTTAAAAAAAAATAATTAACAAGCTTTCTTTTCAGTGGACCTTTTATGCAATTTCCCCTCATTTTTTTTCCACCTGGAATATGAAGTAAAATTGATATTAGAAAATAGATTTGTATCACCTGTTACAGGGACACTCATAGCACCATAACCACTGCAGTACCCTGCCACCACTTTACATGTGTTTTTTTTTTTTTTATTAAAGCCCCTTATCTAACCTACTAGACCACCACAACAACTAGAGTAAATGCACCAGTAAATATAGTGCAGGCCTGTCATTAAGATTGATTGCACTCCCTAAAAAAAGGTATTCCCCCATTTAAGTTCACTTCAGCGAGGCTCTGCACATGGGAATCCCTGAAAGAACATCAAACTAACATTATGTATATTATGTCCAGCTTTGACTTTTGCCTATCAGAAACTTCTTTTTTTTTTTTTTTTTACTTTGGTGAAAAGGAGTTGGCTTCATATAGGTTTGTATTACTAATGTATGACCGTTTCCCTTTAAATCGACGCGTTAATGCAGTGAAACGTTTAGGTTGGACAATGTAGTTTATGATGAGATGTGTTTATGAAATCTGCTATATATCAAAACATGGAGTAAAGTGCTTTCAGGAGAGATTTGTAATCTGACAAATTGCAGCTGAACACTCAGACTCTCAACATCTGGAAATCATCATTTTTGCAGACTGTTTTATGCTACCCCCTAACAGGGTACCCCTCCATTGTTTATTTTTCATTACCATTTCAAATCTACATTTCTCTGATATTTCCTCACTGTGTGATGCAGTGTGATATTAGTTCATGGTACAGATTGGCTTGTTAAGTATGCAAACACTAAAAAATGAAGCACTAATCTGAACTATATATATTATATAATATTTATTTATTGTGACGGAGCTCCTATATTCCCAACTGAGTGTATCTGCCAGGTCAACGTCCTCTCTGCTACCAGGGGACTCTGGAGCGTTTCAGACCCAGACAGATCAGTAGTTATAGCTTTACTACAGCATTTTCCACCACACATTAGATGAGTCTGAATAAAGGAGGAAGAATGAACTTTATTGTACAAAACCATTTACACAAGACAGTGTTGACTCTTCCTGCAGGGTTTCCTCCATAATAAGTAATGCACACTACAATTGTCCCTCCCCAGTGCCACTCTGTCTGTGGGCTTAATTACATTATCCCCAGCTTACACAATCTGTTCCCTGCTGTGCCTTCACAGTCCTAGAGTACCGCTCAAAAAATGTCTGCCAGAACTCCCTTTCCCTGAACCATACCCCCACATAATATATCCCAGCAAAACTCCTCACTGAGCGCCTTCACTGTCCAAGTAGTACCCTGATTGAAGAATTTGTGCCCAAGTTACTGCGTGTTACATTTTACCAGGTCGTGGCTTCTCTGGTCCGGCAAGGAGTTCTATGCATGCAGTGGCCTAGTCCCGGTCTCACAAAGGGGCTCCCAGGCCTTGTAATTGAGGAAGCGAGCGGACTCAAGTCTAAAGTATCCTCTGGTGCCCCCTTGTCTCCCCAACCTCCCCTCCAAATAGCGTTCCACTGAAGATTGGAAAACCGAGCGAAACCCGCCTGAAGGTGCACTGGACTTCCGTGCAGTCCCGACCCAAGAAACAGCTCCAGAGTGCCTCAGGGTATATCCCGATCAGGCGCTTGAGGTGTAAAACTAATCCATATGATCCCCAAAGGTTCTGAAGTCTGGCTGGGAAGCACATTATGCATCCGGGTCCACATAGTGACAGTAGCCCCTTTTAGGAGCTCTTGGGACCAGGCCTTTAGTCCGTGAGCAGGAGACTGTCCTTCAAGCCTCTCCAAAAGGCCGTGGCATGGGAGCTTCCGTCACACATACATAAATAATTCAAATGACAGTGCCTCTTTTTCCAGTATTTGTCTTGTTTAGCTCTTTTAAAATATGTTTGAACAGCACCACAATTCAGAAATAAAGGTATTTCATCAAACCAAATGAACAGGGGAAAAGTAACCATGTTCACAGGTTAATGGGTTTTTTTGTGCTCTGTTTTACTCTGTGTTGTGTTTGCTCCGGTGTAAGAAATCTGTTTTGGTATTTGGCTTTTATTGGGGTCTCATCCTGCAGTTTGATTTCAGAGACCATTCTCGTGCAGGTTGCAACCCCTGCCGCCCCCCACCCCAATTTGCTACATTTTTTAGTGAATGAAGTCCTTGGTGATAAGTACTATATACAGAGGGCAATGTTTTTAGTTTTATGTTAGTGCTGCAATTAAAGTCAGTCTTATGAGCTTATGTCTCAATTCATTTGTGTCCTGAACGCATTATTTTCCATAATTTTGAGATCCCAAAACAAGCTTGTGGGTGCAATTCACATCAGGGTGGATGCCTATAGGCAAAAATATTTTTTTTTTTTTTTTTTTTTTTTATCTCCCACTTGCATGTTTTTGTAATAAATATCTTGAAATACATTATTTTAATAATGTAGATAAACGACAATCCCTTGCCTTCCAGTTTATTTGCAGTAACTGGGTCAGTGTGCATGCTTGGATATCTAAGAAAAATATGCACTACTGGAGTTTGTAGATTTAGAGTTTAAAATTCAAACAGGCCTTAGAATCTCATGGGAAACAGGTACAGATAAAGAAATCCTCACAAGGTTCCTAGGAGAAGCACTTCAGGATCTCTGGAAGGTCAAAAACTGATTTTAGTTCTCTACGATTACACAGTAGCACAGTAGATTGTGCAAACAAGGCTTGCCTGCCATTTTGATTGTAATTATGTCCTTATTTATTGAGCCAGTCTGATACGCCAATGGAATAGATTTTTTCTATATTACAAATGTATGCCACAACTTGAGTGAGTCATTCTAGAGGTGACACCACGGTGTATTATAAAGGAGGTTGAATAAGGGATCTGGTGAAACCACAAGAAGCCGGATTGTTTGACGATAAAGAGCAGGGCTTGTAACGTCTTTATTTCTCTGTTTTCTGCCAAAGTTGCCTCGTTCTCTTTTTGTTCAGACTTGTGTTTGGGAAGCGTAGAAAACCAATAAGGACCTCAGATGTCTAGATCACTAGAGACATTATGTTTGAATCAGAGTCCAGCTTTTACCTATGAGATTGGCCTTGTCAGATATTGGTCTGTTGAGTTATTTAATTAATGTGGGGTCTGGTTTGATGGTAGTGTGGATGAAAACAAATTTTACTTTTTTTTTAAGTCAAATATGATTCTTTATTATTTTAAAGTATACTTTCAGACATTCAGTATTTTAGCCTATATTTAAATACTGTGTACATTTGCTCCTGGGATTGGTGCCAACTGAAAGATGTGCTTTCTGCTGCTCTAGTGCTTTAAGCTCTTTGACTAGAAATTGCTCATTGCATTTACATGTAATGATGGATGCAGATTAGCCTCCGCCAGCAATCTATAAACTGTATTTCAATGATTTATCCCTGGCTGCCTTGTTATGGAAAACATTGAGTCTGCTGGTGATTATCCTTCAGTCAAATCCTTAACTTCACTAATTAAATTTTTCACAGCTTGAGTACTTGGCATATGAGTTAAAACCCGTTTTAAGCCGGTTTGTTGCTTTAAACGAAGAAATGGCTCTAAGGAGGCATATGAAATGTATGTCCATAATGTTGTTTATTTCAATTCAATTGCCAGCAATATAATGTTTTGGTAGGAATTTACCATGATGGATAGAAATCTATTTTAAAAATAAGTTTAAAAAAAAAATCTTTTTAAATCTAAATTATATATTTTTTTTTTTTAAATGCTTATGGATGAGAAATCTTTTCACCTTGCTCTTACGATTGCAACGCCACCGGGCTCAGGCATCCATTGTTCCTCTGCCTGCTTCAGTATAATTTTATGTGTGCATCGTTGCTAGATTTTCTGGATAAAAATTACAAATACAAACATAAATAATGCATCCAGTTCGCCATGGCGACTACAAATTTTGCCCTGGCGCCTGGAATTTGTCAGCCTTTTACCTAAAGTACCCACCCACGGGGGCATGGAAGTGGCCGACTCAGGAAGCATGTAGCCGGCCGCCCTGGGAAGAATGAGGGCGGCCGGCTCAGGAAGCATGTAGCCGACCGCCATGACTGTATGGAGGGGTCTCAGGGATCGTGGAGGTGGCAGGTAGGGGTAGCTTTTGAGGGAGCAGTGATCTGCCTGCAGCTCCTCTCTGCTCCGTCACTCTGTGTAATGATGCAGGGAGCCGGAATATGATGTCATTCCGGCCCAGGCATCACTGCAGACAATGTGAGGGAGCAGAGAGGAGCTGCACTGCTCCTTCACACACAGGAATAGCAGCCCCAAGGGACCTCAGGGAACGTCCACTCAGCTCTCCCAAAGGTAGAGAGGCTGGGTGGATTAGAAATAAAAATATAAATTTGTGAGTGTTAGACACAGACACACACACACTCACTCTGTGTCTATGTGCGTGTGTCTCTGTTAGAGAGTGTCTGTTTAGGTACCCCCTCTGATCACATGATTGGTGTTTTTATTCACCTTTTTTTCCCAATCCGTGCTGGTTTCGCCGTGGCTTGTCCCGCCTCCGTAGCTGAGATCCTAATGATCTCTTCTACGCCAATGCTTTCCCATACGAAAGCATTGGGAGGATATTACGCATGTTCTCTATGGGTAACATTCAGCGCCTCCATGTGGAGCACTGACACAGGACTCTCTAGTGGCCGTCTGAGTGACTGTCACTAGAGGTTTTAGTAGGCAGCAATGTAAATGCTGCCTTTTATCTGAAAAGGCAGCTTTTACATTGAAAAGGCTACAGGGACAGACTATAGGCAACAGAACAACTACATTAATCTGTAGTGGTTCTGGTGACTATAGTGTCCATTAAAAATAACTGGCTCCTAACTTTTTTAGCTGGCTCCTAGATTCCAAACAAATTTGTCAAGCCCTGCATTAATGGTTTTAGTCTCACTGTATAAATTTACTGTCAGCCGTACCTCTCCTCCCATTGATAAATTAAGCAAATATTCCCTTCCCCTTTTAATGTTTCAGTTATCGCATCTGCCTTTTCTACCCCTCCTGACACCACTGTGGGCCGTGTAAAAGAGTGGGATTATGTGCTTTATGTAACAGAAATATGGAAGGTCCCCAGAAGTCTCGATTAATCCTTGGAGACAATTGCTCACTTATTCAGCACTTCATTGGATGTCATAGGCGGCACCTGGAATTCAATAAAGTAATAGCTGATTAAAATGAACACCGTTAAACATTTGCTCACAACCTGCCTTGGTATATAATAGTTATCTGGTTCGTAGCTGGAGCAATGTGTAAAAGTAAATCATCCTGCCTTTATAACTGTGGCTTTGGAGTAGGTTTTGGAAGATTTTTTTTTTAGTATGGTTAAAATGTTGTTTTGTATCTAGACATACCATAAATTGTAATACTGTAATTGTAATATAATTATATAGAACGAGTTAGTCGAAGGTTTTGTGTACCGACTCCACAGCCCAGTTATTAACCAGGGTGGGTTTAATTTAAAATCACTAGTCAGTAAGACTCTATTTAAATCCGGACATTTAAACATAAATGCTTGTTCTTGCTGGTTATAATATTTGTAACCAAATTAAGATTTCATGTTTAGAATAATAACGTTTCAGAATTTGAGCAGTTATGTCAGAATTTCTTTTGTTTTAGACCGGAAAAAATACATAGATAATGATGAAATTATTAAGATAAACTATTTCCAGTTTAATAGGTTGATCACATGTATCTGGAGAACAACTATATAGGTTTAAGCAGTTTTGGAAGTTTTGCTTTACTGAGAGGGTAGTGGATACATGGAATAGCCTTTCAGATGAAGTGGTAGAGGTTAAAACAGTGAGGGAGTTTAAAGGGACACTATAGTCACCAGAACTACTACAGCTTATTGAATTTGTTCTGGTGAGTAGAATCATTACCTTCAGGCTTTTTGCTGTAAACACTGTCTTTTCAGAGAAAATGCAGTCTTTACATTACAGCCTAGTGATAGCTTCACTGGTCACTCCTCAGATGGCTGTTAGAGATCCTTCCTGGGTCATGGCTGCCTAAAATGCATCAAAACATTCAGTGTCTCCACCCTCTGCATGCAGACACTGAACTTTCCTCATAGAGATTCACTGATTCAGTTCATCTCTATCAGGAGATGCTGATTGGCCAGGGCTGTGTTTGAATCATGCTGGCTTGGCCCCTGATCTGCCTCTTTGTCAGTCTCAGCCAATCCTATGGGATTTTGAGGCAAACAGCATGCAGATCTACAGCTTCTGGCTTGAATACAGTAAGATTTTGCTATATTTATGGAGGCATGAGGGGCCCAGGGGGGTTAAATGGTGGTTTTAACACTATAGGGTCAGGAATACTTGTTTGTGTTCCTGACCCTGTAGGGATCCTTTAAGCATGTGTGGAATAAGCAAAAGGCTATTCTAGCTATAAGATAAGGCCATGGACTAGTTAGAGGAACACTATAGGGTCAGGAACACAAACAGTTCTGGTGACTATATAGTATTTTATAAAAAGTATTTATAAAATTGGGCAGACTAGATGGGCTTCTTTATACAAACAAAATTGTACTTGTGCATCATACCTTATTCAGTCACTTGGTAATCCCTCTGCATATTTTCAGAACTGTAAAACCTGGCATAAATGGGAACAATTTTGGAAACACAAGGAGGCAGACATGTTCCTTTTTCCATTGATTACATTCCCATGCTTTTTTTTTTTTTTAGCACATACATATTGGTTAACTGCAGCCTTTCAAGAATACTCAGAACATTGTAGTGTAAACCGTTTGTACCGGTAGCACCTAGCATTTTGTGTTGCTGTGACCCTCTTGCTAGTCCACTTTTGGTCTTCCTATGGTAGACCTTCACGGAATACCTTTGAATTTTATGGCAAGACAGGAGGCTTCATATTTGCTTTACCTTCTTTACTGAAAACCTCCAGCAGCAAAGAAACAGTTAACAGAACTTTTTCAAACAACCAATCAGAACAAAGCAACAGCAGTATGAAATCCCTCGGTCAGACCCTTCCAATTCCTCCTCCTTTGCTGCTGCCTCCAGGTGAGAGTGTGTCTGCTCTTGGTTATTTGTGTTATTTTTTTTGCATTATTACTGTGTATTGGTTCTATTTTATTGGGGACTACTGTTTATGCGTGTGTCTCTTGGCTGTATGTGGGAATCTGGGCTCCTGGGGACTCTGATATTGGGTGTCACTTGGTTTTCTCCCTGGCCCGCAATTGCGGCGCCCTCCTGGGCTTCACGGCGCAACCCCACCCGGTTTTCCCGACCTTCTTGGCCCCTATCGCAGCTCAAAGCCATTTTCCACGGCCCGATTTTCGACTTCCACGGTGACCCGCGATCGCGGCAGCCATTTTGTTGGAGCCGCGGTGATCATTTATTTTGGCGCCGCGTGCATTCTGGGCGGCCTGGACCTTCGGTTCCTCGCCCCTCCTGCTCCCTCTACGTGCTGGCTGTGCTGCCGGCTCCCCCCTTCATTGCTCAGCTTTGTTTCAGGTTATTAGGCCCAAAGTGGTGGTAGGCCTACTACGTGAGGGATAAGCCCCTTACTGTATATATTTTTGCTCCATATTATTTCTCTCTACTGGGCCCTGCAGTGGTGTCTGTGGCACACCTCTGGGTTGGATGACCCCCTTCCCCTGTACTGCTGGCCTTCTGTCCTGTGCTAACCATATTGAAGGTGACCCCCTCACCAATTGGCCTATATTTCATGGTATGCGTATGCTTGCTGGGTGACCCCCAGCTGGCCTCATCATGTACCACTTTTACAGTGTTTTACTTCTATTGCAGTGATACAGTCATGGCTGACGAAGCAGAATTCCGTGCCCCTGAAGGCCCCCAGGCCTGGCTTCGTGCTGCCATAGCGGACTTGTTGCCCAAAGCCCTCACAACCTTCTGTGGTGACGCTCTACTGGTCCCGGCACCTCAGCGGTTCGGGTATCCGACTCGGGTGACTCCCGCTCTGGAGATATGGGCTTGGCGCGCAAAAGGCCTTGGACAGGCCATGGTGCTGCCATCAGCAAAGGGAAGATGCCAGCCAAATTGGCCAGAATGACTTCTGGCCACCCGGTGGATGAGGGCTATAATGTACTAGATGAGTACTGGGCCGACAGCTCTGGCGGCTGCCAATCTCATTATGTGAGGGAGACAGTGTTGGACTCCCTCCAGTCTGTTCGCCAGAGGATCCGGCCAGCCACCACTGTAGATCCCGGTGAGATTCTGGACCCTTCAGGACGCCCCTCTTCGACCCAAGGCTGATCAAACATCCTCAATCCTCGGAACGGGCTTCTCCGGACCACATCCCGGAATTCCTGCGCTACTGCCTCTGCTGCCCTTTGGACAAGGAGGTCAGGCCAAAACTTCAGGCAGAATGCCCTCCTCCAACACTGCCGGACAAAGTGGTCCTCACACACGATTTTGACCCGGTATTAATTACCAAGTCTGGGAGAGATCCTTGCAAGGGCCTGGAACAGGGCCTACATTCGGCCCAAGACAAGTTACTGGACGTCAGTGGGCCACTGACGCAGATGTTTCTCATGGCGGATGGCGCACTACAGAGTGGTACCCCGGTGGATGCAGAGCTTCTGTGTGGATGGGCCCAACGGGCCATCTGCTTATTTGGCAAAGCCAATGTGGCACTGTCCTCCGAACGCCGCAAAGCAGCCCTTTACAAATTGGATGGCAATTTGGCGGCCAAGGAACTGGGTCCTGATGCCACAGGACTTCTGTTTGGGGAAGCCTTCATGAAGGAACTCAACAGGCATGTCGCTATATATACACATTCCTCAATAAGGCACAGATGTCCTTCAAGAGAGTTTTCCGATCAGGGAATCGTTTTTTTCTCGTCAGTGAGTGTCTGCCTGCCTGTCAGTGAGTGTCTGTCTGCCTGCCTGTCAGTGAGTGTCTGCCTGCCTGCCTGTCAGTGAGTGTCTGCCTGCCTGCCTGTCAGTGAGTGTCTGCCTGCCTGCCTGTCAGTGAGTGTCTGCCTGCCTGTCAGTGAGTGTCTGCCTGCCTGCCTGTCAGTGAGTGTCTGCCTGCCTGTCAGTGAGTGTTTGTCTGTCTGCCTGCCTGTCAGTGAGTGTTTGTCTGCCTGTCAGTGAGTGTGTCTCTGCCTGTCAGTGAGTGTGTCTCTGCCTGTCAGTGAGTGTGTCTCTGCCTGTCAGTGAGTGTGCCTCTGCCTGTCAGTGAGTGTGTCTCTGCCTGTCAGTGAGTTTGTGTGTGGGTCTGTGTCGGTCTGTCAGTGAGTGTGTGTGTGTGTGTATCAGTCCAGGTGTCTGTTAGTGAGTGTGCGTGTTTAGGTCACCAGCCCCCATTCGATCAATTGGGAATGGTGTTTTTACTCCCCTTTTTTCCCCAACACTGTGCCAGTCTCCATAGCTGAGATTATCAATCTTGATGATCTCAGCCAATCCAATGCTTTCCTGTAGCAATGGGAGCTTTTGAGCATGCGCAGTAAAATGCTGCACCAATCAGCATCTCCTCATAGAGATGCATTAAATCAATGCATCTCTTTGGGGAGCATTCTGCGCCTCCATCATGCAGATAGGAGACACTTTTGAGTGACTGCCACGAGATGTTACTAGGCAGCAATGTAAACACTGCCTTTTTTTATTTTTATTTAAAGGCAGTGTTTACGTGGAAAAGCCCGCTGGGACAGGCTATAGACACCAGAGCCACTATATTAGCCTGTAGTGGTTCTTGTTACTGTAGTGTTCCTTTAAGAATTGTATTTTCGTTGTTGGGGGGGGGAAAATGGCTCCTAACTTTTTAAGCTGGCTCCTAGATCCAAAGCAAATTTGTCAAGCCCTGCTATAATCCGTTCAGAAAAATGTTTACATTGCAGCCATAAGAAAAGATACTGTTTTACAAGGTATTAGAAAATAGGAATGAGTTCAAAATGTACAGAAAATATTTGAGAAGTAACTAAACTCTGTTTTGTATCTTATGAGGCTTTGTTTAATAATGCCAAATAACCTACATAATCACATGCTTTGAATATAATGTTAATGGAACACTAGCGTTAGGTATACAATTTATATCAGTAATGCTATAGTGGCCTGCAATCAGTGCACCATTTGATTATGAATAGGGTTTGACTTGGTTCTCACTGGAAAGCACTTCTATTGGCTGTAAGAAGGGCAGTCGCTCGAGGTGTGTTAACGCAGCAACAAAAACAGAAATATGCATCCAGACCACTCCATGCCTTTAGAGGTCCTTTAACCCCTTAAGGACCAAACTTCCGGAATAAAAGGGAATCATGACATGTCACACATGTCGTGTCCTTAAGGGGTTAAGGAGAACCTTGAAATTATATACAATTCTGGTAGGAATTGAAATAGACTGCGCATGTCAGTTACTCAATTATCTGCTTTTTGATGGGTTTTCTAGTACTTGTTGTGCATGTGGATCTGCTTAAATACACTGCATCAGGAATTTGTGATACAGTTTATGTAAAATACTTCACTGATGTTTATAAATATATGTTTTTGGGGACTAAGGAGGACAGATTTGGGGGGATTTGGAATAATGAGAGCTATAGGGAAAGGCATGAATACATTGGAGTAAATGTCTTTTTTGTCTTATTATCCAGTAATATTTTGGTTGCTTAAAGTATAAGTCGTGGGGACCCCCACCCCCATTTGTAAGAATTCAAACAGTTTTTGAATGGTTTTACTACTTACCGGGGTCCACCGGGTGCCACTCCACCCTCCACTACTTCTCCTAAGAAAAGTCCTGCAGTGCAGAACAAGCTCATTGGTTGAGAGTGTCCACTAACAACACTCAGCCAGTGAGCTAAACCTTGCATTTTAGGGCTTAGCTCAGATAGAGAGCTTTCTGCCTGGAGTAGTGGAGGCAGGGAGTGGCACCCAGTGGTCCCTAGGTAAGAAGACAAACCATTCAAAACATTTACAGTTGGGGTGTAGGGGGCGCCAGAGCCCTTGAGTGGTTATGATGTTTGAACTGTTATAAATTTGAAAATAAGTTACAATAATGAATATCTGTGTTCTGCATAAGTATATGTGTATATAATGTCCAAGCAAGTTGAATTGGCAATAGAGTTGATTTCTGCAAGAGAAGTGTTTCACTAAACAAACACTAGATGGCAACCTTGTTGTGTACCTAACAATTGAGGCTCCATATGTAATTCTCCCTATGTGTGGAGTGTTAGATCATTTTGAGCTATTTTTACTTTTAACTTCTAGTAACAGAATATTGTTATGATACATTTGGTGTTCATATGTATTTTGATTTAAAAAAAAAAAGCTTTATTGCCATTTAGATTTATTTTGCAATGTGTCCTTTATTATACTTGCAATTTATCAGAGTCCTGCTGAATTTCACACAATATTTAACGAATGCTGTGATGCAAACCGTAATGTAGGTTACAGTTGCAAGAAAAAGTATGTGAACCCTTTGGAATGATATGGATTTCTGCACAAATTGGTCATAAAATGTGATCTGGTCATCATCTAAGTCACAACAATAGACAATCACAGTCTGCTTAAACTAATAACACACAAAGAATGAAATGTTGCCATGTTTTTATTGAACACACCATGTAAACATTCACAGTGCAGGTGGAAAAAGTATGTGAACCCTTGGATTTAATAACTGGTTGAACCTCCTTTGGCAGCAATAACTTCAACCAAACGTTTCCTGTAGTTGCAGATCAGACGTGCACAACAGTCAGGAGTAATTCTTGACCATTCCTCTTTACAGAACTATTTCAGTTCAGCAATATTCTTGGGGTGTCTGGTGTGAATCGCTTTCTTGAGGTCATGCCACAGCATCTCAATCGGGTTGAGGTCAGGACTCTGACTGGGCCACTTCAGAAGGCGTATTTTCTTCTGTTTAAGCCATTCTGTTGTTGATTTACTTCTATGCTTTGGGTCATTGTCCTGTTGCAACACCCATCTTCTGTTGAGCTTCAGCTGGTAGACAGATGGCCTTAAGTTCTCCTGCAAAATGTCTTGATAAACTTGGGAATTCATTTTTCCTTCGATGATAGCGATCCGTCCAGGCCCTGACACAGCAAAGCAGCCCCAAACCATGATGCCCCCACCACCATACTTCACAGTTGGGATGAGGTTTTGATGTTGGTGTGCTGTGCCTTTTTTTCGCCACACATAGTGTTGTGTGTTTCTTCCAAACAACTCAACTTTGGTATCATCTGTCCACACAATATTTTGCCAGTACTGCTGTGGAACATCCAGGTGCTCTTGTGCAAACTGTAAACGTAAACTGTAAGCAATGTTTTGTTTGGACAGCAGTGGCTTCCTCTGTGGTATCCTCTCATGAAATCCATTCTTGTTTAGTGTTTTACATATTGTAGATTCGCTAACAGGGATGTTAGCATTTGCCAGTGACTTTTGTAAGTCTTTAGCTGACACTCTAGGATTCTTCTTCACCTCATTGAGCAGTCTGCGCTGTGCTCTTGCAGTCATCTTTACAGGACGGCCATTCCTAGGAAGAGTAGCAGCAGTGCTGAACTTTCTCCATTTATAGACAATTTGTCTTACTGTGGACTGATGAACAGCAAGGCTTTTGGAGATACATTTATAACCCTTTCCAGCTTTATGCAAGTCAATAATTCTTAATCGTAGGTCTTCTGAGAGCTCTTTTGTGCGAGGCATCATTCACATCAGGCAATGCTTCTTGTGAAAAGCAAACCCAGAACTGGTGTGTGTTTTTTTATAGGGCAGGGCAGCTGTAACCAACACCTCCAATCTCATCTCATTGATTGGACTCCAGTTGGCTGACATCTCACTCCAATTAGCTCTTGGAGATGTCATTAGTCTAGGGGTTCACATACTTTTTCCACCTGCACTGTGAATGTTTACATGGTGTGTTCAATAAAAACATGGCAACATTTTATTCTTTGTGTTATTAGTTTAAGCAGACGGTGATTGTCTATTGTTGTGACTTAGATGATCAGATCAAATTTTATGACCAATTTGTGCAGAAATCCATATCATTCCAAGGGTTCACATACTTTTTCTTGCAACTGTATATCTGGGTCATTCTATAGGATCCACAGAAAACTACTGCACAGTTTGTGAATAGAACATTGAATTATTGTGTTAATTGGTAAATACTGAATAGTTAACAAGATATATCATGTCATAGAGGATTTACTAGCCACCTGCTATTCGTGTCTATTCTTGCTCTCAGTCATGGCCTCGAGGCCTTTCTTGATTTATGCCCCATCTGTGTGCCTGAGCTGTAAGGTTTCTGTGTTTGTCATTGAAACCATTTTAATGTGTTTACATTATGCAGCCAGAAATGAGAAATCATTGTCATTGATTTGAACCATGGCTGCCTTTCTCTGCACGAGTCTTTTATTTAAGTTGATATAGCGTTTTGTCTCCTAATGTTCGATGTCTTCACAAAGATCTCAGTTTGCCTATTGACTCCTGTTCTACACGTGTTTGCCTGTGCTCTGCTGCTGGTAGATTCTTTGAACTGTCTTCCTTTTTCCCCCTTTTAGTTATCAGAGATTATTACAGACGATCTCCGTGCTGGAGGCACAGCGTAATCAAGCTGTACAGGACCTGGAGAGGTTAGGCCAACACCAGCAGGAAGCACTGGCTGATCCGATTGGGTTTGTGGAGGCACTTCAGAAAAAGGTATGTCGATGAGGTTTCCTGCTGCTGTTTTATAGAGTGTTTTTCTCTTAAAAATGGACTATGAAAGTGGAATTCCAACAGTGCTTGCCTGAGGCAGACTTTATAAAAATATATAATTCCGAAAACTATAGTTGAGAATTTGAATTGGCACTTTTGGTACTAGTTACAAATAGATAATGTATTTAACAAGAGGTCTAAAGTGAAGTCCATTTTTTTAAATTGGTTTAGAAGGCAAATTTTTATATCTTTAATGTAATTAGTTTGGTTTGATGAGCAGACATGGTAAATAGTGAGTTAACAATGTTGTGAGAATTAACAGAAAGCACCCCTAAAGCAGCATCGCTAAAATGTTGGATCTTGAGTCACTCTCTGTCAAGCAACACTGTAAATTCCGTGTGTGTTTTGTATCTTCGTGTGTGAGGAACAGTGTTGACACTGGAATGTGTAGGGTTTATTGCATTGTGGCGAATTGAAAATCAAATCAAAATACTCCAATTTGGGTTTTTCTCGTCTTCCACTGTTGCTAGTTTTGCCCATATGATGCAGTAATGTTTACAACTCTTTACAACTTTTCCTACATCCTTGTACTCAAGGCAGAGGCTGATACGGCAGACAGTCCTTCCAGTTATAAAAAACATTATTTTCCAATAATTACTGTTAGTTTTCTTAAGACATAACTGGGTGGTGGTGTAAACGTGTGTTGCTTTCATTTTAAACTAAGAAATAGTCTCGCTCCACCAAAGAATATGGTAACAGGTCACTTATTTCTTTTTTACTTCTATTTTAGCTATTTGCATGTTACAGATAACCACAGAACATGGCACAATTAACTTTCACTTGTTATTCAAAGTTTGCCGATTCCCAAGCTGGCCTGCATTTTATTATTACCATATCAACGCATAAAATGTGTCTTTTAAACTGAAAATCCATTTATATTTCTCTGCTATAATTAAAATAATTAAGTCTCTGTCCCACATTCTCAGCCTTTGACACCCGACAGATATGTAAAAGTGTCTTTAAAGTTGCTAGTTCTGCTCTGATTCTACCATATTTATTGGGAACTTTTTCCTCTGCAGTTGATTGGCAAATACAGACAATCCCTACCAGATTAACCTAGTCTGTGTATATAGTGTATAGTATAGTGAAACTTTTCACAACAGTTCTGTTTAAGAAAATATCAATTCATGTCATAATAAATTGCAAGACTGTCAGCTGATGCTCTCAGCAAATGAAAGGTGGAATTGGTATCACCAATGTGCAAGTAAGAACTTCTGTTTTAGCAATATCTGTGAAGAGAGTCTGGAACACAGGTACCTGCAGGAGCCAGGTAAGTGTGAATTGGTTCAAGAACAGTTTGACTCCTAACAGTGGGATGGCGCTAGGGTACTCTTGGCACCATAAGTCCTTTAGTGCATTGTAGTGGTTATGGTGCTTAGTGTCCTTTTAGGCACCCAGTCTGTCAGTACTTATACCCAATTACCATTGACTTGACTGGCGTCTCTGTTTGATTTAGATGAATATCGGAATTCCTCTCCCCCAGAGGATTGTGCAGTTGCCAGAGATTGCTTGGGACCAATATACTACAACTCTAGGAAACTTTGAAAGAGAATTGAGAAACCGGAAGCGTCTTTCGCGAAGAATAAAGTTAATTTATGATAAAGGTAGGTAGAACTACTAGTGATTGCAAATTTGATATCTGTGAGACCTGCTGTTTGATTTTTATATCCTCCTCGTTACAGTGGGCATTCCTTCCAGTCCCCCAAGGACTTCAGAGAACAAAGACGGAGAGTCTGCGTCTTATTCGACACTGCCCCAGAGTGACAGACAGGAATGCTCGACCAGTCACCACTCGCAGGTAACTTCAGTGCACTCTGCTTCTTCTATCTATTATCCCCTTACGGACACATGACGGAAATATTCCATCACGATTCCCTTTTATTCCAGAAATGGTGTCCTTAAGGGGTTAAACACTAAACTGAAACTGAACTTTCTAGTTTATTTAATTATCCTAAACTCACAGTGGATAGATGTGGTCTGTAATGATCAGAGGGGGCAGTGTGAAATGCGACCTACATAATATTCAACTCCATATCAGATGCTTTCATGGTGAAATAATTGGAGGGGAGGGGGCGTGCAGCCAAATTAAGAATAGTATTGGTTACCCAGCATTTACCTTCTCCATGTATGTGAGTTGTATGGATCCATTTAATGGCTTGGGGTGTGGAGAGTATAATAATATTGATTGTATATATTAAATGGGACCAGCAGGTGGTTGTAGAAGGGACACTGTTTCATATTTCTTTGTGTAACAAAATGCAACACTAAAACAGCCTTACATGATAATCTGTTTGAGAATTTTTTAATCTGACCGTTATCCTGAGCCTGTATTACTGTGAAAGAGAAATACGATCAACACAATTTCTGTTTGGCTCAAGGGATACTTAAAGGAACACTATAATCACCCAGATCATTTCGACTCAATGAAGTCTGGGTGCCAAGCTCCTCACGTTTCTACGTCGGAGCTGAAAACATTTCCGCTCTGCTATTATACTGACGACCACTAGAGGCGCTTCCCCTGAAATTGCATCTTACAACTCTTCTATTTCAATCATATAATTGGATTGGCTGGGATCACTGATCTTGTTGATCTTAGCCAACGAGTTTCTAATTAGTGACTAGGAACATAAGTGCTAGTAATACAACCAAACTTAAAGGAACCCACCAAGAACCATAACCTCTACAGTATTCTGGAGGGATCTGCTGAGTAGCTGAACCTACTCAGCAGAATTTAGCCAATGGTAGCGTCTGCACGGATCCTCCATAGAGGAGGTGAACGGTGACCAGCAGTCCTTCAGTAAGTTGGCAATTGGTATCACTCCTGGCAGCGCTTCTGTAGTGGTTTTGGTGTTTGGAATATAATGGTTATCCATGAGTGGATCTGGTTTCTGGTGTCTTTAGGACAATGTCTTTGTCTCTGGGACTCTGACCTTGCATTGTCATCATGTTGCTCTCCCCAATGTGTTACATGCAGATAAGAGGCAGACTGTGTGCAGAGTCCAAACTGGGAACCTTTAATCAGCTATGGACCATCGAAGAGCAGGTAATACAGTGATATGATGTCTAATTAACACTCATATTCAAATATCCTTTTTAATTCTTGTATCTGCTCTGTGGGATTTATAGTGATGTTCATTACTTTGGCTGTGCCTCTTTTTGTCTGTTTTTTTTTTTGTGGTACTTTAATACCTATGGTAATGTGAATATTGAAATTACAATAAATCCCTATGTATGGTTTACTGCACAAGTTGAGCGTTTTTGTTCACGGCGTGAAGGTAGTAAAAGTTGTTTTCCTGACTCAGAAAATTCTCCAGTCTGGCAGGGACAGAAAAATTTGTTGAAAAAGCTCACTTTTGCATCTTTATACATTGAAAGCGACAAATATGAGAGAAAAAACCCAAAACAAAATAGAACAGAAAAATAAAAGGACAGAAGAAACGCAGTAAGGAATAATTTGGAGCAAACAGGAAAGGCTCCAGAAAAAAAAATACATAAAAAGTGAGCAAAACACCTTTAAAGATAATCCCCACTGTACAGTGTTGCCAGATAGTCTGTTTTCCTCATAATGTGTGGCACATACTAAGAATGTTGAATAGTCAGAGGAATCCTGCATCATATGAATACTGTATACACTAGGGCAGCAAACTAAATATGCTACCCATTCGTATAAAGAAGCGATGTGTCCAGGTAAACATGGTGAATCATGAACCCTAATTCGGAATGGGGATACAGGTTTTTTTTATTTCTTTACTCTGTGTATTTCGTTTTACTCTTGAGTCTTTTGTCCTTTCCAAAAGGAAAACCGTTGCTTTATGTGGGATGGGGGAGGGAGAAAAAAGACGATCTGTGCATGATCTGCGATCATTCATTACACATTTGTTGCTCCTTTCTCCCTCTGTTAATATGGAGCCATAATCGGCCATTTATTTGATAGAATAGATGGGTAGAATATGATGACATATCTATAGTCTGAGATGTGTAATATGTTACATTATTGATGTTTTGATTATTCTGTGATAGAAAAAACTGGAACAGCTTCTCTTGAAGTTTCCGCCAGAAGAGGTTGAATCTAAACGATGGCAAAAGATTGCGGATGAATTGGGAAACAGATCAGCCAAACAGGTAAAATATAGAACGTGTATAATTGCTTATGTCAATGACGTCCATGCACAATACCCAGTTTGCCAGGTACTGGTCCCTGTGTTTGGCTACTTGGGTGGTCCTAGTGTACTCCTGGCACCATAATCACTGTGCTGCATTGTTTAGGATGCTTGGAATGTTGCTTTAATATGTGCATCGATGGGACTGAAACTCGATAAGGAGTGTGTTTCCTGGGGAAGTGGGGGGGGGGGAGGGGGAGTAGTTATACTGTGGGAAACGTGAAGTTACTGTTTATGTAAATGTTTGTGACTTTGTATCTCAGTTGTATCAAATTATGTATGATATACTTAGCTCTGTTATTGTGTAATGTTGTCCAGGTTGCAAGTCGAGTGCAGAAATATTTCATAAAACTGACTAAAGCTGGTATCCCAGTACCCGGACGAACACCAAATCTGTATATGTACTCCAAAAAGGTAAGGTTCTGTAAAGGTACTATTCTCGTCAAGGGTTATTTAAAGGAATAGTACAGTAAAAAAAAAAAGTGTAGTGTTTGGAACTACAGTCAATCACCTCCTCATTCCCTTCACATGTTATCAGTTACTGCAATTATACAATTCATTCTCTCTGCCATCACCTCCAAATTCCTTTACTACCTTTTAAGCTTTAGATTGCAAGCTCACAGACAGGGCCCTCTACCCATTGTATCAGTCTGTTCCTATTGTGTTATCTTTTTCCCAATTGTACAGCGCTGCGCAATATATTGGCACTTTATTAATATCAGTAATAAATCAATAAAAATAAAAGAAAATGGGGGGCTGAACCTTTAAAACTTTTTCCCCACTAAGTTCTATGGTACAATACAAGAACAAGGAGTGAGAAAAGATTCTAGAGGTGGAAAAAATATTGGAAACAAAACACATAGTCTTTTTTTTTTCCTTTGTATTTATTTAATAACAGATTGATTTGAGCTTCAGCTTGTAGTTTCAATCAAAGTTTTGGTTGATCGGTCCTTCTGTTTTCTGTTTTTTTTTGTTTTTTGTTTTTTTAAAGTTCTTTTTCTTTTCTCTCCTTTTGAATAAAGTCGGCCAGCAAACGTCAGCATTCACTAAACAAACACCTCTTCAGACCCTCTACCTTCATGACGTCCCATGAACCTCCTGTCTACATGGATGAAGATGAGGACCCCAATAGTTTCCATAACAGAGGCCTTGATGGAGCAGGAGAGGACGAAATATCGGTAGGTATCACATGGCCAAATACCACGTGATATATTCACAAAACTGAATGGTATAGATCTCACAATGGGATTCAAAATTTTAGGTTTAATTAGCAAATATTGAAAAATACTTTAGCTGTATAATCTTTTCAGCGCGATTCTTTTAGGATGACATTTCTAGTTTCCTTCTCTGTTCTCTGCTTTTTAGTGAATGACACCAGTAGTGTTTGTGTCTGACAGCCCTTTCCGAGGATACCATGTATTCTCTCTATGTCCGTTACCCAAAGGAAACTTTAATACGGAACCATCACTACTATGGAAATTACTCCATTGAATGAATAATAGAAAACCATCTGTAACCTTTTTTTTCTTTAATGTGATGCTCTGTTTGCATTTGAATATCGGTATATAAAAAGTTTTGTAATAGACATCACAATTGTGCATCATTTGTTTCTACTCCCTCTATTCTCTTTCTATGCTGACTGACAAATGCAAAAAGCGGAGCTTGTAATTATTGGCTTGACGCCAAGATGGGGGGCAATCTCTTCAGTGGGTAGAGGTAAATACATCGGTGTGCATTTATGCTTACCATTTTATTTTTCAGCCCTCACCAATATTTAAGGCAGATAGGGAATGTGTAAACATAAAATAAAACTCCTAGTAACAGTTTCACTTTAATTCACAGTCAGTAAGAAGTCTGTCCCTCGTTGTACAATAAGCATCTAAAGGGGTATTCAGACATATCTTCTAGGGATCGCCCGATTATCGGTCTAGTCGATATCAGTATTTTCAGCAGCGATACCGATATTGCCGATTAATGCAGACCAGGACAGCCATCAGGGTCCTGGGGCACCCACAGCGGTCCTGGAGGGCCCAGCAAGTGCTTACTTACCTTCCCAGCAACTCCCTTCAGCTCCCCTGTCTAAGTCTCGCGAGTCCCTTGGCCGTCAGAGCATTGCCACGGGTTACCATGGCAACGCTGCGCGCGGCACAGAGGCCACGAGAGTTAGACAGGTGAGCTGCTGGGAAGGTAAGTAAAGAGTGTTGCTGGGGCCCTTCTGCATAGTTCATGACACTGAACCACCAGGGAATGCCATATCCCCCCTCTCTGGCCAAGTAACAAGCAGAGGACTAAAACTAAAACATTATTTAAAAAAAAAAAAAAATTTAAAACAAAAGTTAAATTTTACACACTTAACATACCTACACAAACACTCATATCTGCCTGAAAGTTCACAGATTATCAATATCGGGTCTAAAAATCAGTATCGGTCGATCCCTAATATCTTCAGTCTAGACACTCTAATGTCGCTGTGTGAACTTAAAATATTTGTAAAGTGACAGCATTTCAAACCAAACTAATATAGTCACACGCCATGTAATCCCTACTTATCACTGGGGGACTAAATATATTTCCTATGCATTGCATTCGATTTAATGACTGTAGTGATAGGATTGAGCTTTTCTGAAGTCATTGTTACTGATACTCTGTTCTTTGTTGTACACGTCTCATCTGTGACTGTTTCACCAAAACCATTTTCGATTATTGCACAGGATGAAGAAGATATCGCTGATGAGTGTCGAGAGTTTGACGAATATAAACAACTACTTGAACTGAAGAAGCTGAAGAAACAAAAACTTCATGAGATTCAGGCGGAAAGTGGATTCATCCAACATATGGGGTTCAAAGTAAGTTTCGCAACTGCTTGTCGGTAAGATCTGTCCTTCCTGGTAACAGATTTTAGAAACATTGTGTGAACTTTATGCTGAACTCGCATTTCTAATTTTACAAGGATACTTTCTGATGGCAGTAAAACTATTTCAAGTTATCAATCATTGTGTAAATCGATGGGTTATAAGCACAGTAAATGCTTTTGCATGTGATGCTGTTCAACAAATATATATATGAAATTCTGAAATACTTCACTGACTATCATTCTAAATAAAATGCACCAGTGCTAACAGGAAAAAATAGAATCTGCAATTATCTGGTTCTGGAAAAAAGTCTTTGGGAAAACATCCACTCTCTGAAGGCATTAGAGATAAAAAGTTTTATGTAGTAACTTTTTCCTAGATGGCTTCAGAGATTGAGAACTCAATTACTTCGTACTTGTTGTATAAGGACCACTCCAGCCACTAAAACCACTTCATATTAGTAAAGTGGCTACTGGTGCACTGTTTGGGTCGATCTAGTTGAGTCAAAGTTTGACACTGCTCGGTGTGGTGATACAGGTAGTATCACTTCATCAAATTGTCTGTCTGGGAAGCAAGGAAGGAGCGTGTCTATAATTTGATCCAGAAATATCCCATTGTTACCGATCACAGTCCGAATGGATTTTTGATAGTCTTTTGCCAGCGGAGGCACATAGTGTATGACCTTGGTCAGTTAGTGCATAATGACAACAGATGTACACTATATGTTGTCATTAAGGGAATGAGGATTCGTGTTTTATATATCTATAATTTATAGATATCGAGGGAACACTCCAAGCACCATAACCACCACAGGTCACTTTTCTTGATCCAATTTTATAGACTCTTTTCTTATCCCACTGGGTGCACGCTGGATTAGGTCTTCTACTACAGGGAGCCAGGCGTGCATGGCCAATGCTAACATCACGAATGGAAGCGGAGCATGCAGGCTTCCAGCGAGATCCTGGAAAGCTGTCAGACCTTTCTAAAATGGTTTGACCATGGCCCTCCTGGCACTATAACCACTACAGCAGGCGTTATTTGTTATGGTTCATTTCACCATTATAACATTTTTGTAGAGAGAATGCACTGTGTAGATCTTTGACATTTTTAATAGGGATATAACCGCAAGTAAAGAACAACACATATTCAGTTTTGAGTGGGTCCATTTATTGAAAAACAAAGCAATCAATCTTAAATATATACAATACAGCTGAGACCTGTCATTTACAGAGATTTATAGAACACAATGCTCCATTTAAAAGTAATAGGGGCAACTGGGATTGACTATGGGATGAACAGGCATTGAAGCTTTCCCATTCACGTGTATTCGTTTGTTACCCATTTATCACCATCTGCCACTGTCTGTTTTTTGTGGTTTTTGTTTTTAACACCAACAAAGGTCCTCCGTTGCCTAATGTAATTCCCCTTATTGACCACTAGATGGTACTACTAGTGCAATTCCTGTGGTTTGTTACAATGCATATTGAAACTTAGCAGCTAATTTACATTGGCTACTAGTCACATTTTCAGAGTGCTCCTTTGATTCTTGAATTATTATTTTTTGCAAAACGTGCATTTCTATAGATTTACGAAATATTTTATTTATGTGCGGTAGACAAACAGCAGTTGGATAGCATTTTCAATTTAGGATTCTGCTTGTGCTATGGGAAGTTTTTTCACTTACAGTGTAATGCGATGTGTTACTTGCAGTGCGATAATTGTGAGACAGAACCCATCCAAGGTATCCGATGGCATTGCCAGGACTGCCCGCCGAATATGGCTGTGGATTTCTGTGATTCCTGTTCAGATTGGTAAGTAAATTTTGTCTTATTGCATATTAATCCATATACATGACTTTGTCCTTCTTCGGATTTACGTTTGTGCCACTGTCCATCACAGCTGTACATCACTGAACAGTTTTATTCATTGACAGGAAACTCTACGACATATAAAGAGTTGTAATCAAACTTATTCAGCCCTCATTAAAAATCTGGTTTATTGTCATAATTTGCACACTTTCAGCTGTTTGAAATTAACAAATTAAAGGACCACTATAAGCATCCAGATCACTTCACTTCAGCTCAATGAAGTGGTCTGGGTGCCAGGTCCCTCTAGTTTTAACCCTGCCTGCTGTAAACATAGCAGTTTCAGAGAAACAGCTATGTTTCACTGAGGGTTAATCCAGCCTCTATTGGCTGTCTCACTGATAGCCGCTAGAGGCGCTTCCGCGATTCTCACTGTGAAAATCACAGTGAGAAGACGCTGGATGTCCATAGGAAAGCATTGAGTAAAAGGCGGCCCTGAGGATTGGGGGGACCTAATTACCCTATAGTGCCAGGAAAACAAGTTTGTTTTCCTGGCACTATAGTGCTTCTTTAAACATCAGCAATTGAAATAGCTCAACACAACGAATACTTCAAGTGATTTCCCCAAATTCAACTTATGATTTTTACAGTCTCAAAATGATTCCGTTAATTTTGATTACAACTGTAAATATTCGACTCTAAAGTAGGGAAAACTGATTGCACTTGAGTAGTGTCTTTATTGAAGTTGCGGTGGGATTGTAGCTTGGAGAGCAGGCAACATAGGCTAATGCTGCCTGTGTCTTTGATTTTGTGTTGTAAGTTACAGTGCCAGGCATCAAAATCCCAGCGGCTAGAAACTATTTTAGTGATGGAATTTATGGCCTTAAAAACGTATTCTTTTTCATAAATAACACAGATTGTATATTTTGAATTGCTTTAACAATTGACTATAAACTGATTTTCAGTACCTGTATTTGTTGTTCAATTCCATTTTTGCAGTCATTGTTTTTATGTTTCTCGAGATCAAAACTAATTGTTTCTATTTGTGTCGATATGCAGTTTATTCGAAACAGAATTGCACAAAGAGGACCATGAGCTGCAACCCATCTACAAGGCAGAGACATTTCTAGACAGAGACTATTGCATGCCCCACGGCACCAGCTATAACTACCTGGATCCAAACTACTTTCCAGCCAACAGATGACGTGACCAGGGATAACGAACCAGAATGGTATTCACTCCAGATACATTGTGGCGGTGGCAGAGGTGTCCGTTCAGTTTCCAGTGCCAGAAACTACTGGATTTTCTTTTTTTTGAAACACAGCTCACACCTTGATACCTTCCTGGAAGGAACCATCACAGTCCGGATCACTGCGCAACAGCAGGGAACATTCCACGTGTGGGAGAATGTGATCGCACTCACCATTTCTCCTTTCACTGTGCAATTCCAGACGGTCAGAATAACGGCATGACACCAGAGAGATGTTACAGTAACTCTCTGTTCCAAAGACTTCCGAAACGAGATTGGTCAAAATGTGAACTATTTATAGGTAAAACCCATTTAATAGCTTGCGGTTTTGTTGTGGAATATTAACTTTTTTTTTTTTTTGCACAGACATTTTGAGAAGGTTTTAACCAATCACAGTGTTGCATAGAAAAACTACTGTTTAAAAAGAAGAAAAAAAAGTTTCCCATCTCCCACGGGCCATGACAAATCTGCATCAATATGAGCTGCTTTTAATCACATTTGATGAAAAAAAATATTTACTTACAATGAAGCACTACAGTGGGGGCCTGTCGCTGCTTCTGTAACCAGCTCATACTGTACGAATGTTGAGATTTTCACTCAGATATATTTTTTAAATGTGATGATCATGTGATGTGTACAGAATATGGTGAAAAAAGTGCCAGTTGTAGTTAACAGTGTAAAGTCTAAACACTTACCTTCCCTCACCCCCCCACCCCACCCCCTAAAACGCCCTTTTCTCCAATCAAACATACCTTCTGCCTCTGCATTTTCCAGATTCTCACAGACGCTCATCTAAGAGAAGCTAAACTGCCTAATGTAGATCAATCCATGGATCTTACTGTTTGTCTTTTTGTAGTCTGCACAAAACCCATAAAAAAGATTGTATTTTTATTAATATTTAAGCAAGTGACACAGACTCTAAGCCGTGGGAGTCTTTTATGCGGCTGGGTTTTGTTAACTCTTTGAGTGCTGGTGGACTGTGCAATGCGTTGCACAAACATTTGCACCCAAAACATTAAAACTTTCTTTGCCAGAGGTACCTGAAACGTTAGACATTTTGTATGTTCCTATACACCCCTCTCTGTGTATACAATATGTTCTAAAATAATTATTTGTCAGGAGAAAAACGTGAGAATAAAATGAATAGATTACAACTGTTTGTACATCAAAGCTCCGTAGTCATTCTTTGGGGTATCTCGGAAGCTTTGACGACTGACTCACTAAACATTTCAGAGGTTTTCAAATATTTTTGTTATGGTTGAACTAAAAAAAGAAAAGGAAAAAAAAAAATACTAAATCCAAAATTGACCACCAACAGACTTCTCATCTGTACGCAATAAAGATTAATTCATACCAAACGTAGAATTAATATTTTATTTATATATTGCCAATGTATTTATAACATAGTATGTTTTGTTTGAATTTTTTTTTTTTTTTTTTTTACAAATTTGAAAATGTTCTACAATTTGTTGGAGCCGTCATGCAAACTGTGAATTCAGCAAGACGATACGATGACTGTAATATCAACTTAGATCTCGTTGGTCACAGATTTAACAAAATAGCAACACTGTGTAATATTTGCTGAAGTTGGTTTGAAATGCAAAAGCGTGCAAATGGTTTATAAAGCAGGAGCTGCTAGGTAGCCATCATTATAAAAAGGATTTCAAATGCTGATCACCGGCAATAATTACGCAAAAGGTAAGTTTTATTTAATTTTTTAAATGTTGAATCAATCTCTGCTTTTTGTTCCTTACATTGAGACTTTTCTGCAGATACCTCTTAATACAGGATTCAATGTTTAAGCTAGGATAATGAATGCTGGTTTAGAGCAATTGCATTCGCTAGAGTTCCGTCAGTCTGCCCCTCCTGATCTTATTAATGTGTAAAGGTATTGTTATCGGTATCATGTCTCCCTCAGACCCACCTATAAATGATTTTAAGTAACCAACTGCAAAGTATTTCTAACTGCTTAAGTATCAATTACATTACATGTCATCATAATCAGGTCTCTAAAACGCCATGCAAAGCCTACTTATTTAGCACTGGTATAATAATACAACCTGGGTGTTAAATGAGTGGAACATTCATCTGGCTTGGAATAACTGCTAAAGACAAGATTTGATGACTGCAGAGGCCATAGTGTTAAATGTACCTTTCCAGAAGTCTTAGACTCACTTAAATTAATAGAGGAATGTAAGAGTTTATTTGCTTTGTCTCTAGTGACCCTGGTCGAGCCACTGAGCTACAGATCAGTGTTTGATGGCTTTTCAAAACATATCAACATATGCAACAAAATATTTAGCAAATCAAGCTTGTAAGCATTGCCTGTTAGTTTTAGGGTTTATGGGTTCCAGTTAAAAAAAAAAAAAGTACTGCCAAGCCTTCACTGCATAAGCAGAAAATAATGCAAATCTTGTGTTCTGTTCTCCGCAAATTCCTGCTTTGTAAGTTCTTCTGCAACCTTTGTCCATGCACATTATGTAAGGTTATGCAAGCGTGCTCTGGGAAAAATAGGGATCACAGATCTTTGCAATTGAAAAGCACGTGCTAGTGTGTAGAGAGCAGTTATATACAGCCCACTTCACAAATGTGACGCTGCAGTGTATATTTATAATATCTACACTTTCTCCCCCTCCCCCCTGGTAACTTAAAAGCATTCTTCTTTCACTTTAGAAAATAGAGTCAAGTGTTGTACAAATCTGAAGAAAAACTTGTTCTGGAGATTTCTCTGCATCAATCTATAAAGAAAGAAAAAAGTTATTCAGAAACAAAATGGTCATGAAAAAGATAAGCATAACACAGGCAAAGTATAGATGACTACAGTAACCAACTGTCTTAAGTCAATTCATAAAACAGTACTCAAAGAAAAAATATACTAGACCTGGATTGCCAGGAAGGTCACAATGAACACGTAAGTTTTGTTATAAAGTCATGTTACACATTACCTTTCTCAATGGAAATGTAAAGAGCAGATCATTGTTCAAGACACACTCCACGCACCATAACCACTACAGTATACTGTAGTAGTTAATATGCCAAGAGGTCTCCAGCATGACTCCATTATAAGTAGTCAATTTGTTTTAGAATGGTTTGACTTAGTACCTGGGGTTCGCTTGTCACCACTCCCCACTATCACTCCTAGTGACAGAGAGCCAGAAGCTTCCATTAGCTCTCTTGAGCCAAGTCCTGCATTACAGAGCTAGCTCATTGGCTGACGGTGTTAGCTGATCACGCTCAGCCAATGAACAAAGCCCTCCACAGCCAAATTTAGCTCAGACAGAGATGTAATGCATTCAGGAAATAGCGTCCAGGGCACCCCAGGTAAGAAGTCAAACTGCACTAAAACAGTATTTACAACCGTCTCTCTCTCGGCCCCATGATCACAACAGTACGCTCGGAGTGTCTCTTTCAGTAATCTTACAAAGGTGAGCATCCCCCAATATCTTCACGTTTCATTCACATCTTTAGAATTATTTAGAATTGTTGATTGCTTGCAAGAAGGGTAATTTGCTGTATCTTATTAGCAGTACATTTGTGTAATCCACAGCTGAATTAGAATAATGGAAAATAAATTAAAGAGCTTGAATGAGAAATGACAAGATTCCGGGAAGAAAAACAATAAAAGGAGCAGTTTGCCCAAACGTAATATTCATTATTTTAAGCTCACTTTTCCATTTTAATTCATTAAAATCCAGAGTTTAGTGAGTAACACTGTTCAGTGCGTTTTTCCTGGGATATCATTGCATAGCTAATAATGCAGCCATTTATGTTCCCATCCGGACTGTATAACCTCTCTCACACTTATACACGTTAGGGTGAATTGTCAACTTCAAAACAAATTTAAAATTATAATCCAAAATAAACCAAACTGCAAAGTCAGCTGTGTTTTTATTTTTCCTGATTTTGTCCTAACAATGTGAAATTCACAGTTTAATGAATAACCTTATAGGGTTAAACCCTACCGAAGGCCAAAAACCTGATATGGAAACATTCTGCAACTCTGCTCTAGTCATGGCTTAATTTTGCAATTCTGTGTTCAGTAAAACCTCTGGTTTTCTTAGAAAGCAGCTGCCATTAAACAGCTTGGTTTTTTTGTTTACAAGTTTTTATATGTGATTCGCAAGCGGGGGCGCAGTAGTGATTACTAAGAGGGAAGAAATTCCCGATGAGACTGTGACCTGAGCAGATGGATCCCTTGAGTGACTGAATGAAGTATAGATCTGCCTGGGGCTTGGAAATGCTCAAGCCTTTTTGTGGTTATTTTTATTGGCTTTGAATTTGTTCTGTGAGAAGCAGAAGGTCTTGGAGTCCAGAAATCACAAGTCTGGATGGAAAAAATAGCTGACTTTTTAATATGGATATCAATGCCATTACTGCGTGTTCATATTGTCTCTTAATTGGAGCTTCAGGAAGCAGTGCAACTTATATCACACAAAGGAATATTAAATGTCCCTGTCGATTACACTGTATGACTGATGTGATAAACCATCTTCTATCTGTGGTTTGAGTGAAGGATGATTAACCATTACTAGTGCTGTCACCCAGAGCTATCCGATTAACACTTATTCTAAACATGTTGCTATTATGAGTGTTTGCATGGGGAGAACAGGGAAGAGAAATAATCTATTAGAAAGGAACAGTGTAGGCATCTACCTAATTATTGGGTTTTTATCAATGAGACATTGGGATTTGTTTTGTTACATTTCCTGGTGGATCAATGTAGGCTATGTAGTGAAACTGATGCTTCAGGGTATTTAATGACCTAGAGTAAATATTGGGAGAAGGGAGATGATATGGGTACAAATATCACTGGCTAAAAGAATGTGCCCAGAGGAGGTGGTTTATACTTCGGAGACAGCTAGACAACTCACCAGATAAAGACAGCCAGCACTAAGACTGCTGTGCTCCCGTCCGGATGTGTCCCATAGACAGTCAAATGGTTGCACAGGATAAGATGCACAGTTTTAATTGTAACATCTATAAAATAATGGACTTTAGTCTAGACCAGAGTTTCCCAATTGGTGTTCCACAGAACCCTGGAGTTCAGTTGTAATTTTGGGAAACAAAATGGCCGCCGCAATAATTGACGCGGGTGACGAGGGAGCACTCTCTACTGCTCAGCTCTCTTGCGCGCACAGCAGTGATGCTGGAGCCGGAATATGACGTCACTCCGGCCCCCGCATTCACTAAGGCGCGCAAGGGAGCTAAGCAGGAAGATCGCTGCTCCCTCGCCGCCTGCATGCCAGCTGTTCAGCCCAGCAGCCCCACTGGACCCCAGAGACTGCACGCCACACGCTCAGCCCAGCAGCCCCGCTGGACCCCAGGAAAATAGAAACTCCATGCCAGTACTCTCAAAGGTAGGAAGGCCGGGTAGAGTGAAATTTAAAAATATAAATAAATTGTGTATGTGCGCTTGTCAGTGAGAGTGCATGTATGCTTCTCAGTGTGTTTGTATGTCAGATACACACACACACCTTGATACACAGTGTGTGTATCTGTGTGTCAGATTCATACACACACCGGCACATACAAAAAAACTGCGCAAATTTCTTTTTTGGGGTGGGGAATTTATTGGGAACCCCTGGTCCAGACAGAGTGATGTAATTAACAGGTGATGATCTTCTGATTGTCTTTGGAACCCCATCCCTTCCTTAGTGATGTGGAATTTTAAATGTTACATAAAACTGGTGGACTGTGTACCTTGTGTTGTGTAGTAAACTTGAACAAGTTAAAAAAAAAACATTTAAAATAATAGCCATGGTTGCTCTGGCCAGGCAAGCTCTTCCTTAATTCCTTGGGCAGATTCAGCCATTTAAAACATAGCTCGTCTTTATAAGACTTAATTAATTTGCACTGACTGCAGTGTACTTTTCGCCTCAGTGTTTCGATGTCTCTATCTACCCAATCGAGCATGTTACAGAAAGTGACAGCGAAGCCAGAACTGACATGTCCTCTCCACAGTGCGTGGTTCTTCTACCGTCAGCTGAAAATATACTCTGAATTTTACATAAATTCATATTTACAGGTGACTGAGATTTACTGCCTCCCTAATCGCTAGCTCATCTCAAGGTAAGTATATTGGGATGCAGAGTTAGAGTGAATTTGAACTACCACATTTAATACTTATTCAAAATCGATTTCAGGCGTTAACATAATTTTATAAGTCAGGAATCAATTAAAATTGGCATGGAAAAAGCAAGTTTTAAGATAAAAAAAAGCCAAATTGGAATCATTCTTTAAAATTCTCAATTTAGTGAATAAGCCCCAAACAATCTGCTTCTCAGTGTATTCACCTTGTGTAGAAAAGACTTATTCTCATAGTAGGTGATTACGGCTTCAGTCGCCTGGTAAAACTTCTCCAGCCTCCTGCGGATGGTCTCTGCACTGGTTTCGCTCTGCCAGTTGGTTTTGCTTCTATTCAACAGACGCCGGCTCATTGTTTGTGCAGAACAGCCCAGGTAGACAACGGCGTTGGGCTGACTGATCTGTAGATTTACAAATAAACATTTATGCAAGTATATTAAAAAGAAAACAGACAACGGAACTGCAACTTCCACTGGGCAATACATATCTGAACATTATTTTAAAGTAAAAAATGTATTTATTTACAAAATACTAAATTAAAACTGTAATCATTTTATTACTATGTAAAAGAAAAAGTGACCTGTATTATAGCTTCTTTGCATAATTTTGTCATATGATACGCAGTTCAATGTCGTATGTGCTTTTGCAATCTTACCCTTTGTCCATGAGGCTATATTAAAGGCAATTTCTCCATTTTCTGTAATGGCACATTATGACCATTTTCAATTAATCTTTGAATGGCAGTTTTTGTTTATTAAATGTTAATACATTTATCACTGCAATTTTAAGAAAAGCTTTAATTTCTGAACAAAACTCTACATTCCCTGTCGTAGGAAGAAACATTGAGCCTCAGTCTTTCCATTCTGTGGCCTTAGCTTGCCATTAGTTACAAAAGCAGCTATGTCATGCATTAGTTACAGAAGCAGCGATGTCATGCATTAGTTACAGGAGCAGCTATGCCATGCATTAGTTACAGGAGCAGCTATGCCACGCATTAGTTACAGAAGCAGCGATGCCATGCATTAGTTACAGAAGCAGCGATGCCATGCATTAGTTACAGGAGCAGCTATGCCACGCATTAGTTACAGAAGCAGCGATGTCACGCATTAGTTACAGAAGCAGCGATGTCATGCATTAGTTACAGAAGCAGCGATGCCACGCATTAGTTACAGAAGCAGTGATGTCATGCATTAGTTACAGGAGAAGGGATGTCACGCGTTCGTTACAGAGGCAGCGATGTCATGCATTAGTTACAGAAGCAGCGATGCCATGCATTAGTTACAGAAGCAGCGATGTCATGCATTAGTTACAGAAGCAGCTATGCCACGCATTAGTTACAGAAGCAGCGATGTCACGCATTAGTTACAGGAGAAGGGATGTCACGCATTAGTTGCAGAAGCAGCGATGTCACGCATTAGTTACAGAAGCAGCGATGTCAGGTGTTAGTTACAGAAGCAGCGATGTCACGCATTAGTTACAGAAGCAGCGATGTCATGCATTAGTTACAGAAGCAGCGATGTCACGCGTTAGTTACAGAAGCAGCGATGTCACGCATTAGTTACAGAAGCAGCGATGTCACGCGTTAGTTACAGAAGCAGCTATGTCACGCGTTAGTTACAGAAGCAGCGATGTCACGCGTTAGTTACAGAAGCAGCTATGTCACGCATTAGTTACAGAAGCAGCGATGATGTCACTGTGATTCTGGAAAGCAATAGGGATTTCTCTTTATAAAAAGATGTGAAACAGTCACTGCCCGATGGAGTTGTCAGTTTTATTCAGAAATGTTTAAATGGGTATCACACAATATATGGCTTTAAATTCAGGCGTGTGTAATGTAAAAGTCCTTTAAATGTTTGGCTTCCTTTGAAAAGTACTGAAAATCTTTGTATTATTTCTGTATATTAATCCTCACCTTGCAGTCAAACTCCTCGGCCTGTTTGACCTCGCAGGGAAATCCGTCCAGGATAAAGCCCTTGGTGTTTCCCGCGGAGGATGTCATTGCTTCTTTAAGAATTTCTAGAATGATATCCTGACGGAGGAAACAGAAAACCTGATAAGAGAGACAGGATGCACAGAATTCCTCCTCCGTTATCCCCGCGTAGAAACAGGTCCAGTCGTAGTATCGGACACATCAACATGGGACCCAGAGAGAGTGTCGACACTTCAACATGGGGCCCAGAGAGAGTGCCTGATACCCAAATACTGGGCCCAAAGTGAGTGCCTGACACATCAACATGGGGCCCAGAGAGAGTGCCTGAAACCCAAATACTGGGCCCAAAGTGGGTTCTGGACACATCAACATGGGGCCAAGAGAGAGTGCCTGATACCCAAATACTGGTCCCAAAGTGGGTACCTGACAAATCAATATGGGACTCAGAGAGAGTGCCTGATGCCCAAAGTGGGTACCTGACACATCAACATGGGGCCGAGAGAGTGCCTGATACCCAAATACTGGGCCCAAAGGGGGTACCTGACACATCAACATGGGGCCCAGAGAGAGTGCCTGATACCCAAATACTGGGCCCAAAGTGGGTACCTGACACATCAACATGGGGCCAAGAGAGAGTGCCTGATGCCCAAAGTGGGTACCTGACACATCAACATGGGGCCAAGAGAGAGTGCCTGATACCCCAAATACTGGGCCCAAAGTGGGTACCTGACACATCAACATGGGGCCAAGAGAGAGTGCCTGATACCCAAATACTGGGCCCAGAGTGAGTACCTGGTACCCAAATACTGGGACCAGAGTGGATACCTGGTACCCAAATACTGGGCCCAGAGTGGATACCTGACACATCAACATGGGGCCAAGAGAGAGTGCCTGATACCCAAATACTGGGCCCAGAGTGGATACCTGACACATCAACATGGGGCCAAGAGAGAGTGCCTGATACCCAAATACTGGGCCCAGAGTGGATACCTGACACATCAACATGGGGCCAAGAGAGAGTGCCTGATACCCAAATACTGGGCACAGAGTGAGTGCCTGATACCCAAATACTGGGCTCAAAGTGGGTACCTGACACATCAATATGGGACCCAGAGAGAGTGCCTAATACCCAAATACTGTGCCCAAAGTGGGTACCTGACACATCAATATGGGACCCAGAGAGAGTGCCTGATACCCAAATACTGGGCCCAGAGTGTATACCTGACACATCAACATGGGGCCAAGAGAGAGTGTCTGGTACCCAAATACTGGGCCCAGAGTGAGTACCCGACACCCCAGTACTGGGTCTAATCGGTGTACATAACACCAAGGTGATGTGGAAGAGTAAGTTCACACTGGGAGCATAAGCTGATGGGCAGCAATTTTTTTTAGGGTGCATGAGTCTCAGAGAGGGGGTATATAGGTCAATAATAAAATATAACAAATCACTACACAGATTTGGTTTAGTGGGGGGTTAATTACCATACAGGTTTATATTAACCTTCACAGTACTAGATTTGAAGGAATTGTGCTCTCCATTTCTCCAGTAGTCACTCACCAGAGGCACCGGGTCCCCTCTCTCCATAAAGTCTTTAATCAGTTTGCTTCTTTCTGATACCGTTGCGAGATCATTCTGAAGAAGGTCGCCAACGCAGAGGTGCGTCAGTCCATATTTCTGAGTAAGTTTTTCACACTGAGTCCCTTTGCCTGACCCTGGTCCTCCTGTTATACACAGAATAAAAAACCCACATTAAAATTCCCACATTATACATTATGGTACAGAATATTCTTCACTGAAAACCACATGTTACATGCAGTAATAAATATTGAGATACTGGCTGATTCTAGCACTCAATGCCTGTGATCCTCAGGCACCTCTTTCCTGCATTGGCGACTCAAGTACTATATACATTGGGTATTGAAAGTCATGGTTGGCGCTGCATATCGAATTGTTAGGATGTCTTGGTAGCTGGTGACCTTAAAATCAATGATGAACTAAATATAGTTTAAAATATGTTTCCAGGTTCATTCAGAACTGCTGGCTTTATTGTATAGCACACGGTGCACTTCTGGGTTCATATAAAAACTTATATCATATCATATAAAAACTTTCACAAGTTGCTAAACGCCAGTTAGATTGTTCAGGATGATTTAAAACAACTAATTACCCAGATGAAAAGAAAAAGAAAAAAATAAGCTTGGTAAAAATGAAAAACTACATTAAAACAAAGAATAGTGGAGCGTGTTGGAAATAATAATAATTAGATTATCTAAACAGCATTGTGTGATTGGATACAGATGTCCAAAACGCATTTCGCTATTTGGCTGATACCCAAATACTGGGCCCAGAGTGAGTGCCTGACACATCAACATGGGGCCCAGAGAGAGTGCCTGGTACCCAAATACTGGGCGCAAAGTGGTTACCTGACACATCAACATGGGGCCCAGAGAGAGTGCCTGGTACCCAAATACTGGGCGCAAAGTGGTTACCTGACACATCAACATGGGGCCCAGAGAGAGTGCCTGGTACCCAAATACTGGGCGCAAAGTGGTTACCTGACACATCAACATGGGGCCAAGAGAGAGTGTCTAATACCCAAATACTGGGCCCAGAGTGAGTACCCGACACCCCAGTACTGGGTACAATCAGTGTACATAACACCAAGGTGATGTGGAAGAGTAAGTTCAGACTGGGAGCATAAGCTGATGAGCGAGCTGAAGGGTGAAACGAGTATATGAAAGCCAGGATCCACAGAGACTCTTCATTAGCCTTTTATTTGCAAATGTGGTATATTTTATATGTAAGTAAATAACGCTTTTATACTTAATCCACTCTGCTGCCTGCTGTCTACTTCTGGTCCCTATTTGGGAAGTGCTCTCTCAAAAGTAGCACAATGCCTTTAAAAAAAAAAAAAAAAAGCTGTACAAGCAGGTCTCACGGCCACCTTATTATGTTTATTCTGGATAATACCGTCTGCACTATTTGATTTCTTCTTATATTCTTGTTTACCGAATTGAGGATATCATCAAGGCATTTTACATACCAAGAAGGTCATTAAGACACCAACAACACAACTTAGAGCCGGGTTTTACTAGGTTCTACCTATATGAGTTGGGAATTGCCACATTCATCACAATTTCATTAACTATTAATAGTATCACACTATTTGTTATATTTGTATTTTTTTACATGTGGGGCTGTATCCATTTGAATCACATACAAGGAAATGATGGTCCATATATGAATGACTTCTGTATCCAATAATATTATTCTGTTTAGGTCATTTCATTATTATTGTTTTATACATGCTCCACTATTTTTTAGTGTTGCTTTATCGACATCAAACTGTGTGTATAGAAGGATTATACATGTGTGTTTGTAGCGTTTTTATGCAGTAAGTATCACTACACTCGTCGTTTTAACATTTTTAAATAGTTTGGCGAAAACAGAATAAATCCTCAATATGCCATTGAAACTGACTCGTAAAAAGAAAATCCCAGGAGGTGAATACATGCTCTGAATCTTGGACTGATGAGTTTCTAAAATTACAATTAACTGCTTGAGTGTTGTTGCAATTAATTTCTGCAGCTAATACAAGGGAGTGCAGTCATTTAAGATGTTGTTTTATGATTCATTAATTTGACAGTTAATATTGAATTCCCCCCCGGCTGTGCTCAATAAAACCAGAGTGCACCAATGCAGAATAAGCCAAGCTCTGGACTATAGGACTGGAATATACATTCAAAAGAAGAAATACAGAGCTTCTCTTTAAACTATGTCTTTGTATATTAAGCTCATTTCTAACCAAGATGGTCTTTGCAGAGCAACATGGTTTCAAAGTATTGAAGGTGCATCAAAATAGTTTACAAGCGATCGGATCATGAAACGCGCAGGACTGAAGTAATTAAAAACGTGTGTTATGTCAGGGCATTTATCCCCAAACAATCACACTCAGACGTTCCACTGCACACCAATCTTCTTAGAAAAGGTACATTTATTTGCAAAAAATATAAAAACATGGAAATACAAGCATAAAATTGCCTAGAACAGTCCTCATATGCGCCAGACCTATATCACATAGTATGTGAAGGTTGTGATCCTAGCCTGTCATAATATGCAGTAAATCCCACTGGGGAAAAAATATTTGTCAAAGGTATAACAAAGGCTAGAATTTTTATTATAAAAGTACAGCACCTGTGAGAAGGGGGAAGAACCACATAGAAGTGACATAAAGAAGGACCGAAATGCCCTGAATGCGTTTCACGCCTGGCACAGCGCTTTCTCAACATGACTGAGAAAGCACCGTGCAGGGCATTTCGGTCTTTCCTTGGGTCACTTCATCTGATTGTTATGTCAACAGGCAGAACAGGATATAATCAGTATAATCAGCCAACAGGTCTGCAAGTATCTGGATCGAGATGGGTCCCTGACATAGCCATGTGCAAGGGATGTGCCAGTTATCAGGTACACCCTCATTCAGAACTTAAAGGTAAACTCTAGTCACCAAACCAGATTTAGCTTAATGAAGCAGTTTTTATGTATAGATCATGTCCCTGCAGTCTTACTGCTCAATTCTCTGTCATTTAGGAGTTAAATCACTTGTGTCTCTGTTTATCCAGTGCTAGGCACACCTTCCCAGCTGTGACTGACACAGCCTGCATAAAAGCAAAATGGTTTAAATTTCAATCAGCTCTTAACTTACTTTATTGTTTGCTCTGCAAATTAAACTTTAATGACAAACAGGAGACAATAAAGGAAGTTTAAATATTACACAGGAAGTGTTTAGGAAGGCAGTGTAAGTCACATGCAGGGAGGTGTGGCTTGGGCTGCAGAAAACAAAGTGATTTATCCCCTAAATGGCAGAGAACGGAGGGGGCATGATCTATACACCAAAACTGCTTCATTAAAGGACCACTATAGTGCCAGGAAAACATACTCGTTTTCCTGGAACTATAGTGCCCTGAGGGTGCCCCCACCCTCAGGGTCCCCCTCCTGCCGGGCTGGATGGAGAGGAAGGGGTTAAACTTACCTCTTTCTCCAGCGCCGGGGGGGAGCTCTCCTCCCTCTTCTCCTCCTCTTCGGCTGAATGCGCATGCGCGGCAGGAGCTGCGCGCGTATTCAGCCAGGGCCCTACTTACTCTAATGTGCCTTTCTAAAACAGCTTATTATCTTGTCGAAGATTAGTAGAAACTAAGGAAGGTTCCAGATTAACAATAATATACGTAAATAAAACCTGCTGAGTATCTCTACCTAATGAACTACTGTACATTACAATCAAAAGGTGCACAAGTGACACTTCCATTCAAACACACACGCATGATACCATGTTAAGTGTAAGGTCTTCATGGATCACATTATTGTGACTATATGTAAATGGGCTACACCATGGTATCTTAAAGGTGTGCAAAACAGAGATTTGCAGCAGTGGAGTGCAAGGTTAATGAAGGAATCTGTGAATCTAGGCAGGAATCACACAGTAGGTGTCTGGATACCAGTCTACATGGTCAGAACAAGCAGGGATAACTGGAATAATTAAACCAAGAACTAGGTCAGGGAAGGGAGCATTTAAGTACACTATGGAGCTAGGCAAAGGGTTGGATCAAATAATAGAGAATCTTAAGTCAGTGTTTGACTATTTCAAAATAGGTCTACACTGGACAGGCAGGAAAGGTGGTTGCAGGGAGAATAGGGACAGCATTGTGAAACCAGATAGAGCAGACTAATGGGGACATACGGACAAGCTGAACTCTTTTGCATAGCATTCAATGCAGGTCATAAAAAGTTCTGAGTATCCTGTACATCACAGATGAGACGACATCCCACAATATTACATGTCTAACCATATCACTACATTTATGGTCTACGGGGTCTGTCTCAGACTAGTACATGCTCACTGTAAGATGGAACTATAGAAAATAGTCAGCAACATGTGCGATTGTACTGTGGAAGAATATACTATACGTAATCATAATCATCATCCCTAATATAAAGTCTGCCACCTTGTGGACATGGTCAGTCAGTGAGTCTAGCACAGCTGACTATACTATTAAAAAGGACATGCATCAATTGACGTTTTTTTAACCGGCAAGCAAATACTTTTAAACAAATATACAAACCAAAATAAAGCTAGAAAGGTTTTGGAAAGTATGAAATACATATTTACGAACTTGCTACAAACGTGGTTGGTCATATTTTATTACTGGATGTGCCTCTCAGGTCAGGTAGGAGAGAGGAATCTGACACCAGACCCTGCTCTGCGTGATCACACTGATCAGACTACCTCTGTTCTCCCAATGCAATTTTTGCAGCATTCCTAAGGATAGAACACTGATTGGTTAAATCAGTGTTCCCCCTGGAGTGGGTGCGAAACATGAGAAACAAGAAGCAATTAAATAGAAAACAATAATAATAATAATATTTACATGCTTTTTTTCTGCCTGCAGAGTCAGGCAACTGTTTAGATAGACTGTATACAAAATGACAGCCATTGCCACTTTAATACTGATGTGCACCAACTGGGCCAGTTACTTGCTGGTGCCTCACCTAATGCCCCTCCTAGTGCCTTGCTGTCACAGCCTTTTATTCTAGTTTTGCCTAAGGCATCACTCACAAACTCTAGAGCCTCCTCTGTGCCCCTGTGCTAACCTATGAGTATACAAAGTAAGCGGGTAATTTATTTTGGATAAATACTTGTTTTGATTTGGGTGCAGGCTCCCTGCTCCAATACACTTTGCCTGCAAGAAGTAACGAACTAGAATTAGCGTTCAGCTCTTTTACAGACAATTTAAGAGTTTAAATGACACTATTATTAACTGATTTTGAGGCCGAAAGCAGAAAATTACTGCCTATAGAGTCCCCGTCGCATTAAAAACTAGACTAAACTGAAAATCAATGCCAGACTATTTGGGGCTGTGTGTTTTATTGCAGCTCTGGGAAACTCCTACTACAATTTATGGCTGCTTCGGACACTTTATTTCCCGGGTTTCAATGGTTGTTTTTGTGTCAAATGAATAATTAAACAATATTAAGCGGGGGAGGGGAATACAATTGCGTATTATGGAAAAGTAATTGCATTGAGGGGTTTTGTAGATATCGTAACAAACCGCATCAATGACATCATGTTTTCAAACTATGGCTGGGGTAAGATGACTTGATCTTAGGTCAGCATTGAGAATGTACTTTGTGCGGTTTGTAGCGACGGGAAAAGCAAATTGCAATGGTAAATTCTTCTATTTTCTTCTCTTTCCATAGAAACTGATACCTTAGGGTGTAACTCACACTTATCGCAGAGCCCAGAACTGTATGGTGTCAATCAACTGTAAAACACCACCCGCCACGCAGAATATCAGATTATATACAAACAAATATCAGCAGACTATACCAGACCTGCATGTTCTAAAACAGGGGTTGGTAACCTTTGGCACTACAGATGTTTTGGACTACATCTCCCCTGATGCTGTGAAAGCATTATGGCCAGGGCCGGACTGGGGAAAAAATTCGGCCCGGGCATTTTTAATTACAGCGGCCCACTGAAAAGGGGGCTGGGCCAGATAGGGTGTGTTTTGTCATCCCCAATGACAAGCACGCCCCATCTCAAAGTGAGCATGTTGGTTCAATGCTCTTCCAGGGCATGAGAAAAGGGCCCTGTATTTGATCCGCACAGCGCAAGCAAATTTAATAACATGCTTGCATTGTGTTTGCTTGAAATTTGTCTCAGGGGTTTCCATAATTGGAATACTCACTGTATCCCATTTATGGAGACACTATGTGTTTGCTTAAAGGGTATCTAGTGTGTTCACAGGGGATCCTGAGTGTGTATGTCAGAAATGTAGTGTGTGTGTAAGTGGTGCAGCATCTGTGTGTAGGGGATCTAGTGTGTGTTTGAAGGACTCAGGAGTGCGTATAGGAGATCTAGTGAGTGTGTGAGTCGTGCAGTGTGTTTGGGGGGTGCTGTGTGTGTGAGGGGTGTAGTGTGCATTTGTGAGGAGTATAGTGTGTGTGGGAGGGTGCTGTGTGTGTGTGGGGTGCAGTATGTGTGTGTGAGGGTGCTGTGTGTGAGGGCGCTGTGTGTTAGGGCACTGTGTGTTAGGGCACTGTGCGAGGGTTCTGTGTGTGTGAGGGTGATGTGTGTTGGGGTGCTGTGTGTGTTGGGGTGCTGTGTGTGTTGGGGTGCTGTGTGTGTGCTAGGTTGCTGTATGTGTTAGGGTGCTGTGTGTGTGTTAGGGTGATGTGTCAATGTTAGGGTGCTGTGTGTGTGTTAGGGTGCTGGTGTTAGGGTGCTGTGTCAATGTTAGGGTGCTGTGTGTGTGTTAGGGTGCTGTGTGAATGTTAGGGTGCTGTGTCAATGTTAGGGTGCTGTGTGTGTGTTAGGGTGCTGTGTCAATGTTAGGGTGCTGTGTGTGTGTTAGGGTGCTGGGTCAATGTTAGGGTGCTGTGTGTGTGTTAGGGTGCTGGGTCAATGTTAGGGTGCTGTGTGTGTAAGAGCTCCGCCGGGTCCTCTCTCCTGGCGGCTGTCTCCCTCCCTCTCTCCCAGCCGGAGGCCGCGTTTGAGCGCATGTGGGCCGGTGAGGGAGATCTTTGATCTCCCCACCAGCCCTTCATGGAACATAGCGGGGCCGGCGCTCGGATAGTGCCGGCCCTGCATAGACCGGCAGGGGAGATCCTGGGACCTCCCCTGCCGGCCTCGGCCCCACGGCCATCGCGGCCCACTGGGCATTTGCCCGGTGTGCCCGATGGCCAGTCCGGGCCTGATTATGGCTGTGAGAGCATTATGGAAGACGTAGTCCACAACATCTGTAGTGCAGAAGGTTGCTTACCCTGGTTCTAAAATACATCAAGGAAGGTAAAAAAAAAAAAAGGAAGCAGCACAAAAAGAGAACAACACTTATGTCATTGCGGAGGAAGATATCCATAAAGATAGCAGAACCATACTACTTTTAAAGTGAGCCAAGACCCAGTAAGCAGCTTAGTTAAGATTGTTGTGGCTTTAACCATTAGAATGCTTGGGATAAAGCAACAATCAGAGGGTGCAATGACACCATTCCTCAGGTAGGAGGAGCTGTGGATCCTCTGTATTGGAGGCATATAAAAGACTAAATACATGCTTCCAAGGTACTTCTGAGCATTTGTTTTGAAATTAATTAGCTTTGAAAGTGTGGATTTGCAACCTCCAAGTTGAAAGTTTGTTCTCACTTCCCAGCAAGAAGTATTTTTCTTTTCAGAAAATGTAATTTTCCTCATGGAATATATTAACCCTAATTGCGCAGGTTAATTATTTCTATCTCGCTGAATAGATTTCTAGATACAACCTTGTAGTGTTAGGGTAGCTTTTTCAGATTAGGGGGGGACTAACGATTGGGATTTAAGGAGAAATAGTGCTAGAGGTTCACCTTGCTGATTATTGTAATGTCTGTGATGTTCAGCCTTCAAATCCACGGCCCCACAACTATAAACACCCCCTAACCCAACACTAAGCTCCCTAAATATACAGGGAGGAGTATACTGCTGCACCCATAGTTTACCGCTTTCTGTCTGCTGGAACCCAATATTAATGACAATCACAATCTAACAAAATGATATATTAAAAATTGCCATTTGACTGTTACTACATACATACTGCGTAATTATCAAGGGATTATCACTTACGAAGCAGAATGAGTTTGTGAAATGTATTGTAAGTAGCTACCTATATATTCAGATACTTTTTTTTAATAATATATATCAAATATTTTATAATGGTGTGTTTAACGGGACACTCCAGTCACCCAGACCATTTCTGCCCATTGGAGTGGTTTGGGTGCCAACTCCCTATCACCCTTAACCCTGCAAGTGTAATTATTGCAATTTTTATAAACTGCAATAATTACCTTGCAGGGTTAAGTCCTGCTCAAGTGGCTGTCTATCAGCTAAAGGGACTTCCTTGTTCTTAGAACACGAAAAGTGTTTTAAACGATGCTGGACGTCCTCACACTATGCATGAGGACCTCCAGCATCGCCGTAATCCCCATAGGAAAGCATTGAATAATGCTTTCCTATGGGAAGGTCTAATGTACGCGCACGGCCATTGCAGCGCATATGCATTAGGTCTCCCCCACCGCCTGACGTCGGCGAGAGAGGAGCGTGGACGGAGCCTGACCAAGCGCAGAGGGACATAGGTGCAGGATTCAGGTAAGTCACTGAAGGGGTTTTAACCCCTTCAGCAACTTGGGAGGGAGAGGGGCACTGCAGGAATCTGCAGTGCCGGGAAAACTGATATATTTTCCTGGCACTGAAGAGAACCTTTAAGGTTTTAACGTGTTTTGTGGTTTTTTATCTAAATTTGTTTTTTTCTATAGAAGACACTTAATTTCCCAATTTATAAAAACAAGAATTATAAAATGGTCAAAAACAGAGACTTTCAAAAGTCATTATTCTCTGAGAAAAGCTTCTAATAAAACAAATACACAAAGAAATTAAAATCAATACCCAAGACAGTAATTGTCTACTAGATCATTTACGGTTTGAACTGTTGTGATCGCTTTCCGAATGTAAAGAAAACTGACTGAGAACGAAATGTCTATCCAGAGCAGCGTATGAGAAAAACAATGTGCTCATTAAACTCAACAGAAAGCCACAAATCCAAAAAATAGGGAGTACAGATCAGATACAATTCTTCTTTGTGCTTTTCGAAAAATATGTAATTATTCCAGAAACATTTGACTAAGTTCCACGTGATACTAAAAATCCCACATTCTTCCTCTCAGATCTGTATTTGAAGGTGCGTCTGCCAAACTGTGATAAAGTGATGAATATAGATAGCGTTACGTTTTGGCATGTAACGTGTGTAGGTGCAATAGATAGAATTTTGCCCGGTTTACACATCCATAGTATGGGCCTAATTAAATAAGAAGGGTAACATTCTATTTCAAACAAAATACACCGAATAATTTCAGAAAACATGTGACATCTTCATTCTGAGCGACTGCATTTGATAATCAGATAAAAGCGGACAGCATAGACAGGGCTAGAAAATGTCAGTATTGGAAGTTTTAATTTAATAATGACATATGGACTGCGAGGATTATCTGATATCGATAAATAAAAGACTGTCTTCTGGCCTACAGTATGTATGAGTAAAATCAAGGCTGGGAGAGGTTTCGGTTTCGCTGATAGAATAATTTCAATGCATATTTTATTTTAACCCACAAGAACGTTCAAGTTAATTAAAGCAAACCCTGGTTGCACCAAAACAATTTCAGAGAGGAGTGCCCCATCTTGTTAGGATGTAGGTTGACGAATATGGTTGACAAATAAGGCAGTACGAGGTCCGTACACTTCCTGTAGACATCTGGTGTCACTTACTGTAACGCTCATTGAGCCACGAAACAAAATGCAATAATGCAGAGTATTGTTCCGTCCGTATAAATGTGCCCTTATGAACTGAATATATGAGATTCCCTCTCGGCACTCCCTCCCATGACCCACTCTCTGTAACAGATAATATGGGTTTAATCCATTAAGCTTGTTTTCCTGTAGGCACCATCTGTCTGCATCCACCTGAGATAAAAGCTCACATCACAAAGTTTGAATGTTTTTAGAGGAATATGTTTTATACAGGACAAGGAGAATTAGCCTAAATGACATGTTCTGCGTGGCTTTCTGTTTAAACCATGCTGAAACAGTGAATAATAAAATAGCTGGCTGGGTAAGGGTTATTGCCATCACAGGATGTTTTGTTCTACTGCTACAAAGGCTTCAAGCCACTGCCCCCCATATATTAATACTGAGTATGTTAAAAAGAATCTAAAAAGAATCAGACAAGAAAAATGTATATATTTACCATTTAAAGTCTTAAATGTTTTTTGGTATTTTTT